>JARQOD010000001.1:135841282-135924767 GCA_033576555.1 Oophaga sylvatica | reverse complement strand
TTTAAAAATATACCAAAACACAATAGAGCAATATCAACATTGTATTGAGCACAACCCATAAAGTATGCAACAATGCAAATACATAAAATACACAAATAGTATCATGGGGTGGGTGATATTTACCGTCTGCTATTTTCTCCCGTCTCCTCTGCTCCCACATCTTGGTGGTCCCCAGAATCCATAATTGCTGGTTGTGGTGGTGGCTCCAAAATCCAGAGAAAAATTGATGAGGTGTCTCTCTTGCTGCTTTAATTGCATGTGGCAGAGTGTCCCACAGGCGTGGTATATATCTGTTTGCTTCTGTCTGGGCTATTTAACATTCCCAGACAAAAAAACCGGATCAGGCCACCGGATCAGGTTTCTGCCGGATGCGGCGCAATGCGGCGCTCATAGACTTCCATTGCACACAAAGGCCGGAAGCACCGGATCCGGCCCTTCCGGCGTTTTGGCCGGAGAAAAAAAAAGTTTCAAAATGCGTCTTTTCTAGACGCCGGAAACAAACCAGACACCGCATCCGGAAGAAAGCGGACAGAACGCAGGTACATGCGGCGCAATCCGGCGCTATATCTTTTCAATGTTAAACCCACCGGATCCGGCGTGTCCGTTCGCCGCATCCGGTGTTCAAAAAAAAGGCCGGATGGCGCCTGATTCAAAAAGCCTGATGTGTGAAAGTAGCCTTAGTAAATACTTGTATTCTCCATAAAATAGGATTATGAGGAGATTTAATTAGATCTCGGCATTGCACAGGTCCTCTGTTATAAATCCTGGAAATCTATAGTTAAATTAATCCACAACTAGTCATGACCATTCCATTTGGCAATATGGGGGGACTTCCAGGCACAGTTTATGTATCCATTCAGCACTAGGATTAGTATACGTGCCTGTAAACACCACAAGAGACTAACATTAGTATAATGATTAAGGCCTTGATTCATTAAAACTCCGAAATGGGTGTTACTGGCGCAAAACGTGGGAGTGGCAACTACCGCTTGTTAAATTCATGACGAGTGGCTGTGCTTGCTATGCCACAAATCTTACTCCAGACCCCAAACGGAGTAAGATTTGTGATGAGACGCACTCCATTTCGTTGCTTGGCTGACTCATTAAAAGATATGAGCCTTATTTCAATTTGGGAATTAGGAGCCCTGCACTCCACCATGTACCCTCATCAAGACTAGAGTGAAACACGCCAGTCTTGATGAATCAGGGCCAACATCTCCATATGTTTGCACGGGTGTCCTTTACTCTTCAAAACATACAGGTGCTTCTCACAAAATTAGAATGTCATCAATTTATTTCAGTTCTTCAATACTAAAAGTGAAGCTCGAGTCATTACAGAGTGATCGATTTCAAGTGTTTATTTCTGTTAATGTTGATGATTATGTCTTACAGCCAATGAAAACCCAAAAAGTCATTATCTCAGTTAATTAAAATAATAAAAAACACCTGCAAAGGCTTCCTAAGCATTTAAAACAGCCCCTTAGTCTGTTTCAGTAGGCTCCACAATCCTGGGGAAGACTGCTGACTTGATAAATATCCAGAAGGCAGTGACACTCCACAAGGAGGGTAAGCCCAAATAATTCATTGCTAAAGAAGCTGGCTGTTCACAGAGTGCTGTATCCAAGCATATTAATGGAAAGTTGAGTGGAAGGAAAAAGTGTGGTAGAAAAAGGTGCACAAGCAACCAGGATAACCGCAGTCTTGAAAGGATTTTTAAGAAAAGGCCATTCAAAAATTTGGGGGAGATTCACAAGAAATGGACTGGTGCTGGAGTCACTGCTCCAAAAGCCACCACACACAGATGTATCCAGGACATGGGCTACAAGCGTTGCATTCCTTGTCAAGCCACTCATGACCAATAGACAACGCCAGAAGCGTCTTACCTGGGCCAAAGAGAAAAATGAACTGAACTGTTGCTCAGTGGTCCAAGGTGTTGTTTTCAGATGAAACTAAATTTTGCATTTCATTTGGAAATCAAGGTCCCATAGTCTGGAGGAAGAGTGGAGAGGCCACAATCCAGTTGCTTGAGTTCTGGTGTGAAGTTTCTACAATCAGTGATGGCTTGGGGAGCCATGTCATCTGCTGGTGTAGGTCCACTGTGTTTTATCAAGACCAAAATCAATGCAGCCGTCTACCAGGAAATTTTAGAGCACTTCATGCTTCCCTCTGCCGACAAGCTGTTTGGAGAAGGAAATTTCATTCTCCAGCAGGACTTGGCACCTGTCCACACTGCAAAAAGTTCCAATACCTGGTTTAAAAACAACAGTTTCACTGTGCTTGATTGGCCAGCAAACTCGCCTGACCTTAACCCCATAGAGAATCTATGGGGTATTGTCAAGAGGAAGATGAGAGACACCAGATCCAACAATGCAGACGAGCTGAAGGATGCTACCAAAGCAACCTGGGCTTCCATAACACCTCAGCAGTGCCACAGGCCTATCGCCTCCATGCCACGCTGCATTGATGCAGTTATTGATGCCAAAGGAGCCCCGACTAAGTATTGAGTGCATTTACTGAACATACATTTCAGTAGGCCAACATTTCAGATTTTAAAATCACAATCATCAACATTAACAGAAATAAACACTTGAAATAGATCACTCTGTTTGCAATGACTATATAATTCTATGAGTTTCACTTTTTGTATTGAAGAACTGAAATAAATTAACTTTTTGATTATATTCTAATTTTGTGAGAAGCACCTGTACTTGTCAATTGGCTGTTTCAGTTAATAATGTTGTGCATTGTTCTATGTAGATCATTCTATAGAAATGTATCTTTATGTTGACATTTGAAGGGTTATTGTCATCTACATTCACTTTGCAATGTTAACAATTTAAATGGGTCCTCCAAGAATGTCATAAAATGGTCCTCATCACATAACTTAGGACGGGCTGCTGTTTTGAATTGTGTGTCAGGATGGTTTGCAGTCTCAGGAAACACAGAACCCGAGAACTGTATGTCAACTGTAAAAGGAGCTGTATCTTAATTACACATATCTTGATGAGCATATGAGAAGTGTGCAACACGAAAATAAAACCTTCTCCTTGGCTGACTTAGCAGAGGGCTGAGAAAAAAAAAATCCTTGGGATCAGGTGGCGAATGAGAATATTTTCTCTTAGCTTGTCACACAACCAGTTTACAGCAACTCACTTATATGTGTACTTATAATAAAAAACCTCTGGCAGTTGAGACACAGGTCTCAGTAGTAGTGTTTCAACAGAAAGCAGCCCATCCTGACATGTGACTTGGATGAGCTGCCATTTGAATTATGCAACAGTCATTTTATTACATTCTTGCAGAACCACTTTAAGAAGATGAGACAACCCTTTTAAAGCGTACCTATTATTTAGGGAGAACTTTCAGCTGAACGTCTGTCTGCTTTCAGCTCCTCCTCTCCATAGAACCTTATGAGCAGCAACTATGATCTCCTATCTCGGTAATATGAAAAACTGAATTCACTGAAGATATACATTACTTGTGAAGAGTTAAAAATCAACCCAGGATGAGAAAAAAGTTAATTTCTCTTAGAGGATATACTACAAACTTTCTTAGATCTTTGTGCACCCTGTTCCTTACTGAAGTGGAATGAATCTAAAACAGGGATAAGGGACAGTTAGCCATCTTCCATCTGTAAATTCCATTTATTCAAAGATAAATAGAAAACAAAGAAAAACACTGAAATGTATTCTGAAATCCTAACCTAGAACCATTATGAAGCCTGGGAAGGTAAGGTGGAGTGTGGGGGGCAAAGGTCTCTGTAAAGATTCAGCTGACTACAGCACTGTCCCTCAATATAAGCTTAACACATAATTTAATTTAAGCATGACAAGTTTCTTCTGTAAATCTGATGAGACTCTCCAAATCAAGCCTATGGGTGCGCTAAACCCCCCCAAAAAATCTGATTTTTACAGATGCAATTTTGCAACATAGGAAACTAAATGGCCTTGTAAATGATTAACCTTCAGCTAGCCATGCCAAAATACTTACACTATTAGGCTAAGTGCACAAGTTGCGGAATTGCCGCGGTAATTTCCGCGGCAATCCCGCACCTCCCTGCCGCGGGAAATACGCAATTTTTTGGTATGCGTATTCCCGCCAAAATAATAGCGTTTTGCAAGCGTAATCTAGCTTGCAGAATGCTAGCGCTTTCCAAGCAATCTGTAGCATCGCTTGGAAAACTGATTGACAGGTTGGTCACACTATTCAAACATAGTGTCTGACAAGTGTGACCAACTTTTTACTATTGATGCTGCCTATGCCGCATCAATAGTAAAAAGATCTAATGTAAAATTAATAAAAATTAATAATAAATCGTGCTATTCTCACCTTCTGGCGTCCCCCGCAGCTTTCCCGCCTCTCAGCGACGCTCCCGGCCAATCCCGTTCCCAGTAATGCATAGCGACAATGACACCAGATGACGTAGCATCACGCGAGAACAATGCGTCATCTGGGGTGATTCTCGCAATGCATTACTGGGAACCGGATTGGCCGGGAGCGTCGCTGAGAGGCGGGAAAGCTGTGGGGGCCGCCGGAAGGTGAGAATATCATTATTTTTTATTTTAATTATTGTTTTACCAGGGATATGGTACCCAGGGCCTGGAGGAGAGTCTCCTCTCCTCCAGACCCTGGGTACCATCCGCACATGAACCGCTTACTTTGCGCATGGTGGGCATAGCCACATGCGGAAAGTAAGCGGTTCAATGCAATCCTATGGCGGCGGAATCACCGCGATTCCGCAAAAAGAATGAGCATGCTGCATTTTTTTTTCCGCGATGCGATTGCACCGCGGAAAAAAGCACAACATGTGCACATCATTGCGGAATCCCATAGGATAGAATGAGTTGCGTTGGGTAAGCGTTTTTCGCCCCGGCAAAAACGCTACTAAGAATCCTCAACGTGTGCACTTAACCTTAGTCGCAAACACCTCGCTGTGCCACTCGTAGTCTACGCCGTGTCTCGCAATGCATCGATGAGGGAGATAGGAAACTACCGAAAAACGGATGGTTACCTACCTTCCATACTTCAGGAAATATGATGAAAATCAATTCGCTTGGGGTCCAATGGAACGAACACAACTAATTAAAAGGTTAATAGCTGTTGCGGTAAAAACGGAACAGAATGTATACGGACTGCACATGGATGACAAGTGAGAAAAAAAATTGTCCCACTATTCTGGGTGAAAGTTTGAATGATTTTTTTATACGGTCATGTGAACTGTCCCTAGAATGATCAGCAATGTTGATTGGAAAATTAGTTTCTTTGTGGGAAACAAAGAAATTCTCTCGATAATATAAAGTAAAAGAGGGAAGATTTTTCCCCTTTGGCCAGGATCACACATGTGAGAAACTTGCATGAACACCCGGCACTGCTGCCAGCACTCGGACCGGAGTGTGCAGCTACATGTATTTCTATGCAGCCGTACACTCCGGTCCTAGTGCCGGGTGTTCATTTGAGAAAATCGCATGAGAATCGTGCGAGTTTCCCGCATGTGTGACTCCAAGCCTTACATTTAGTATTCCTGTAAAAGTCCAATTTACACAAGCAAACAAGTTAAGAACATTCAATCTCGACTGCAGATCTGTATTGAGATCACCTATACACGCATGAATGAGCAAAAATGCTTCATGTGACCCAATAAATCATGGCTGGCAGCTGTCCTGAAACAGACGTGCTGCCAGCAACCTACAGACTGTACAGGCACCGAATAGAGTTTAACGATTGTTCTGTCTCCAAACAGTGATCGTTATAAATGAATGCCGGTCCATTGGTATAGTGTTGAGCAGCGCTCGTGGTATGGGCAGAAATGGCGCTGTCGGAATTGGCCTTGGTGGTATTAAACATTTTGATTGCATGTCATAATTATGTGACTTCCACGGGAAAATAAAAATCAGCAAAACAAAAGCTTTAGTTAAAATACTTTACATATTTAATATTTATATTATGATTATAAATCTCTGTAGTTTAATATGTACAAATTGCAAAATATTAAAAAACAAACAAATGCATTGGTAAATGCGATCCAAAATAAAGTCTAGTGTTTAGTTCCAACACCCTGAAGAAGGCCTACATTATAATGTCAGTTTAACAGTCATAAATGGCTAGGTCAGTCTAATGGCACGGGTAAGTGCAAGACATGATAGGCAAATCTAGTCATAAAAATTATTATTCTCCAAGATATGCTAAGAAACGACAGAATGCATCATTAGATTGTAGACAGAGGTTAGAATGACCAGCACTATCGTAACCCCGTATTTGCCAACTGGGTCAATGCTTTGGAGAGCTGTAGTAGTAGTTACTAACGTTTTAGAGCCTAGAGATTAAATGTATTGACCTGGACTAAAGATACTGAAGACCTATCCTTAGCATATCTCATCAATATCCAACACTCATCACACCCACTGCTGAATTGACACCTGGGTCCACAGACACCAAAATTACACACAGAGTGAGCTACAAAATCACAGCTCCACAAACTGTATAGTGGTCACAGTCAGGAACTGCAGCTCAGACCACATCCATGTCAACGGGAGCTGGAATAGCAGATTACGGCTATTAAAGCGTAAAGAGCTGTGGTGCTCAGGCTCTATGCACTTTCAGCTTCTGGCAGCCAGGTCTTAGTGGCAGTCCACCACCGCACTGATATCAATGAACTTTTTCTTAAGAACAGGTCTTCAATATCTTAATCCCAGACAACCCCTTTAAACTTTTACACAGCAACATGGCCAACAAGGTAAATGTTGTCATAAAGGTGCCCTACAAATTCTTCACTAATATTCTGAGCAGCACGACGTGTGTTTCTGATGAACTCTCTCTTTGACATTTTGTTCTTCACATGGGGACTGGCCAGATCGATGGAAAGTAGGATCAAAGAATAGCACAGTACATACACCGCATCTAGAACAGGACAAGAAAAACAAGGGTTAATAATAATAGTGCACATATACAGTGGATGACATATAAGTTACTAGGACTGAAAATATAGAATATCCATCTAATCAGGCTGTAGAGTCGGTAATTTCCATGACACCGACTACACCTGCACCAAAATGGGCTCCGACTCCATGACTGACTCCACAGCCCTGCATCTAATACTGCACAAAAACTCTTTTAGACAATAAAAGTAACTTTATTATTGCAAACTTTCTAGCAAAAATTGCTGTGCCCTGAGAAGGACCCCACCGATCTGCAAATAATTAAATTGCCTGCCAAACATGAAAAACGCCTTGAAAGTTTAGTTACCTCTTAAAGGGAATCTGCATTAGGATCAACCCTCCTAATCCGTCTCTATTGGCATGTAGGCTATACAAGTAAAACCATGCCTCCTTTTTATTTATATATAGATAACGATATATATAGATTTATTATATATATATATAATATATATATATATATATATATATATATATATATATATATATATATATATAATAATACATATATACAGTACAGACCAAAAGTTTGGACACACCTTCTCATTTAAAGATTTTTCTGTATTTTCAGGACTATGAAAATTGTAAATTCACACTGAAGGCATCAAAACTATGAATTAACACATGTGGAATTATATACTTAACAAAAAAGTGTGTGACAACTGAAATTATGTCTTTTATTCGAGGTTCTTCAAAGTAGCCACCTTTTGCTTTGATTACTGCTTTGCACACTCTTGGCATTCTCTTGATGAGCTTCAAGAGGTAGTCACCGGAAATGGTTTTCACTTCACAGGTGTGCCCTGTCAGGTTTAATAAGTGTGATTTCTGGCCTTACAAATGGGGCTGGGACCATCAGATGTGTTGTGCAGAAGTCTGGTGGATACACAGCTGATAGTACTACTGAATAGACTGTTAGAATGTGTATTATGGGAAGAAAAAAGCAGCTAAGTAAAGAAAAACGAGTGGCCATCATTACTTTAAGAAATGAAGGTTAGTCAGTCTGAAAAATTGGGAAAACTTTGAAAGTGTCCCCAAGTGCAGTTGCAAAAACCATCAAGCGCTACAAAGAAACTGGCTCACATGAGGACCGCCCCTGGAAAGGAAGACCAAGAGTCACCTCTGCCTCTGAGGATAAGTTTATCCGAGTCACCAGCCTCAGAAATCGCAGGTTTACAGCAGCGAAGATTAGAGACCAGGTCAATGCCACACAGAGTTCTAGCAGCAGACACATCTCTACAACAACTGTTAAGAGGAGACTTTGTGCAGCAGGCCTTCATGGTAAAATAACTGCTAGGAAACCACTGCTAAGGACAGGCAACAAGCAGAAGAGACTTGTTTGGGCTAAAGAACACAAGGAATGGACATTAGACCAGTGGAAATCTGTGCTTTGGTCTGATGAGTCCAAATTTGAGATCTTTGGTTCCAACCACCGTGTCTTTGTGCGACGCAGAAAAGGTGAACGGATGGACTCTACATGCCTGGTTCCCACCGTGAAGCATGGAGGAGGAGGTGTGATGGTTGGGGGTGCTTTGCTGGTGACACTGTTGGGGATTTATTCAAAATTGAAGGCATACTGAACCAGCATGGCTACCACAGCATCTTGCAGCGGCATGCTATTCCATCCGGTTTGCGTTTAGTTGGACCATCATTTATTTTTCAACAGGACAATGACCCCAAACACACCTCCAGGCTGTGTAAGGGCTATTTGACCAAAAAGGAGAGTGATGGGGTGCTACGCCAGATGACCTGGCCTCCACAGTCACCAGACCTGAACCCAATCGAGATGGTTTGGGGTGAGCTGGAACGCAGAGTGAAGGCAAAAGGGCCAACATGTGCTAAGCATCTCTGGGAACTCCTTCAAGATTGTTGGAAGACAATTTCTGGTGACTACCTCTTGAAGCTCATCAAGAGAATGCCAAGAGTGTGCAAAGCAGTCATCAAAGCAAAATGTGGCTACTTTGAAGAACCTAGAATATAAGACATAATTTCAGTTGTTTCACACTTTTATACGTAAAGATGTATAACTTCGTACCGTGTTAGCCATAATAGAAATATTTAGAGTTGAGAGTCCTCAGTGTGATACCTTTTAATGGCTAACTGAAAAAGTTTTCAGTTAGCCATTAAAAGGTATCACCATGAGACTCTCAACTCTAAATTTTCACACTTTATATAATTCCACATGTGTTAATTCATAGTTTGATGCCTTCAGATGAATGTACATTTCATAGTTAAGAAATACAGAAAAATCTTTAAATGAGAAGTGTGTCCAAACTTTTGGTCTGTACTGTATATCTATAGTATACTAATATATATATATATATACTAATATATATATATATATTATATATATATATCGATATAATTATATATCTATATCTCCCCTTACAAACACATTTGCTGCAGCTGTCACAGCTCTACTGTATTATAACACTGGCTGCCTGTGAGATGGAAGCTGAGAGGAACCTGCAGATGTCTCAGGTATAATGACACATAGCTCTGCAGTGAGATCAGGAGAGCAGCCATTACACATCATACTGGTAATGGCCCCTTTTTATTTAGAAAAATCTCTAAGGCAGATTCTCATGCAGATTAGTGTCCAACCCATAACAGCTCATTTGCATATAAGACAAGCGTGGAATTCTCGGGAATAAGACATCAGATAACAGAGGTATCATTTTATTCAGCTTCCCATGACTTGCTGACCTGCAAGTCCATATAGATAGATTAGGAGGGTTAATCCTACTGACAGATTCTCTTTAAGCAGAGGTTGTCCAGTAGTGATAACCCATTTAACACCTTTGTGCACCCTGAAGCAGCAACACGTCATAGTCAGCATGTGTTTGTATGGAGCTGCACCATACCCAGAAGATGCCAGCTGGGTTATATGGGTATATATGCCAGCAGTGGTAAATAGGGTGGCTTATATAATTATAAGGTGGAAACCATGCCTCTCCAGGATGAAAGCCATTAAGTCGAGTAAATTTGAGAGCCCGAGGTGCGAAGTACCCCAGAAGTTGTGACTATTGGGTTCCCTAACTCAGTAGGCGTCGGAAACTCACTTGAGTTTTGTAGCATTTGCAGGGCATTTCACCCTATCATTCTTTTTGAGCTTGCACCCTTTTGCGGGCCTTTTGGCTAGGATGGAATATGTTTTAATTCCCGGTCGAAGGTCCTGCTAGTATTACACTAGAAACATCTTCATCATTAATCCTTTCCCAACATGCGCCGTGCATATACTCATCTGCGGGAGGTGCGTTCCCACAAAAAGCAGTATATGTCTGGGGGAACTATCACGTGGCCTCACACTGAGCGCCACGCCGATCGTGTGCGGGTGTCAGCATAATGTGACAGTTGACACCCCGCAGCAATGCCCACGATCGGTGCTAGCACCGGTCGCAGGCATTTAACCCCTCTGATGCCGCTGCCAGTAGTGACAGCAGCATAGAAGAGCATCGCACAGGGAGGCCACAGGGTCCTTCCGGGAAGGTGGCTTGTGAGCACCTGATAAGAGCAGGCGCCGGCATGCCTCCTTCCCTGCCTGATCTGATACTCTGCTGTGCAGATCGTTAGATCAGCGATCTGCTGCAAAATAGTAATGTCACAGGATGGGACAATGCAATAAAGTTAAAAAAATATATTATGTGTAAAAATATTTTTTTTAAAAGTCCACATAGAAAAAAAAAAAGATTTTACCAAAATACATTTATGTAAATAAAAAAAAAACAATAAAAAGTAAGCATATTTGGTATCACAACGTCTGTAACGACCCGCTCTATAAAACTGTCCCACTAGTTAACCACTTCAGTGCACACCGTAAAAAAAGAAATACATAAAAAACGAGGCAAAAAACAATGCTTTATCATCATAAAGGCAAACAAAAAGTGCAATAAAATGCAATAAAAAAAGACAGATGTAAATAAAAATTGTACCGCTGAAAACGTCATCTTTGTCCTACAATAAACAAGGCGCTAAACAGCTCTATCAGCAGAAAATAGCTCTAAGAATAAAACGATGCAAAATAATTATTTTTTCTATAAAATCGTTTTTATTGTGTAAAAGTGCCAAAACATAAACGATAGAAATGAGGTATCACTGTAATCATACTGACCTGAAGAATAAAGCTGTCTTACCAATTTTACCACACATGGAACGTTATATAAAAACAAAAAGCATTTCCTGAATTGCTGGTTTTTGTTTATTCTGCCTCACAAAAATTAGAATAGAAAGCGATCAAAAAATGTCATGTGCGCAAAAACAGTACCAATAAAAACGTCAGATCGTCCCGCAAAAAACAAGACCTCACAAGACTCTGTCGGCCGAAATATAAAAATATTATAGCTCTCAAAATAAGGTGATGCAAAAACTAGTTTTCGCAATAAAAAGTGTCTTTTAGTGTGTGACAGCAGCCAAACACAAAAACCCAATATAAATCTGGTATCGCTGTAATTGCACTGACCCGAAGAATAAAGTCGCCTAATGACTTATACCGCACGAGGAATGGCGTAAAAAATAAATAAAACCAGTTCTTCACATGCTGTTGATTTTTTTCATTCTGCCTCCCAAAGATCGCAGTAAGGCTCAGCACACATTTATCCTGGGCTCTGCACTGAGCGCTTTCACAGGGGTTTCCGTTTAAATCTCTGAAATATGTGATTAAAACAGAACCCTTGATGGAAGATTCCCTATAATGAGACAGATGGAGGCACTGTGGATGCCGTCTGACCTGTGATCCGACTGTGTCCATCAATTTAGGGTTGCATAAAACTGACATCACCCACAGTTTTGTGCAATTCTGAAAAGGACACCGCTGTACAGAGGCCAGACGGAGTTCAGAGTAAATCTGCTGCCTTATTATAGTAAATGGATCCATCGGGGGTTTTATCTGAATCACGTCACTCAGAGATTTATATGGAAACCCCAAAGTGGTCAGCGTAGAGCGCCGGATAACTGTGAACCCAAACATTATGTAAAATGTTCCTAATAAAAGCTTCAACTCAAAAAAAAAAAAAAAAAGCTCGCCCCCATTCAGGTCTTTCATCATAACAGAAATATAGTGGGCTTCCACGTTACTGGTAGCACAAAGGCTCTGGAAAAGCAAAATGGCTCATCACCCGCAAAAAGAAATTCAGCAAATTCTCTGCTCCCAAATCCAAATGCCCCCCTTCCATCTGAGCCCCAGTGTGCCTTAACAACATTTAGTGCCCACTAGTGATGAGAGAGTATGCTCGTTGCTCGGGTGGTCTCCGAGTATTTGGAAGTGCTCAGAGATTTAGTTTCTGTTGCCGCAGCTGCATGATTTGTGGCTACTTGACAGCCTGAATACATGTGAGGATTGCCTATTTGTTAGGGAATTCCCACATGTATTCATGCTGTCAAACAGCCGCAAACCATGCAGCTGCGGCAACAGAAACTAAATCTCCGAGCACTTCCAAATACTCGGAGACCACCCTAGCCTGCTCGGGGAACTCGAGTAACGAGTATACTCGCTCATCACTAGTGCCCACATGTTTGGCATTTCTGTAGTGATGAGAGCCCACCTAATATACAGTTGCGTGACTCCAGAAGCATGAGCGGGGCATAATGTACTGGTCACTGCAACGGAAGTTTGCAATTTTCACTCAGCGGCATCCACTGCTGCCTGTTTCTGGAAAACACTCATGGAGTCAAAATCTTCACTACATCTGTAGATAAATTCCCAAAGTGTTATAATTTCCAAAATGTGGTCACTTGGGGGATTCTGCATTTCTAGCACTTAGGGGCTCTTTATATGGAATCCGCAAACTATTCTAGGAAAATCTGCGCTTCAGGAGACAAATAATGCTCCAGTCTCTAAGTATGGCAAAGTAGTACTGTACAGCCACATATGGGGTATTTCTACATTCAGCAGAAATTGTAGGACAAATTCTGGTGCCATTTTTACCCATTTCCCAGTGTGAAAATGTAAAACTTGGGGCTAACACAAAATCTTGGTGGTAAAAATGTGAATAATTTTTTCTCACTGCCCAAAGGTATAAAAGTTTGTGACACACCTGTGATGTCAATATAATCACTGCATCCCTAGATGAATTCATTCAGAGGTTTAATTGGCAAAATGGGGTCACTTATGGGGGTTCTGCTTTTCTGGCACCTCAGGAGCTCTGCCAATGTAACATGGCACCTTCAATCAAGTGCAGCAAAATCTGCATTGTAATATGGCGCTACTTCTCTTCTGAGCTTTGCACTGTGCCTCAAAAGTAAGTTTCCGACAACATATGGGGTATCTGTGAACTCAGGAGAAATTGCTCAACAAATTTTGGAGTCCATTTTCTCCTTTTGCCCTTGTGAAAATACAAAATTTGTAGCTAAAAAGATTTTTGTGGGAAAAATGTGATTTTTTTTATTTTCACAGCTTAATGTTATGAACTTCTGTGAACAACCTGGGGTTCAAGGTGCTCAATGCACATCTAGATAAGGTCAAAAAGGGGTCTAGTTTCCAAAATGATGTTATTTGTGGGGATTTTCCAGTATTTAGGCACATCAGGGGCTGTCCAAACGTGACATGGCATCAGCTAATTATGCCAGCAAATTTTACTTTCAAAAAGTGTAAATGGCGCTCCTCCCCTTCCAAGCTCTGCTGTGTGTCCAAACAGTAGATTTCCCCCACATATGGGTTATCAGCATGCTCAGGATAAATTGTACAACAAAATGTGTTGTCCATTTTCTCGTTACCCTTGCGAAAGTTAAATTAAAAAAAATAAAAAATTAGGTCTAAAGGAAAATTTTGGTCAAAGAAAAGTAAATGTTTATTTTTGCCTTCCACATTTAAAAAATTCCTGTGAAGCACCTGAAGAACCCTTTTCGAATGTGGTTGAATACCTTGAGGGGTGCAGTTTTTAGAATGGTGTCGTTTTTGGTATTTTCTGTCATATAGACCCATCAAAGTCACTTCAATTGTGAGGTAGTCCCTAAAAAAATGGTTTTGCAAATTTTGTTGTAAACATGAGAAATCGATGGTCAACTTTTAACCCTTATAATAACCTAACAAAAAAAAAAATTCTGTTTCCAAAATTGTGCTGATGTAAAGTAGACATGTGGGAAATGCTATTTACCAGTAATAACTATTTTGCGCATTATGACTCTCTGATTTAAGGGCATAAAAATTAAAAGTTTGAAAATTGCGAATTCATTTTCAAAATTTTATCGTTTTTTTTCACAAATAAATGCAAGTCATATCAAAGAAATGTTACCATTATCGTGAGGTACAATATGTCACTAGAAAACTATCTCAGAATCACCGGGATCCGTTGAAGTGTTCCAGAGTTTATAACCTCATAAAGTGACAGTGGTCAGAATTGTAAAATTTGGCCTGGTCAGGAAGGTGAAAACAGGCTTGGGGGGTGAAACTATATTACCCTTTGCACGTGTGTCACTAGGACTTTTCAGGGTGTGGTTCCCTTTCGGGTTCCCTCCTAGTTTTGTTTGGATGGGAGTCCAGGCTGTTGCTGGGAGCAAGATTGGGTGTCCCTTAGGCTAAGGGAGGCTACTAGTCCCTGACCCTTATTGTGGCCTTTTGGTTCAGAAACAAGGGGGGGAAGGTTATTGGGGGCCTTTCTCCTGTTAGACTGGTTTACTATTGACTGCATCCTAGTGCACTTTTTTGTGGCACCATTTAGTAACTTTTGTAGTGCACTCTGGTATAGAGCACAGTTATATAACAATAAAAAAAAGTGACAAACATTCTATACACTTAAACATGGTATCAATATAATCAGCTCGACTCGCAAGACAAAAACCCCAACTAAATTATAAGAACATGGTAGTTCTTGTAGAGACAGAACCCGAAGAATTCTTGTACTAAAACTGAAGGCAGTAATTTGTGGAGTATAATCAGAATGGCAGTACCAGGAACATTATGGCTTATAAAATCAGAAAGCTTTGACTTATGATACTCACATCCCCACAATTAGGATAGCTATGCTTACAGGAGATGAATAACTGGTTGCCAAGCCTGGCCTGGTGACAGATGATCTGTGGTATGTGCTTACCCATATTATTGGCAATTTTACAGCTAATATTTTTTACATTTCACCTCTTCACTACTCCATGTGTTTTTACTTCAAGAAACATATTCTTGAGCTACAGAATAACAGACATAAAAACAAATGTACATACTATAGTAGTAAAAAAGAACATTATTTCTTATTATATAAATCTATTGTACACTTCTAACTGAATTCTATCATAAATCCCAATTTTCTGTCAAAGGAAAATCTTACCGAACAAGAGACAGAACAGAAACGAATTCACTTATCTTGCAGAAGAGTGGCCAGGAACTCCCCTCCAGCCAAATCTTAATTTTGGTTGGAGCTGAACATCAGATTTCCCCGCCAAGTTTACCTATTGACTGTATTGATCAGACATCATTGATTAGTAGGAGGTCTGACAACTAGGTTGCCCATTGACTGCAGAATCGGTCAGTCTCAGGCCTCCGTCATGAAAGAGTAGCAAAATATTGTATACACTCTTTCTCGGCGAGATTCTAGATGGTCAGAGCACCACCTCAGATAAATGTCTGGTGAGACCTTCACTGATCATAATCTGACGAGTCCAAAGTGCACTCTTACCAGGGCTGAGACCAAGATCTCGTGCTAGTGTAGGGTTGCACGCACAAAATCGGTGTGAAAATTTAGTAATGAGTGTTTCTAGGTATTCCCCTCGTTCTTCGGGCGCATGTATGTGCCGGAAAAACTCTCTCAGTGCATTTGGTAGAAATTGATTGCTGAAATTGTGCAATGTCACGAGTTCATCTAATACATCTCTCCTAGAAAAAGAAAAAAACAAGAATTAATATACTTTATATGGGCAAGATAAAATATACAACATCAACAAAGACCAAAGTCTAAGGAGTGCGCCAGCCTCTAATGTTCCTCAGCCGGCTGAAGTGAAGCATGAGCAGCAGAAACATGGCATTCATGCAGGATGTCATATTCATCTAAATCATCTAGATAAAGTATTGAAAATACAACTCTGCCCCCAAATGTAATGTTCCCCTAACAATGATTGTGAATTCAAGGTCTATCATATAATGAATCCAATAAGGAAAGTACCTTTCACGGCTTTAAGATTTGCTTTTAGGGTTTACATTCCTTATAACAGGTTAATGCAATATGGATAAGATGTTAATAGATCAATATTAGATCAGATGGGTGACGATAATCAGACCCCAACCAATCAGCTGTTTGTAAAAGCCAAAAGCACATCCGAGCACCGCAGCCTCTTCAATGGTTATAGCAGCTGCATGCCGGTCCTACTTGCCTGTGCTGCATTTTTTCAGTGACTTTCAAGATATTGCCGAGTCATTCTATCCGATCGGAAAGGGTGCAGTCAGATGTAATATCAATGGCTAAGACATCAACTTTAACCCCTTAAGGACCAGGGGTATTTCCGTTTTTGCATTTCCATTTTTTGCTCCCCTTCTCATGGCCATAACTTTTTTATTTTTCCATCAATATGGCCATGTGAGGGTTTGTTTTTTGAGGGACGAGTAGTACTTTTGAATGGCATAATTGATCTTACCATATCATGTACTGGAAAAAGGGAAAAAAAAATTCCAAGTGCAGTGGAATTGCAGAAAAAAGTGTAATTCTACAATTGTTTTAGATAGGCTATACTTGCGCTACAAAACAGAGCATCTCAACATTACTAAAACATCCCTTACCTGTGAAGCTTGTATTGCATAAAATTCCTGAGGAAGGAATCCGTCTGATTCCGAAACGCGTAGGATTTTTGGTTTCTCCTGCACACCGTACTGTGCTCCTGAAGCTCCCTGGGCACAGCGTGATCAGGCCGTATCACGTGACCTGAACGCACGAGCTCCATCGGCGCCCAGCGCGGCCTCCGCCGCACTTCCTCCTGCAGCATCCAGCGGTCTGCACCCGGGTATACTAGGAGCACGCCACCGGCCGGGGCAGCTTTTTAGGACCCATACCGCGCTGCGAAGATCTCCAGGATTCATCTCAGCACCATTCCTTCCCCTTCCTTTATTCAGATAAGTAACGTTTGTTTGATTGTCACCCTCACTGTGCGTCTTCAAGCATTACTTCACCACAAGGGCTGCTGAACTTACACCAGCATCATTTGTACTACTACCACCAATACTATTTTTACTTTTGCTCCCAGTTGCTGACACTTCAGCTCTGATTATCAGACCATCAAGGTCTTTGTTTTACTGGATTATGTTTCATTCCTCTCAATAGTTGGCATTTTAGCATTTTATTGTAACGCCTCCCATTGTGCACTATTTATTGTATGCACGACAATTTATTTATTTATTCATATTTTCAGGTAAGAGCTACTGAATTGAATATTATCTCCACCACACTTTGCACTTTTTTAGGTTTATACACACATCAGCACCTTTTAGTCACGATTTTGCAGCCAACAGACGACATTGTCGCCCTGTTTATAATCATTCAGTGGAGATATCATCCTTATATGCACTTTATTTAGATATATATGCCAATTAACACCTATTTGAGGCCTCTAGCAATTGATGCATATTGATACTCTGTGTGTATATACTTACCAGCAGTCCATGGGAACATTTTAGATTTTAGTCGCATTTATTGTCTTAATCTTCCTTTTAGCAGCGACTATTGGTTTTATTCTATTTTAATTTTATATTATTTTTTAGAATTCACTATCGCAAATTCATTGTTTTATTATATGTTTTATTTATGTATTGTTACTTTTAGAACATTATTCTTTAAATATTGTATCCCTTCTTTTAGTTTCCTTGAAAAAGGCGCATTTTTATCTGGATTTTATTCTACATCTCTACCCTCATTTTATCTCCACATCCTATCTTCCGGAATTTTATGCAATACAAGCTTCACAGGTAAGGGATGTTTTAGTAATGTTGAGATGCTCTGTTTTATAGCGCGAGTATAGCCTATCTAAAACATTTTTTCTTTTACATACCTTCTTGTGGTAGAAGGTTATTTTATACTTGCCGCTGACTGAGCATTTGTGCATTAGCGCCGCTACACCTCTTTCTAGTTAATTCTACAATTGTTTTTGGGATTTTTTTTTACCGTGTTCACTAAATGCTAAAACTGACCTGCCCCTATGACTCTCCAGGTCAATACAAGTTCAAAGACACAAAACATTTCTAGGTTCTTGTTTATTACAGTAGTGACAAAAATTCCAAAGTTTGTAAAAGAAAAAAAAAAAAAAAAAGACGGATTTTGGTAAGAACTTACCTGTAAAATCCTTTTCAGCGAAGGAAGGAAAGGAGACACACTAGTAATGACTAGTGGGTAGGCGGAGCCCAGATAGGATTGACACCTTAGATTAAAAAGAGTGTTGACCGGCCCCTGCAGCTCGGGCTCCTCCTACTCCTGCTTCTTCAGTCCTTCAAAAGCTTAGGGAAGAGCAAATATCACCAGCGGAGCAACATAACCCCTTCTGAAGGACTTCAGAGAAAAAGCAAGAATACAGGTTATGCATGCATGTAGGCAAAAAAAACACACAGTTCCAGGTACTACTCACTGGACCTGACCACCGCGATGAGCTGGCAATGCTGGAAAGGAGCCGTAGCGCGTCAACCTCAGTCCAGATAATCGCTATCAGAAGAGGGTCACGCCGCATCTGAAAACACATCAACACACTTCTGCCATGGGCGGGTGCTGTGTCTCCTTTCCTTCCTTCGCTGAAAAGGATTTTACAGGTAAGTTCTTACCAAAATCCGTCTTTCAGCAGCAGAATGGAAGGAAAGGAGACACACTAGTAATGACTAGTGGGACGTCCCAAAGCAGTCCAAAAATTAAGGGTGGGAATATAACCAAGAAAAAACAGGCAGAATCCCAACAACCTTGGTAAATGCGCAACAGGCGCCAAATACAAGTTAACTAGAACTTTACACTACAGCCGCCTGTAGGACCCTGCGTCCTAAGGCCGCATCAGCGGATGTAAGGTTCTATGTATATATTCCTGAAACTCAGTTTGTTCGTCAGCCATTTTACTTTCTGTCTTGCTGCAGCTATCTTGCCCTCAGTCAAAATGGAGTTTCCAGCTTGCATGTTCCCGCCCTGATTCTCTCCTTTGCTTCTTAAGCAGCCACAGCTGAGCAATCAGTGCTTCAGAATCTAGCCTGCAGTGAACCTGTGACTTGACTCCTGTAAGCCTTGGACCTTGTACTCCAGCTATTCCTACTGAGGAACTCTGAAGCACTTGTGGACTCTGAACCCTGCTCTTTGAAAGACCCACGTTTGCATGGACTTACGCACAAGACGCTATATGAACTGTACTACATACATTACAGCGGAAGCACTGACGTCCACCTTATAAAATTTGTAAACGTGTGGACGGAGCGCCAAGTCGCCGCTCGGCAGAGCTGAGCTGCCGAAACCCCTTGATGAAAGGCCCACGATGAGGCCACAGCCCTCGTGGAATGAGCACGAATCTTAATCGGGCAAGGTTCGCCTTTAAGTCGGTAAGCCTCCAAAATGGCTGACCGAATCCAACGAGCTATAGAGTCCTTGGAAGCTCGTTGACCACGTCGACGACCTGCTGGAATCACAAACAAGGAGTCTGACTTCCTAAAACCTTGAGTAACAGACAAATAGAACTTCAAGGCCCGCACTAAATCCAATGTGTGCAAAACCCGTTCCTTTGCATTCCTCGGGCCCGGGCAAAGTGAAGGCAAAACAATATCCTGGTTAACATGGAATTGCGACACTACCTTAGGTAGAAAGTCGCCCCGTGTGCGAAGCACTACTCGATCCGGGTAAAATTCCAGGAAAGGAGGCGAGCAAGAAAGAGCCGCCAACTCAGAAACCCTCTCAAAGAAGTGACTGCGACTAGGAAGGCAACCTTCCAAGAAAGCAAAGAAAGGTTAGCAGGCCCATGCTGAAGAGCCTCCAGGACAAGGTTGAGGCGCCAAGGAGACACAGGTGCCTTCCGCGGCGGAAACTGACGGGTTACCCCGCGAAAAAAGGAGCGCACGTCCCTACGCGAGGCGATAACTTTCCGGAACAACAGGGACAGGGCAGAAACCTGACCCCTCAGGGTGCTAACTGCCAAACCCTTGTCCAGCCCGTACTGTAGAAAAGCCAACAGATTGGGAATGGAAAAAATCCTCGGGTTCCTTGAAGAACCCAAACACCACGAGAAGAAGGCTTCCCAGGTCTTGTGGTAAATTCTAGTAGTAGCCGGACCTCTGGCAGCTCGCAGAGTGGCAATGACTTCGGCTGAAAAACCTCTACGGGTCAGTATTTCGGTCTCAAGAGCCACGCCGTCAAACGCAGAGACTTCAAGTCCGGATGACGGACAGGACCCTGGGTTAACAGGTCCGGGCGAAGAGGAAGTGGAAATGGCGGTGCTGCCAAAAGCGACACCAGTGTCGAGAACCACGTCCTCCTTGGCCAATCTGGGGCTATCAACATAGCCGGGATTCTCTCCAGTCTGATCCGACGCAGCACCAGAGGAAGTAAGGATATCGGCGAGAAACACATAGATTAGCTCGAATCGGTCCCACGGGGCCACCAGAGCATCCACCGCCACAGCCTTCGGGTCCTTGTACCTGGACATGAAGGTCGGCAACTTGGCATTGGACCTGGATGCCATCAAATCCACTTGGGGAACTCCCCAAAGGGAGCACAGCAGTGCAAAGATCTCCGGATGAAGACTCCATTCTCCGGGATCCATCTTCTCTCGACTGAGGAAGTCCGCCGTGGTATTCTGAACTCCTGGAATGTGAATCGCAGAGATGGCTGGTACTCTGTCCTCGGCCCAATTCAGGATCCGAGACACTTCCACCATGAGCCTGGAACTCCTCGTCCCGCCTTGGTGGTTGATATACGCGACCGCCGTTGCGTTGTCTGTCTGCACTCGGACTGGTAGACCGCTCAAAGGGACCGTCCAGTGTTGGAGGCAAAGGAAAATTGCCCTCAATTCCAAGATGTTGATCGGTAGAACAGACTTTTCCGATGACCATACTCCCTGAACCCACAGATCGTTCCAGACACCCCCCCAGCCCGTCAGGCTGGCATCGGTGGTTATGACCGACCACCTCGGAGGAAGGAAAGACTTCCCCAGTGATAACGTTCCTGGACGTGACCACCAACTTAGGGACTCTCGCACCCTGCGAGAGATGAGGATACTGCGATCCAGTGCAATCTGCGATCGATCCCAATGACTCAGAATGAGCCTTTGGAGGGCTCTGGAATGAAACTGGGCAAACGGAAGCGCTTCCATGGAAGCCACCATCAGACCTAAAAGGCGCATACACTTCCGAAGGGACATTGCTGTCGAAGACTTCATAGTCTGTACATGTCGAAGGAGACATGCCCGCTTGTCTGGAGGTAGGGACACCACTGCCCGTACCGTGTCGAAATGCATACCCAAAAACAGGATTGACTGCGACGGTTCCAGAGACGACTTCTCCCAATTGACCAGCCACCCGAAGTCCTCCAGGAGCTGAAGGGATAGATTGCAGAGCCGTCACCGCCTCCTCCTTTGAGGACGCCACAATCAAAAGGTCGTCCAGATAGGGAATAATCGTGACTCCCTGTCTTCGAAGAATTGCCATGAGAGGCGCTAGAATTTTTGTAAAAACTCTGGGCGCTGAAGCCAAGCCGAATGGCAGGGCCACAAATTGGTAATGGTCCTGACCTATGGCAAAACGAAGGAAGCGCTGGTGAGCCCTTCCGACGGGAACATGCAAATAAGCGTCGCGAATGTCGATTGACACCAGAAAGTCGTTCTGCGACAGGGTTGCCACAACGGAGCGAAGTGACTCCATGCGGAATTTTTGGGTGTGGACATGCTGATTCAATCTTTTGAGATCCAGAATAGGACGAAATTTGTCCTCTTTTTTGGGGACCACAAAGAGATTTGAATAAAAACCTTTTCCCCGGTCCTCTGTCGGAACCGGTATTACTACACCCTTCTGCAGAAGGAATTCCACCTCTCGCAGCAGAGCGGCAAATAGCTCGGGCTCTGACGGAATGCGAGACTGGCAAAAACTGTCCGGGGGTCGAGAAGAAAACTATGAAATAGCCTGCCGACACAACTCGCGTTACCCAGGAATCCGGAACGCGGGAAATCCAATTCGCCTTGAATTGGAGCAGGCGACCCCCCACTCGAGAGCCCTCGAGTGAGGACCTGGCGTCAGTCTGCCTTGGCGGGCTTCTTGTCAGTTTCCCGCTTGTCTTGACGGAAACTTTGTTTCCAAGGGGTGCGGGATTTCTGAGAAGACTTCTTTCCCGAAAAAGAGGGATGACCCGATCCCCAAGAAGACTGACCGGATCGTCCCCTAGACCGAAAATACCGCCGACCATTACCGGCACTAGGTCTGCCAGACGTAGAAGCCATAGCCCTTCGCTGTGGTAAAGCCGCTTCTTTAGCCTTTGCCTTGGCAATCAGCTCTGTGAGATCAGATCCAAATAGCTGACCACCCTTGTAGGCTAAAGACAGTAAACCCTGCTTGGAAACCGCGTCCCCGGTCCACTGTCTAAGCCACAGTGCTCTTCTGACTGTGACCGCTGAGGATTGCGTCCTGGATAATAATGACGCAGTATCCAGACCTGCATCACAGCTATATCGGGCTGCAGTCTCCAATAAATCGAGAAGTCCATCTATCTCGGATAATGGAGATCTATTTTGCAACACCTTCCGTAAACGGACCAACCAGCACAGGGAAGCCTTAGAAGCACACATGGATCCTAGTACTACTCTGAATCCATGACCTGCAGCTTCATAGATGGATTTCGCCGCCATCTCCGTTTTTCTGTCCAGCGGCTCTTGCAGACTCGCTTTCCCTTTAACCGGAAGCAATGAGGATTTACTAAGCTGGGATAAAGGAACATCCACTTCAGGAGAAGGAATCCAATTATCCATCAATTCCGTTGAACACGGATATAATGCTTCAAAGAACCGTGTCCCTTGAAAACGTTTATCTGGACACAGACGTTCCTTCTCCACTACCATATTAAGCTCTTCCAGAGCCGGTAATGTTGACCGCGACTTATGGTACTCCTGGTACATGCGGCCCGACTTACCAGGCCGTGTAGTTACCTCCTCCGGTAACTGTAACGCCTCTCTCATAGCTTCGATTAAAGCCTCTGTTCGGCTCACAAGAGAGAAAGAATGTCCCTGCCGATCCTCCTTATCCGAATCAGATAACTCCCCTTCTGAGTTTGAAGGAGAACCCTGTCCGCATTCCATATCAGATACCTCTGATTCGCTACGCGGAAAAGATGGCACCGGCCTGCGCCGCTTCCTGTCATGAGAGGATCTAGCTGACACCCACTGACCTAAAAGGTCAGACAAGCCATTAATTGACTGAGCGATGGCATCTAATTTGGTATCGCTGTAAATCACAGCGCTTGATGCCGTCGAAGTCTGCGTATCAGATACTTGCGACTGATCCTGTAGCGGATCTGGCAGATGGTCCGCACCTTCCGGACCCTGAACTGACATGTCAGCAGTATATGGCAGGTCAAAACCCTGTTAGTAACTGGAAACAGTGTGGTTACTAAGCAGACTGAGCAAGTACGCTGAAGGGTTAAAGCTCTTAAAGAAGAGAGTTACCCCAGCTATCTCTCAGTATATAAATAACCTCCTGCGTTCTGATCCCTACCGGGTAGAACCTGCGGCGGTTATTGCTGAAAGGGTTAACCCTTCATAGGGGTTAATGCCGCCAACTCCCAAACTCCTATATAAAATAAAAGGAGTGTGCGAGTCCCAGGTCTCTATAAGAGAACGTGGCTGCAGATAAACGCTATCTGTCACTTGGAACACAGATAGGTTCTGCGCTGTGGGGTGATGATATTCACTCACCCAGCTGGCCTCGGTGAAAGTATACCTTAAACAGGAGGAGCGGAGCATGAGGAGCCCGGTCTGTAATGGTCGCCGCGCTGAGAGAAGCCGGAAGAGAAGGACAGTGAAGCTGCAGTCTCCTCAGAGCGATTCCTGTCACAAAAAGAGCAGGAAGCGTGAAGCCATGCCCCCCTCCGGCTTCAAAAAAGAGCGCGAACTCCTCGCTCTCTGCTCTCCTCTGTCCTGCAGGTATCTGCCTGCGGACATAAAATACAGTCACCAAACATGTCATCTAATACATGTACCAGCGCTGCCGCAGCAGCTGCTGAGAGCACACACACACATTCACATAAAAATGCGGTACTCACCAGCCGAGCGCCACAGGGACCCCCAGGGGTTTGTGGCGCTGTGCCCATCGCTTCCCCCCCGGGCGGGGAACGCAGTGACCCAGATGTGCGGTTTGCGTCCCCGCCAGGGAAGCAATCCTCATCCCCCAGGGCCGGCGTGAAACTGCAGGGACCACAGTACAGGGTATTACAGATCGCCAAGGGAGAGGTGGGGGTCCAGCAGCGCTGAGACCCTGAGACCTCTAGACCACTTCTGGTGATCCAAGTCTCTTGTCTGATAAAAATAATAAAGTTTTCTGAGGAGCTGCTTCCAGCAGCGACTATCCTCTGGACCTCAAATTTTAGACTGAAGAAGCAGGAGTAGGAGGAGCCCGAGCTGGAGGGGCCGGTCAACACTCTTTTTAATCTGAGGTGTCAATCCTATCTGGGCTCCGCCTACCCACTAGTCATTACTAGTGTGTCTCCTTTCCTTCCATTCTGCTGCTGAAAGTTGATATATTCCGAGACCCATAGTGTCTCCATTTTTTGGGATCTGGGGCCGGGTGAGGGCTTATTTTTTGGGCGCAGATCTGACGTTTTTATTGATACCATATTAGTGTGTATATGTTCTTTTGATCGCCCGTTATTGCATTTTATTGCAATGTTACAGCGACCAAAAAATAAGTAATTCTGGTGTTTTGACTTTTTTTCTCGTTACGCCGATTACCTATTGGATGAATTCTTTATATATTGATAGATCTGGCAATTCTGAATGCGGCGATACCAAATATGTGTATATTTGTTTTTATTGTTTTATTTTGCTGTATGTAGCAGATATGCTCACTTGCTATGAGTGCCGACCGCTGGGCGGCGCTCATAGCTATCCGGCTATGACAACCACAGGGGTCTCCTGCTGACCCTGGGTTATCATGCCAACCCATCGGCGACCCGCTGTCATGTGACATGGGTGCCGATGGGACGAGGTAATGACGCGCTTCCTGCGCGTGCATGTTAAATGCCGCTGTCAGAGTTTGACAACGGCATTTAACATGTTAACAGCCGCAGGTAGATCGCGATTCCACCCGCGGCTGATAGGGCCACATGTCAGCTGATCAGGTCAGCTGTCGCGTGCTGGAAAAGGTGCGGGCTCATCTTCGGAGCCCGCACCAAACAGGGGAAGGCGTCCAATGACGGACTCTGTCCGTCATCGGACATTAAGGGGTTAAAGAACTAGAAAGCCCCCTTTAAATATGGGAGCACACAAAAATCAAAATAATATATGAACACAGATAAAATGCTCAATATTACTGATTTATCATTTAACAGTATAAGTGGCAGTAAAAGTATTGTGACCCCTTTACCTTTCATCAAGATATATCCTTAACTTCTTCCAGTTGAGAGTTCTGGTATAGAAGATGAACTTTGCAATCTCCTTTGGTGAGTCATCAAGTATACCCCTGGATAAAAAATATTCAATTCCCTAGAAGGGAGCAAAGGAAACCATTCATAATCAAATAAAAAATAAAAAAAATCACACAAAGAAAAGGATTAGAAAATGTAATAATGGTGGGAACCAAACATAACTACTTAGGCTCTGTCACAGATAACAGTCGGGGGGTGGGAGATCGCACACATGCCAACCGCTGTCACCAGTTTGTCAGGGAACGCAACTCTGCTGCCTCCAATCATCAGGACAATTATGCAATTGGCTGACAAGTGATGGACGAGGCCGCGACTGCTTCCACTACTAGGCCGGATATTGGGGAACTCAGTGAGCACATGGTATATACAGTGGGTACGGAAAGTATTCAGACCCCTTTAAATTTTTCACCCTTTGTTTCATTGCAGCCATTTTGTAAATTCAAAAAAGTTCATTTTTTTTCTCATTAATGCACCCTCTGCCCCCCATCTTGAATGAATAAAACAGAAATGTAGAAATTTTTGCAAATTTATTAAAAAAGAAAACTGAAATATCACATGATCATAAGTATTCAGACCTTTTGCTCAGACACTCATATTTAAGTCACATGCTGTCCATTTCCTCGTGATCCTCCTTGAGATGGTTCTGCTCCTTCATTGAGTCCAGCTGTGTTTAATTAAACTGATAGGACTTGATTTGGAAAGGCACACACCTGTCTATATAAGGGCCCCGTTACACATAGCGACGCTCCAGCGATCCCAACAACGATACGACCTGGTAAGGATCACTGGTACGTCGCTACATGGTCGCTAGTAAGTTGTCAAACAGGCAGATCTACTCAACGACGCAGCAACGATACGGCGATCCGTATAACGACCTCGGCGGTCGTTGGGACCTTGTCACAGCAGCGATTCTGATAAAGACAAAGCAAAATCACACCTGCGTCGCTGAGTTCTGAGTCGCCAACAAGGTCGCTCGTCGTTTTTATGGCGTCAAACAGCGATGCATGCTGGCCAGCGGGACACCAACGATCAAAAACTTTTTGGTGATAATTCTAAGCAGTATGTGTGGAGAAAACCAGGCACTGGAGATCACCTGCCCGATATAATCCCAACAGTGAAACATGGTGGTGCCAGCATCATGCTATGGAGGTGTTTTTCAGCTGCAGGGACCGAACGACTAGTTGCAATTGAAGTAAACATGAATGCGGCTGAGTACAGAGATATCCTGGATGAAAACCTCTTCCAGAGCTCTCTGGACCTCAAACTTGGCAGAAGGTTCACCTTCCAACAAGACAATGACCCTAAGCACACAGCTAAAATAACAGTGTGGCTTCAGAACAACTCTGTGACCATTCTTGACCGGACCAGCCAGAGCCCTGACCTAAACCCAATTGAGCATCTCTGGAGAGAGATGAAAATGGCTGTCCACCAACGTTCACCATCCACCCTGACGGAACTGTAGAGGATCTGCAAGGAAGAATGGCAGAGGATCCCCAAATCCAGGTGTGAAAAACTTTTTGCATCATTCCCAAGAAGACTCATGGCTGTCCTAGCTCGAAAGTGTGCTTCTACAGCAAAGGGTCTGAATACTTATAACCATGTGATATTTCAGTTTTTCTTTTTTAATAAATTTGCAAACATTTCTACATTTCTGTTTTTTTCAGTCAAGATAGGGTGCAGAGTGTACATTAACCCCTTAACCCCCAAGGGTGGTTTGCACGTTAATGACCGGGCAAATTTTTACAATTCTGACCACTGTCTCTTTATGAGGTTATAACTCTTGGAACGCTTCAACGGATGTTTGCGATTGTCAGATTGTTTTCTCGTGACATATTGTACTTCACGTTAGTGGCTGCGGGAGCGCAGCTGATCGCCTAGGACGTACTATCCCGTCCCTGGGAATTAAGTCCCAGGGCACATGGACGGGATAGTACGTCAGATGACAGAAAGGGGTTAATGAGAAAAAATAAACTTTTTTGAATTTACCAAATGGCTGCAATGAAACAAAGAGTGAAAAATTTAAAGGGGTCTGAATACTTTCCGTACCCACTGAACAGCTCTGATTCCATTGCATGGGATATATTTTATTATATATACACACATATATGCCACCACCCATCGTTTACACAGGCCGATTGAACAAATTCAAATTTATTTGCACCTCATTATTAGGGATATATATGTATTTCACTTCTGGGCACTAGATCATATAAAGGATGACCTGGAGCCACATGAGCAGAAAACTGAGAGGAGGAGTGGAAGATCTAAGTCATGAGGAAAGATTAAAAGAATTACATTTATTTAGTCTTGAAAAGAGATATCTATACGGGGCGTTGATTAACTTGTACAAGTACACAAATGGCCCAAAGTATGGTCAAAAAACACGTAAGCTCAAAAAAGACAAGATGGCACTGCCTCTGTATGGTAAAAAAAAAAAAAAAAGTTCAATATCCAGAGGAGACAAGGTTACTTTACCATGAGAACCATTAATCTGTGGGACAGTCTCGCTCAAAAGCTGGTCACAGGAGGAACAATACATGGTATAAAAAAATACATATAAACTCAGGAACAGGAGGGAAAAACGTGCTCTTTAGGGGAGATTGGTTCATGGAATCTGGATATATGAAAAAAGTCACATCATCAAGTTCAACTGAGGGATGGGAAAGGCTAACAGGACAATGTAAGTCATTGCTACATTTAGGCCAAGAGAATATTCTATTTGTACACGGAAACTTATTCCTTATTAATGAAAAAAGTCTGCAGCGATGTTATCCCTGCTTTACCTCATGGGGGTTAGCATTAAAAGTTAAACTTCCTTCGTCCAGGCGCATGTAGAGATTTCGATACGAAAATCCTGGCGGGTGTCTTCTATTGTAAATGGAACAATGTCCCCAGGTAGACTTGCATAACCTGAGTAACCAGAAAACATGTCAAAACATATACATACAGAAATATTTATCCCTATATAATAAATGGTATATACATAACACACACTATACATAATACATCTACATATCACACAGTGTATGTGTGTATGTGTATATATCTCTATCGCAACATATATATCTACATATCACACACACTCTATATATAACATACAGTCATGGCCAAAAGTTTTGAGAATGACACAAATATTAATTTTTACAAAGTCTACTGCTTCACTTTTTCTAATGGCAATTTGCATATATTCCAGAATGTTATAAAGAGTGATCAGCTTAACAGCAATTACTTGCAAAGTCCATATTTGGCTAGAAAATGAACTTTATCCTCCAAAACACATTTCAACATCATTGCAGCCCTGCCTTAAAAGGACCAGCTAACCTCTTTTCAGTGATTGCTCCATTAACACAGGTGTGGGTGTTGATGAGGACATGGCTGGAGATCAATCTGTCATGATTAAGTAAGAATGACACCACTGGACACTTTAAAAAGAGGCTGGTGCTTGGCATCATTGTTTCTCTTCTGTTAACCATGGTTATCTCTAAAGAAACACGTGCAGTCATCATTGCAATGCACAAAAATGGCCTAACAGGGAAGAGTATCGCAGCTAGAAAGATTGCACCTCAGTCAACAATCTATCGCATCATCAAGAACTTCAAGGAGAGAGGTTCCATTGTTGCCAAAAAGGCTCCAAGGCGCCCAAGAAAGACCAGCAAGAGCCAGGACCGTCTCTTAAAAGTGTTTCAGCTGCGGGATCGGGCTACCAGCAGTGCAGAGCTTGCTCAGGAATGGCAGCAGGCAGGTGTGAGTGCATCTGCATGCACTGTGAGGCGGAGACTCTTGGAGCAAGGCCTGGTCTCAAGGAGGGCAGCAAAGAAGCCACTTCTCTCCAGAAAAAACATAATGGATAGACTGATATTCTGCAAAAGGTACAGGCAGTGGACTGCCGAGGACTGGGGTAAAGTTATTTTCTCTGATGAATCCCCTTTTCGATTGTTTGGGACATCAGGAAAACGCCTCATTCGGAGAAGACAAGGTGAGCGCTACCATCAGTCTTGTCTCATGCCAACTGTTAAGCATCCTGAAACCATTCATGTGTGGGGTTGCTTCTCAGCCAAGGGAATCGGCTCTCTCACAGTCTTGCCTAAAAACACAGCCATGAATAAAGAATGGTACCAGAATGTCCTCCAAGAGCAACTTCTCCCAACCCTCCAAGAGCAGTTTGGCGATCAACAATGCCTTTTCCAGCATGATGGAGCACCTTGCCATAAAGCAAAGGTGATAACTAAATGGCTCAGGGAACAAAACATAGAGATTTTGGGTCCATGGCCGGAAACTCCCCAGATCTTAATCCCATTGAGAACTTGTAGTCAATCATCAAGAGACGGGTGGACAAACAAAAACCTAAAAATTCTGACAAAATGAAAGCATTGATTGTGCAAGAATGGACTGCTATCAGTCAGGATTTGGTCCAGAAGTTGATTGAGAGCATGCCAGGGAGAATTGCAGAGGTCCTGAAGAAGAAGGGTCAACACTGCAAATATTGACTTGCTGCATTAACTCATTCTAACTGTCAATATAAGCTTTTGTTACTCATATGTTTGCAATTATATTTCTGTCTGTGATAAAAACATCTGTCAAACACACATAAAAACCAGAGGGCTGCAGCAGATCATGTGAAAATATAATATTTGTGTCATTCTCAAAACTTTTGGCCATGACTGTACACATAACACTTACTATTGGGGGACAAGTGCCTACACAATGAAACCGCTATTTTCTAATGTAAAAACATGCTGATAGCTTATAGGAATCAGGGGGAAGCATTTTGTAGGGCAGAGACACTGATTCCATCTATGTAGCCTATTTGAGTGACTTTTCAAGGAGACAAATATTAATAGATAGACAGCTGGGTAAAAGGCTCTACAAAGTGGATGGCTAAAGAAATCTTGATTTGTTTGGACCCTAAACCTAGAGTTTGTCAAGACATTCAATAATGTGTATAAATTACACCAATTTCCAATATACAGAGGTTGTCCAATGCCTCTATAGTGGCGGCCAGCCCTTAGACACAATTTCATGAAAGTCTTCTTGGAAGGCTCATAGATTACATTAATAACTAAAGGCTTGTGAATCCAATTTCACAAAAAGTGGAAATGATCCAGGATTGCAGGCAATTATTCAAAACTCCAAAAGATGAAAGCCTTCCCAAATGCAGAAATGGGGTAGTGGGATATAGCAGGAGGAAATGGAGAGGTGACACTGCCCGTAACAAACACCGGGATAGGGATTGTGGTGGCTGCTCCAATCTGACATAATAGCAGGAAAGGTTCCAAAACAGATGTTAGAATATAGGACACCGGGAGCCTGGGAGGATTAACAACTGCCTGGATTTACCGAAATTATAGGATTAATAGATTGACTTTAATATCAGCTAAAAAGCAATGACATTTTTCTGTTGACTTGTTAGGTTCAGATTTCTGATGCACCACAAGCATTAGTCTAAAAAACATTTTACAGTGATCTTCTGAGGTTCCAAGCACAAAAATATAAAATGTGCGATACATGAATATACTGTATATAAAGGATACCAAGCATAATGGTAAAACGCAAGGATATTATATTACGTAATAATTTATTTAGCTTTCCACACATTTTTTGCTTTGCTTCTTTTGAAGTTTTTTTTTTTAGGAGCCTGATTTCTTAAAGGAGTGTTCTAATCTTCTTTGTTCAGTAGTGCAGTGCTCCACTGCCTCTTGGATTTCTGCCAGTAGGGGGCGGAGTGTTCCTGAAGATAGACAGTGTAGACCGGCTGCATGGTTGCACTGCGGTAACTAACTGCGTCCTCTACTATGTTACAAGCAAAGGCAGTAGACCGGTCATAGCAAGATTTTTTTTTAAGCATGGAATACATTTATAATGCAACCATCCTTGCAGAAAAGTTCTGTTGAGATTTTTTGACAAAAAAGAAGTGGAGGCTAATGTGGACTTACACTAATATTAGGAATTGTACTAACATACTTACAAAGCAGCCTTGGTGTAGTTTGTAGTAATTTATTCATCAAGGTGTAACACTTGATAGTGACGTAGTTGAAGTGAGTACACTAAAGAATTAGCACACAATTTTTCATAAATGTGCAAAAACTTGCTGGAGTGCTTCTTTTTAACCCCTCTATGCCATCCAACGTACTATCCCGTCCATGAAACCCGTGACAATCTGACCATGGACGGGATAGTACGTCATGGCCTTTAATGCGACATCGCGACTTAAGTCGCGGTGATTGCATTAAAATTCCGACGCCAGCTTACCTCAGGGAAGATGGCGTCGGCATTCCGGGCTGCGTCCTCCCCCGTCCGGCCTCCCGATCGCTGTGATTGGCTGTTCAATTCTGAACAGCCAATCACAGCCTTTCTCATTGTTTCAGCCAATCAGATTGGCTGAAACAGTGAGATCCCAGGCTAGGATCGAGTACCGATGTACTCGATCCTAGGCCTGGGCCTAGGAACTGCCAGACCCCCCCCCTGGATTGGCGCGATCGACGATCACATCGATCGCGCCAATCGCAGGGCACAGCCGAGGTATATCCGCGCTGTGCCCTGCCAGTACCTGCCTGGATCGGTGCAGTAATAGCACCGATCCTAGGCCAGAGGGCCACTGCAGCTTCTGATTGGCGCGATCGATGTCATCGTCGATCGCGCCAATCACAGGGCACAGCTGCGGTGTGACCGCTCTGTGCCCTGCTTGTTGACCTGCCTAGGAATCGGAGCTGTGAGCTCCGATTACTAGGCCGGTGCCTAGCAACCGACATAACAAGGGTCTGCTCTGATTGGTGGGATTGATGTGATCATCGATATCACCAATGACAGGTCACAGCAGCGATGTGACCGCTCTGTGACCTGTCTGCAAACTGGATCTGACCTGTCTGACCGCACTGCAGGGGTCCTCACACTTGCTGAGGATTCCTGCAGAGCGGTCATGCTGCCAGATCTCCTCCTGTGCTGGGCCTTGTGGTGCCCCCGTAGCCTGTGACACCACAACTCCTGCTGAAGAAAGAAGAACGAAGAAAGGAGAAGAAGAGAGAAGGAAGAAGAGACTACAAACATGAGTTTTTGAGCCCCGATCCCTGACCGATCCACCCCAATCCCAAATTCCCCCTCTTTTTACCCCCCCTTTGTGCCACCTCTGCGCACATTTAGCAGCCGCCGAGCGTTGATTGGTGATGCAGTTCACCGATCAACACTCGTGCTCGCTTTTCTTTTGCACCCCCTCCGTGCGCACATCCAGCAGCCGAAGAACTTTGATAAGTGACAGCGGTCACTTATCAGAGCTCATGCCTGCCGGTTTTTGTTTTTTTTTACCCCTTTCCGCCACTCCCGTGCGCACATCCAGCAGCCGCAGAACATTGATAAGTGACAGCTGTCACTTATCAGAGCTCGTGCCTTTTTTTTTTAACCCCATTTCCGCCACTCCCGTGCGCACATCCAGCAGCCGCGGAACTTTGATAAGTGACAGCGGTCACTTATCAGAGCTCGTGCCTGCCGTTTTTTTTTTTAACCCCATTTCCGCACTCCCGTGCACACATCCAGCAGCCGCGGAACATTGATAAGTGACAGAGGTCACTTATCAGAGCTCCTGCCTGCCGTTTTTTTTTAACCCATTTCCGCACTCCGTGCGACATCCAGCAGCCGCGGAACTTTGATAAGTCACAGCGGTCATTATCAGAGCTCGTGCTGCTGGTTTAGACTTTTTTTCAGAGGGATTTTTTTCCCTATTCGCTTTCTTTTCTTTTAGCTTTTTCTTTCAGCATAGTTTGCACCAATCACTATCCCCCCCACACACACAGTTATAAATAAAGTACACACAAAGCACCACATTCACAAAAAAAAAAATGTCCCGCCCGTCCCGTTCATCCCAACAGCGCTATTCAGTGGAGGAGGCATACGCTTTCCTTGCCTCCGACACTGATAGCGAGGGAGAGGATCCCACATTTCTTTACTTTTCAGATTCTTATTCTTCTTCCTCCTCCTCATCTTCCTCCTCGGGTCCTACGGAACCGCCACGCAGACGCCCCAGGACAGAAGATGAGGCAGCGCCCACCCCTGAAAATGAACCAGCGCACCCCTCTTCAGACCCCGTATGGACCTTGCCCCCCGAAAATTACGAGCCACTGATTCCTGATTTTGTGGCAGAATCAGGAATCAGGTTTGACTCCACCGGCCTTACAGAAATAGACTTTTTCAAAGTCTTTTTCTCTGGGGATTTAATTAACCTCATGGTGGAGCAAACAAATTTGTACGCTCGGCATATTTTGGCGCAAAACCCCGTGTCATCATTTTCCAACTGGTCTCCTATAGGCGCAGTTGAAATGATGCAGTTTTGGGGCCTGGTCCTCCATTTGGGGATCCTGAAGAAGCCAGAAATTCGGAAATATTGGAGTGTTGATATTTTATACAACACTCCACTATTCCGAATGGTCATGGCCCAGATGCGTTTTGAGGCCATCCACAAATTCCTGCATTATAATGATAATGCACAGTGTCCCCCACGAGATGACCCCAATTTTGACCGCCTGTTCAAAGTTCGGCCGGTCATCGAACACTTCAACAAAAAGTTTGCTGAAGGGGTACGTGCTCCAAAGGGACATCTGCGTGGATGAGTCCTTGGTTCATTTTAAGGGACGGCTCGGATTCCGCCAGTACCTGCCCAGCAAGAGGGCAAGGTACGGAATCAAACTCTATAAGCTGTGTGAGAGTACCTCAGGGTACATCTACAGCTTTAGAGTTTACGAAGGAAAGGACACCAGGATTCAACCCCCTGAGTGTCCCCCCGTCCTGGGAGTCAGTGGGAAAATTATGTGGGATTTGGTGCACCCATTGCTGGATAAAGGTTATCACCTTTACATTGATAACTTTTATTCCAGCATCCCACTCTACAAAGCCCTCTCTGTGCGAGGTACCGCAGCCTGCGGTACCGTCCGCAAAAATCAGAGAGGCCTTCCAAAGACGCTACTTGGGCAGATGCTCAGAAAGGGTGAGAGCAGAGCCCAATGTAGCGACCACCTGTTGGTGATCAAGTACAAGGACAAGAGGGATGTCCTTCTCTTGACCACCATACATGGTGATGGCAGCGCCCTCAGCACTGTACGGGGTACCTCTACACAGGTCCGCAAACCGGACTGTGTACTGGGGTACAATAAAAACATGGGGGGTGTTGATCTCTCTGATCAACTCCTCCAACCGTACAGTGTTTTGAGAAAGGCCAAGGTGTGGTACAAGTAAGCTGTCCGTGCACATTGTCCAAATGGCAATGCTCAACGCTTTCCTGCTGTCACGATGTGCACCAACAGCGATACGACGTACCTTCCGTTTCAGGAGGTAGTGGTTAAGGACCCGATGTTTGGCGCTCAAGAAGGAGCGGGCCCCAGTACTTCCAGAACTGGAGGTGCTCGTATCATACCAGGTCAGCATTTTCCGGGGGTGGTCCCGCCAACTGGAAGAAAAGGTAAGCCGCAAAAAAGGTGCCGAGTGTGTTACAAAAGGGGAATACGCAAGGACACCACTTACCAATGCGACACCTGCCCCAAAAACCTGGCCTGTGTATGAAGGATTGTTTCAAATTGTACCACACCTCCATGCACTACTAATTTACTTTACAGGAAAGATTAGTTCCAGAAGGGGGCACATTTAGAAAAGTTCCTTGGGAGTCTACTTTCCAAAATTATGTCACTTGTGGGTTTTTTTCACTGTTTAGGCACATCAGGGGCTCTGCAAACGGAACATGACGCTGGCAGACCATTCCATCAAAGTCTGCATTCCAAAACGTCACTACTTCCCTTCTGAGCCCCGACTTGTGCCCAAACAGTTTTTTCCCACATATGGGGTACCAGTGTACTCAGGACAAATTGGACAACAACTTTTGGTGTCCAATTTCTCCTCTTACCCTTGGGAAAATAAAAAATTGGGGACTAAAACATCATTTTTGTGAGGTAAAAAGTAGGATTTTTTTATTTTCACACCTGGGCATTATAAACTTTAGATAAACACTCGGGGGTTCAAAGTTCTCACCACACACCTAGATAAGTTCGTTAGGGGGTCTAGTTTACAAAATGGGGTCACTTGGGGGGTTTCCACTATTTAGGCACATGAGGGGCTCTGCTAACGGAACATGACGCCCGCAGACCATTCCATCAAAGTCTGCATTCCAAAACGTCACTGCTTCCCTTACGAGCCCTGCCGTGCGCCCAAACAGTGGTTCCCCCCAACATATGGCGTACTCAGGGCAAATTGGACAACCACTTTTGGGTCCAATTTCTCCTGTTACCCTTGGGAAAATAAAAAATTGGGGGCTAAACAAATTACTTTTGAGGAAAAAAAAAATATATATTTTTATTTTCACGCCAGGGCATTATAAACTTTAGTGAAACACTTGGGGGTTCAAAGTGCTCACCACACCTAGATAAGTTCCTCAGGGGGTCTAGTTTCCAAAATGGGGTCACATGTGGGGGGTTTCCACTGTTTAGGCACATCAGGGGCCCTCCAAACGCGACATGGCGTCCGTTCTCAATTCCAGCCAATTTTGGTTTGGAAAAGTCAAACGGCGCTCCTTCCCTTTCGAGCCCTGCCGTGCGCCCAAACAGTGGTTCCCCCCACATATGGGGTATCAGCGTACTCAGGACAAGTTGGACAACAACTTATGTGGTCCAATTTCTCCTTTTACCCTTGGGAAAATAAAAAATTGGGGACTAAAACATCATGCTTGTGGAAAAAATATGATTTTTTTTCTTCACGGCTCTACATTATAAACTTGCGTGAAGCACTTGGGGGTTCAAAGTGCTCACCACACATCTAGATAAGTTTCTTAGGGGTCTAGTTTCCAAAATGGGGTCACATGTGGGGGGTTTCCACTGTTTAGGCACATCAGGGGCCCTCCAAACGCGACATGGCATCCGTTCTCAATTCCAGCCAATTTTGGGTTGGAAAAGTCAAGCGGTGCTCCTTCCATTCCGAGCCCTGCCGTGCGCCCAAACAGTGGTTTTCCCTCACATATGGGGTATCGGCGTACTCAGGAGAAATTGCACAACAACTTTATCTGTCCATTTTCTCCTTTTTCCCTTGTGAAAATAAAAAAAATGATTGTAAAAGAATTTTTGTGACTAAAAAGTAAAATGTTCATTTTTTCCTTCCATGTTGCTTCAGCTCCTGTGAAGCACCTGAAGGGTTAATAAACTTCTTGATTGTGGTTTTGAGTACCTTGAGGGGTGCAGTTTTTAGAATGGTGTCACTTTTGGGTATTTTCTGCCATATAGACCCCTCAAAGTGACTTCAAATGTGAGGTGGTCCCTAAAAAAAAATTGTTTTTTAAATTTTGTTGTAAAAATGAGAAATCGCTGGTCAACTTTTAACCCTTATAACTTCCTAACAAATAAAAATTTTGTTTACAAAATTGTGCTGATGTAAAGTAGACATGTGGGAAATGTTACTTATTAACTATTTTCTGTGACATATTTCTCTGTTTTAAGGGAATAAAAATTCAAAGTTTGAAAATTGCAAAATTTTCGCATATTTGCATTTTTTTCAAAAATAAACGCAAATTATATAGAAGAAATTTTACCACTAACGTGAAGTACAATATGTCATGAGAAAACAATCTCAGAATCGCGAAGATCCGTTGAAGTGTTTCAGAGTTATAGCCTCATAAAAAGACAGTGGTCAGAATTGTAAAAATTGGCCCGGTCATTAACGTGCAAACCACCCTTGGGGGTGAAGGGGTTAAGGAATCTGTCACCTATGTAAACTATTAATGTGTCCTTACAGGTTAAAGACTGCTGGAAAAAGTCCTACCTGTGTGTCTCATATCAGATGTGTTGGGGATAAATCATCTTTTATCACTTTATGTAAATGACCTCTTCCAGGCTCTAGGTAGGATGGTGCCTGGAAGATAACTCTGCCTCCAGAGATTATTTTGCATGAAGGGATCACTCATTACCAGTGTGATATGTGATGGCCGGTCTCTGCTCTCCTGACCTCACTGCAGAGCTGTGTGCGATTATAGCCGACACATCTGCAGGTCCCTCTCAGCTTCAGCTTCGAGCTCACAGAGTTATAATATTGTTACAGTACAGCAGAGCTCAAAGAGCTGCAAATAAAAGGTGTTTGCAAGAAGTCTAATTTCATTTCTCCTGTTCTGTGCTAGTTACTTGTCTCACACTGGTAACTCTCCCATCATCTAACATAAGCTCTGGAGGCAGAGTTATCTTCCAGGCAGCATCTGCCCCATAGACTGATAGAGGTCATTTATATAAAGTCATGGCTGAAAGAGCACCTTTGTAATTGTTCCATAAAATGAAGTATTTATCCTAGAAAATGATTGCAATTACACGTTTTGTTACACACGTTTATTTCCGCTGTGTGAATTTATAACAAATTCATGAATTTCTCTGGGATAAGATATCAGATATCATTTTATTCAGCTTCCTATGACCTATATGCTCATATAACGTATATACTCGAGTATAAGCCGAGATTTTTAGCCCATTTTTTTTAGGGCTGAAAGTGCCCCTCTCGGCTTATACTCGAGTCATATACCAGGGGTCGGCGGGGGTGGGGGAGCGCGGCTGTCACATATACTCGCCCCCTCCTGGTACGGTCTCTGCAGCCCCCCAGCTTCCTCCATGGTCTCCGGCACCCGTGTTCAGCGGTCACGGGTACTGCTCATTAAAGACATGAATATGCGCATATTTATGACTTTAATGAGCGGTACCACGTGACCACTGAAGGAAGGAAGAGCTGCGGCGCTGGAGACCATGGGAGAAGCAGGGGCTGCAAAGACGCTCCAGGAGGGGGTGAGTATGACGGGGAGGACGGGGGGAGCCATGCAATATTCACCTGTTCCCGTTCCACCGCCGTGCGCCGCTCTGTCCTCTGGCTGTGACATTCAGGTCAGAGGGCGCGATGACGTGTTTAGTGAGTGCCCTCTGCCTGAACATTCACAGCCAGAGGACCCGGGAGACAGAGCGGCGCGTGGCAGTGGAACGGGGACAAGTGAATATCGTCAGTGCCGGGGCCTGAGCCAGTGGTGACACTGGCACCTGGCCCCCATAGCGCGCCGGTGTCCCCGCCTGCTCAGGACACCAGCACCTGGCCCCTAGCGACGAGAGAAGAGTATGTTATCTTTTTTTTTATTCACAGCAGCAGCATATGGGGCCTATTCTGTGGAGCATCTTATGGGGCCATAACCTTTATGGAGCAGCATATGTAGCCTATTCTATGGAGCGTCTTATGGGGCCATAACCTTTATGGAGCAGCATATGGGGCCTATTCTATGGAGCATCTTATGGGGCTATAACTTTTATGGAGCAGCATATGGGGCCTATGGAGCATCTTATGGGCCATTATTAACCTTTGTGCAACATTATATGGGACGTATTTTGTATGGAGCATCTTATGGGGCCATCATGAACTGTAATGGAGCATTATATGGGGCTCCTGATTCAATATGGATATTCAAAAACATTTAACCTACTGATGTCTCAATTAATTTTACTTTTATTGGTATCTATTTTTTATTTTTGAAATGTACAGTAGCTGCTGCATTTTCCACCTAGGCTTATACTCAAGTCAATAAGTTTTTCCCAGTTTTTTGTGGCAAAATTAGGGGGTCACCTTATACTCTGGTCTGCTTATACTCGAGTATATACGGTAGATAGCTTAGGAGGAGTGATCCTACTGAGAGATTCCCTTTAAGGCAGACAAAGCAAATTATTAAAGGCGTTTTCACACAAAGTTCATTTTAATCAATAGATTTTGGAATAATAATAATTTCCACAACTGGATGTGTTTAAATGTTCTGTGCTGAGATAATCTTATAAATGTACCCGTCATGTACTGTGTAATGTCTGTGTTGACCGTGCAGGAACATGGTCTGATCATACCACAGCTCCTAGGCAGGGGAGGAAGAAAAAATATATACAGACATTACAGCAGGGTATCACAGCTGCTTCTTTTTGGAGATTAAACATATCCCTGCCTTTTTTAAACAATGTTTTACTTAAAAGAATCATTTGCAATCCGTGCTGTAATGTCAGTATCCTCACTTTTGCTTCCTCCCCTGCCCAGGAGCTGTGGTATGATCAGACCCTGTCCCTGTACGGTCAGACACAGCCATTACACAGTACACAGAAGCGGTACATTTACAAGAATATCTCAGCAAGGGAACATTATTTTATTTAAACACATCCAGTTGTGGAAATTATTATTATTCCAAGATCTATTGATTAAAACGAACTTTTGTTTGTGGGAAAACCCTTTAATATTAGCACATTTTATTAGCAATCGATACAAAACTACAAGTTAATCTAAGGTTCCCTTCCTTTTCCTTGAATCTACCGTATATTGCATACCCAGTTATTCTCCTTATTTCAATCTTCATAACCTCTCTAGGTATTTATATATATATATATTTTTATAAAATATACATGATAGGAGAGTATTGGAGAGTAAGATTGTGATTTCTATTTTGGATCTTGTTACACCACACAATGGGACGTTTTCTTTGGGCGGATGATTATGAAATTATCATTTGTGAGTTATGTCATTCGCCTTCGGAGATTCTATAGAATAATGCAGTATCCTTCTCACACAGGCATTTCTAGAATTCTTGGGAAGAAATCCTCCATATATTGTGGTATTTAAGCCACATCTGAATCCAATCATTCATGTTTCACATCAATCACTTTAGGTAATCGGAGTAGTGGGCTAAAATCAGAGTGAGCACTTCAACGTGGGGCTTTTTAGCTCAACATAATTGACCTTTGACGTACAGATCTCAGACATTGTGGGTATTTTTAGAGCACAGTTTCCCACTGTTCTTACCTACGCTCCCACCTCTGTTCCCAAATAGCTGTGAACCACAAAACTCTCTAGAGGATCTATGGAGCTCAGTTTCCATGAAATCAGTGGCATGCAATTATCACAGAAGTAATACAAGACACGTTTAAAAGGCACTGAAGATACTGGCCATGGATGTGCTGGCTTCTAAATCACACTATGGAAGAAAACTAAATCCCATATTAGACCAATTCAGTCTATTAGATATAAACTACTATATGAACAAATCACCAAAAAGCAACCCGTCAAATAGAACATAAAATACAAATTAAAAGAATATGTATGTGGGATAGCACCTCGGTATGGAGCATAGGGAAGAAGTACCAATGTCATCAGTGCCACTGGACATATAACAATGATCTAAAGATTACACTGATTTTGGGGTACGCTTATAAAGGGATTTCTCAGCATTCTTATAGTTTAAAATTGCAAAATGCTAGTAAAAGTAAGCGACTATGCAATTTACTCGTTATTAAAAATCCTCTCTGTCATCAAAAATGGAGGATTTTTTTTATTTTGTTTACTGCTCGCTGACTAGGTAACCGACCACCACTACAGAACATCAGTTGTTAGTCAAGGAGCCCACCCAGCACTTACAATCTCTTTGCGTTAGTGCTTGTAATAACCAGCTTCATGGTCCCTGCTATCCTCCGATTCACTGGATCAGACCAGCTTCATGGTCCCTGCGTGCCTCTGATTCACTGGATCCAACTGGCTTCAGTATACCTGCGCTCCTCCAATTCACTGGATCTGACCAGCTTCAGTGTCCCTGCGCTCCTCCGATTCACTGGATCAGACCAGGTTCAGTGTCCCCGCAGTCCTATGAGTCACTGGATCAGACCAGCTTCAGTGTCCCTGTGCTCCTCCAATTCACTGGATCAGACCAGCTTCAGTGTCCCTGCAGTCCTATGAGTCACTGGATCAGACCAGCTTCAGTGTCCCTGCGCTCCTCCGATTCACTGGATCAGACCAGGTTCAGAGTCCCTGCAGTCCTATGAGTCACTGGATCAGACCAGCTTCAGTGTCCCTGCGTTCCTCCGATTCACTGGATCAGACCAGGTTCAGTGTCCCTGCAGTCCTATGAGTCACTGGATCAGACCAGCTTCAGTGTCCCTGCGCTCCTCCGATTCACTGGATCAGACCAGGTTCAGAGTCCCTGCAGTCCTATGAGTCACTGGATCAGACCAGCTTCAGTGTCCCTGCGTTCCTCCGATTCACTGGATCAGATCAGGTTCAGTGTCCCTGCAGTCCTATGAGTCACTGGATCAGACCAGCTTCAGTATCCCTGCGTTCCTCCGATTCACTGGATCAGACCAGGTACAGTGTCCCTGCAGTCCTATGACTCACTGTATCAGACCAGGTTCAGTGTTCCTCCGATTCACTGGATCAGACCAGGTTCAGTGTCCCTGCAGTCCTATGAGTCACTGGATCAGACCAGCTTCAGTGTCCCTGCGTTCCTCCGATTCACTGGATCAGACCAGGTTCAGTGTCCCTGCAGTGCTATGAGTCACTGGATCAGACCAGCTTCAGAGTCCCTGCGTTCCTCCGATTCACTGGATCAGACCAGGTTCAGTGTCCCTGCAGTCCTATGAGTCACTGGATCAGACCAGGTTCAGTGTCCCTGCGCTCCTCCGATTCACTGGATCAGACCAGGTTCAGTGTCCCTGAAGTCCTATGAGTCACTGGATCAGACCAGGTTCAGTGTCCCTGCAGTCCTATGAGTCACTGGATCAGACCAGGTTCAGTGTCCCTGCGCTCCTCCGATTCACTGGATCAGACCAGGTTCAGTGTCCCTGCAGTCCTATGAGTCACTGGATCAGACCAGGTTCAGTGTCCCTGCAGTCCTATGAGTCACTGGATCAGACCAGGTTCAGTGTCCCTGCGCTCCTCCGATTCACTGGATCAGACCAGGTTCAGTGTCCCTGCGCTCCTCCGATTCACTGGATCAGACCAGGTTCAGTGTCCCTGCGTTCCTCCGATTCACTGGATCAGACCAGATTCAGTGTCCCTGCGTTCCTCCGATTCACTGGATCAGACCAGGTTCAGTGTCCCTGCGCTCCTCCGATTCACTGGATCAGACCAGGTTCAGTGTCCCTGCGCTCCTCCGATTCACTGGATCAGACCAGGTTCAGTGTCCCTGCAGTCCTATGAGTCACTGGGTCAGACCAGGTTCAGTGTCCCTGCGCTCCTTCGATTCACTGGATTAGACCAGGTTCAGTGTCCCTGCGCTCCTCCGATTCACTGGATCAGACCAGGTTCAGTGTCCCTGCGCTCCTCTGATTCACTGGATCAGACCAGGTTCAGTGTCCCTGCAGTCCTATGAGTCACTGGATCAGACCAGGTTCAGTGTCCCTGTGCTCCTCCGATTCACTGGATCAGACAAGCTTCAGTGTCCCCACGCTCCTCCGATGCTGCAGAGGTAAAGCAACCTCTCTGCCTACAGCACGAGAGAGTGCAGTTTGGGCCAGGTGCTCAACGATGCCACTGATCCAAACTGTCAGCCATGCAGAAGAGCTGGTGCGACCCCCAGCAACCAACAAGTTATCCACTTTTACACAATCCCTTTAATTAAAAAATTAGTAGGACATTTTAAACTGATAAAAAATAATGTTCCCCCATGGCGCTTCTTTCTAGCTGCTGCATCAGGATGACATGGATGGGCAGACACTGGTGAGTGGTCACCAGCGGGAATACCTGCCTAATTCAATCAACATTGTGCCGACATCTAATTACTGGCTTTTAGGTTTATGCTACATCTGTGAGGGTCAGATACAAGTGTAGTGCCATTCCATACAATATTAAAGAAGACCTCGACACTCCGCTCTTCAGATGCTGGAGCGCCGTTTTATTAATTCCAAGGTGGCCTGTGAGGTTTTGACTCATGTCCGGTATAGATTCCTGGGATAGAGAATGTGGAGAGATGGTAGAAGTCGACTCACCGATATTGTAGCACAACACTTTTCTACCATCTATTCACATGTATGCCAGAAATCCTTACATCTGAGAAAGGTCAGATATAAGACAGAATTTTTTTTCGATTTTGGATTTCAATTAAGGAAGGACTACAGCATCTCAAGTACAGAGCGCAGAGTTCTTCTTTAATACTGTTTCCAATGGGGGGATAACAGCTGAGTCCCAAGATCATATCCAAAGTGACTAAATGGCTGGACAAAGAGACAAAAAGAAGGACTAGCACATCTAAGGTAGTGTGAATAGGCGCCAACCAAATGGCTGGACAGTCGGCATAACTGGAATCAGACAAAAACCTGATCTTATATCCCGGTACATACAGTTCCATTAATACTGGGCACATAGGAAAAAAGATGTATGTTCAGAAATGATGGCTCTGGTCTGCCCTGACCTATGCAGGAGTATGGGAATGTGATCACATCATAAGACTTAAGTACAACTCAATCACTGGCAAGGCTGGAGCGAAGTTCACTTAAGACTATATCTCTGCTTGTGAGCGGCAGGGTTTCCAAGCCAAGGTTAATGCAGCAGTAAAATAATCGTAGACAGCACTACATAAACCAAGGTCATCGACCTACAAGGGCTGGAGAGCACACATGGAAGGCAATTCTCTGGAAGATCATGCCGTCTACACATTCATGGGTCATTAGCATTTCCACTGAACTAGCATATTTTATCAGAAAATAGAAGGAGAAACTAAACATGCCATCAATATGAAACAAAAGGCCGAGGCTGCGGACTTCGGAGAAAAACATTAATTGCTGGATCAAGTATTTTTGCATTAAGACCTGGCAGTCTTCCACAATTACATGAAGGCATTTTGTACTTGAGAAAAATTGCTACACGTGCTTATCTGATGGCGCGTCAACATTTCAGATGTATCCAGTCACCATGCGGAGGAAATTAAGGCTATGTGCACACTGAGTATCTCCAACACATTTTTCTGAAATGTAAACCAAAGTTTTTGAAAAAAAAAAAAAAAAAAATACTGTGCAAAAAAAGCACTTTTTATGTGTTTACTCATTCAATTGATTATTTGCAATGCTCTTAGGTCATCCAAAAACTTATAGTCACACCTCATTTTCCGACCAGCGGGGCATGTGTCAGGAAATGTTTGACATGTACAATGAACGTGGCCATAGAGCAGTGTTTCTCAACTCCAGTCCTCAGGACCCACCAATAGGTCATGTTTTCAGGATTTCCTTAGTATTGCACAGGTGATAATTTTATCACCTGCTCAAGCATTAATTCCATCACCTGTGCAATACTAAGGAAATCCTGAAAACATGACCTGTTGGTGGGTCCTGAGGACTGGAGTTGAGAAACACTGCCATAGAGCATAATGTGCCTGACTTAGGCCAAAAGAGTGGACTGGGTGTATGCATTTGCTTTTCACCCCTCCTTTGTTATCAGCCGTGCCTCTGCCACTATGACTTACCCTTGCCAAAGCAGCTCGTCATTAGCCAGGTCTTGCCATACACAGGATGCCAGGCACAGGTCAGTTGCATTGAGATAGGATAATATAGTAAGGCTTAATTCAGGTGGCAGCATTTCAAGATTAATAAACCCTTGTTCATCCTTTGCTTTTCTAGCTTTCAGCAGATGGTAGAGATCTATGCCCCCCTGTGTGTGTCTCCGATGGTTCATATTGCTGTCATGTTCTGCGGACAAGAAGCTGTGATCTATGTATCCTTGCTGAAATTGCTGGTTTCTTGCGACTCTCCAGAGCCCTTGACCCATCTGTGATCCCTGTTTCATAAAAATAGTAAGATTAGTACAAAACAGTTACATTGTGTCTGCTGAAAACAGGTAAGATCGATTAATGGCAAGAGGGACACTTCTGAGCATGGGACATACAAATGCAGTGGTAACCAGATACTAGATGGCGATCTACTGGTAGACTGCACAGCACAGGCTAGCCGATCTCTAAAGGACTGAGGAGTCACAATCAGGAGGCAGTGTTAAGTGACGTTGGTAGAAGCGTTAAAATAATATTCAAGGGGTATTCTCAAGTTTCAAAGTTATACCTTATCCATCAGATAGGTGAGAAGATCCTGTTCGCTGAGGTCCAACAGCATCGACCCCCTCCAATAAGGAGAACTTGGGCTCTGAAAAGCAGAGGCCGATTACTCACACAGCCGCTCTATTCATTCTTAATGGGACCACCGGAGACAGGCGAGCGCTGGTCTTCCACACTCCCGCTAGAGTGAATACAACGAATCTTGAGATCAGTGGAGGTTCTTGCGGTTGGACCTCCAGAGAACGAAAACTTCCAAACTTGAGAATACCCTTTTCAATACAATGTATATTATATTCAAGTCACTATTTGTTACAAGACAAACTTTAGAAACTGGGCAAAAAAATAAGTTTAACCTAAAGTCATTGTAACGTGAGGGATGACTAATTTATTGGATAATAAGGCTGTTCACTGTCCATCTCCAAAACTGAGAAAATAGCACAATAATTTCCTGTTTCGGAGTCCCTGATTACTCTATTCTACAGAAATGCTCTGGATGAATCATATAGGGACATGTGTGAGCCATGACCTGCTATAAACAGTCTAGTACAGACAAACACTAATAGAAAGAATCACATATTAGTAACGTAAGAAAATACTAATTTTTATATAGGCTTAAAAAAAAAACCCTGATAGATCGTGGATAGCCTGAGGAAGAGATTGAAAGGCACCATGGAGAGAAATATCATCAACAACCAGGCATAGCGAAGTATCTCTTACATCTACAGTGCTTTTCGGTCACAAGAAATACTTTTACACCAAGAAGCATAAGGCTATGTGCACACGTTGCGGATTTAGATGTGGATCCGCAGCGTTTCTGGTAGCGCTGATTCGCATCAAATCTGCAGTGTAGTGCACAGCCAATGTTAATGAATGGGAAATGGAGATTAGTTGTGCACATGCTGTGGAAAAATCCGCGCAGAAACGCAGCTTTTTTTTTTTTCCCGCAGCATGTAAATCCTTTTTGCAGATCTGCAGCGTTTCTGCACACATTGACTTGCATTGAGTCAGGAACATCCGCAGCAATATCACAGGTCTAAAATAGATCTGGGAATCTGCTGCGGATGTGGGTGCGAGAAACACTGCAGATCTGGAGGAGGGAAGTGTGTGGGTGGGGTGTGTGCGTGTCTCCGTGCGGGGGACTGCGTGTATGTATGTGTACGGGTCTGTGTGTGTCCCTGTGTGTGTGCGCGTGTCTGTGTAAACAGCCATTGTCTAAAAGGACTACTGCACCCATCCAGCAATGAATGCTCACAGTGATAGCATTGCAGATGATGGGAAAGTACTCTCATCAGACAATGCATGTTTAGTAGTAAAAAAAAAACAAAAAAAAAAACCATACAGAACATACAGTACATACATATAACATATATTACAGACAGTACATACAATATATAACAGAGTACATACTCACCAATCACCTAGTCCTCGAAGCCATCGTTCTCCTGTAAAAAAAAATAAAATAAATAAACACAACCGTATACTCCCTGTTCCGAAGTAATCCATATAAAAAAAAACTGTCCCACGACGATCTCCCGTGGAGAGCTGTTACATCAGGAGATGTGACCGCTCTCCAGGGGCCTCTGGTGATACAATGAGGAAGGTATCCTTCCGCACTATCACTGCGCCGTCAAGGTCACAGGAGTTCGTCCTGTCACTTGCGGTCCTGCTGTGTGGCAGAATTCTCACGCAGCATTGCCGTCAAGTGAGAAGATGAACTCCAGTGAGTGACCCCTCAATGATAACACTACAGGAGCCATTGTCTCCTGTCAGTGTGTCACCGAAGGCCCTAAAGAGCGGTCACATCAGACAGTTCTATAGGGGAGATAGTCGTGGGACACTCGTTATTACATGGATTACGTCGGAAGGTATACGGTTGTATTATTTTATTTTTTTACAGGCGAATGAGGGCGTCGCAGGAATTAGGCATACAATAAAGATGGAAAACTGTGTTGTTTTATTTCATTAAAATACTTTATTCTGACTGTCTTTTTTAACCCATTTACCACTATACTATTAGTAATGGATCGGTGTCTTATTGACGCTTCTCCATTACTAACCGGGCTTGATGTCACATTACAATACAAAGGTGACATCAACCCCTTATTACCCCATATGCCACCGCTACAGGGCAGTGGGAAGAGAGAGGCTAAGCGCCGGAATTGTCGCATCTTAGAGATGCGCCATTTCTGGGGCGGCTGAGAGCTGGTGTTTGTAGCTGGGGGCTAATATCCATGGCCCCTTCCTAGGCTATGGATATCAGCCCGCAGCTGTCTGCATAGCCTTTCTGGCTATTATAGGGGGACCCCACGTCTTTTTTGGGGGTCCCCCTATTTTAATAGCCAGTAAAGGCTAAATATACAGCTGCGGGCTGATATTCATAGCCTGGGAAGATCCATGGGTACTAACCTCTTCCCTCTCTGGGGCAGAAAATTGTGCGGGAGCCCACGCCATTTTAAATTTATTTATTTATTTTTTTAAATTAAACAGATATTGCGCAGATTATTTGTGTGTGTGTGTGTGTGTGTGTATGTGTGTGTCTTTATTTAACTCTTTATGTACCATTTTATTATGTTTATTATTAAACATCAGGCTTGATATCTATCTATAGATATATCTATTCATCTATCAATCTATAGATATATCTATCGGTCTATCTTTCTATCAATATCTCTATCTATAATCTATCTATCTGTGTGTAAACAGTATTCTTCAATAGAGTATGCAAAATAAGAGGTTGGCAAAAATGACAATTTTTTTTTTGTTAAATAGATCTTTATTTAGCTTACAAAAACGCATACAAATCCGCATGAAAAAAAAAAAAACGCATGAAAATCCGCATCAAATCTGCATTTGCGTTTTCTGCCAAGAGGTGCAGATTCTGTGCAGAAAATTCCGCAGCCTAATCTGCAACGTGTGCACATACCCTAAGTCCTGATGGACAATGGACCCTGGACAATGGACAAAGCTTCTCTGATGTTATTACGTATTTTATTTACATGGAAAATCTATAACCTGGTGAGGAAGAATATGAATCTGAAAGATTCAACTTCCTCTTCAAATATCAATGGTCTCAGAATTTATTGGCTCATCCAGTGGCTTTCATGAATACATCGAGTTCATTCTGCAGGAAACGCTTGATGTCCGCTATAAATATTTAAAGAATGTCTTCCAAAAAGTAAACTTTCCAGAGTACTCGCTGTACAAGAGAAATCTTTGAAGTGTCTTCCCCTTGTTTCACACTGACATTATGCCGGTTTTCCAAAATACGTTTCAAAATTAATGAAAAATCTAATGTTAATCATTAAAATTCTGCTTATCGACTGATCTGCATAGAGCAACAGTCAGCACTTTACTGGGAAGAAATGGAACATCCTGTGCAGTGCAAAAGCTGGAAAAGAGATCACAATAAATCCAAAGCGTTCTGTATATACCGTACATGGGGGACAAATAACTATACATCCATAACCCAGAAAAATTGGTACAGAGGTGGGCAACATCCAATGTGACCAATGTCATAGCCAACATCTAGCAATGCTGCAATATAGTGAGAACTGCACAACTAGGAACATTATATTAAGAAGCGCTGGGTGACAGCAGGACCTCCACTGGTGGCAAGAGAAACTCCAAAGCCAAGGATCAGAAAAAAATATTCAAAAAGAAGCTGGATTCCTCAGAATTAAGCATGTTAAACTTTATTGAATTGGATGATTCACCAGATTTTTCATGTTCAACTGGACACATGGTTTAATAGTAGCTGAAAAGCAGGAAAAAAAAGCTTTGTTTAAAAAAAAAAAAAATAATTCTGCCTTTTCATTGCAGAGCTATTAGCAATCAAAATATTATGGCATTTAATGCGTTAATTTTTGGTAACAAAGTTTTCACTTCTTCCCCCTGTATGGTAGCAACGCACAACTGACAAAAAGCACACCCCCATCATAGCGTAACAGGCTACTTTTTTATTTTTTGCACCTGCGTGTTGCGGTCTGCATACGATTGGGCAATGTCATATATGGGGAAGAAGTACACGCCCACACTGAAAACAGTGATAACACCTCATGAAGTGTCAAATACTTTAATTGCTAATATCTCCACAACAGAGAAGGGAAAAACAAGCGTCTATTGCTCTTCTGCAGCCACTATTACATAGTGTGCTCAATTCAAAATGAAAAATTTGGTGAAAGGTGCTCTCGAGCTTTTATCTCTAGCATACGCCACCAATATTCGATAGGTGGGGGTATCAATCAGTTGATTCAAGGGAGCACCGCAACCTTTTGAATGTTTCCATTGACTGCAGGCTGGATAGCTCTTCCTGCTCTGCATGTTCTTTAATGGCCATTCCAGATATTGTGGTGCTGTTCTAGTCGTGCCACAATGCTGCAATATATCTGGAGAGGCGGCATAATATTATGGCACAGGAAAGCACAAGCCAACTGATGGAAAAAGTCAAGAGGCATCAGATCAAAACTGATCTATAAGATAAGCAATCAATATTAGAAGAGGCCATTATTACTACTTTTGGTTTTCTAAAGGCTTTCAAAAGGGGTAGTTCACTACTCACACCCCTTTCAAGTTTCCCTTTTAATAGGTTACGCGATATAGTGAAGCCCTCTACATGTTCTGATATAAAACTAAACATGCATGTGTTAGGCAAAAAGTAGAAAGCAGCAGGAATAAGATTAAATCAGAAAATACTACTGTACATTTATTCACACTTATCAATGCTGAAGGCGACAGAGGAAAACGGATACGTAGGCAAAGTGGCCAGCGGCTACGCTCTGCCACCCGCCCGCTATGGCCAACGGCTACGCTCTGCCGCCCGCCTGCTATGGCCAGCGGCTACGCTCTGCCGCCCACCTGCTATGGCCAGCGGCTACGCTCTGCCGCCCGCCTGCTATGGCCAGCGGCTACGCTCTGCCGCCCGCCTGCTATGGCCGCGGCTACGCTCTGCCGCCCGCCTGCTATGGCCAGCGGCTACGCTCTGCCGCCCGCCTGCTATGGCCAGCGGCTACGCTCTGCCGCCCGCCTGCTATGGCCAGCGGCTACGCTCTGCCGCCCACCTGCTATGGCCAGCGGCTACACTCTTCCGCCCGCCTGCTATGGCCAGCAGCTACGCTCTGCCGCCCGCCTGCTATGGCCAGCGGCTACGCTCTGCCGCCCGCCTGCTATGGCCAGCGGCTACGCTCTGCCGCCTGCCCGCTATGGCCAGCGGCTACGCTCTGCCGTCCATTCCGGTTTGTAGAACATATGGTGCCTTCTTCAGTGTTCATCATGAGCGATAATTATCTTTGGCGTGCTAGAATACTATGTTCGAGTGGCTGCGTAATATCTTCGGCGTGCTTGAATACTACTCTATTTGCACATGAGCTCGTCCATCACTATTCACCAACACATGTAACAAAGATAACACACATCTATCTTATCACATGGCCGCAGACATATTTTGACTTATCAGGATGAAGCCAATAATTTAATTTTCGCTCATTACTACTTACAGACTCAACCTTAATATGGAAATATTTTGTACTACAAATTATGAATTATTTTTACTTATTATATCCATAATATAGATTATCAATCAGTTTTTTATAGAGCTTTTCTTAGGATTTTTTTTTTCTTTAACGCTGCTGGATTTTCATATGCCCAGAAATGTTTAGAAGTGAAGACAAGTTTGGACTGAAAGTGTGCTTAAATTAGATCACAGGCAAAAAAAATCTAAAAAGAAGCATCGGAGGCAAGTGACGCTGTGCAGACCTCTCTGTCCTATACATTTGTGACAGCTGGAGAGGTGAAATGAGGTAGAGACTGTTTACATGAGAACAGGAGTACAATGATGTTTAGACGGTGGAGGAAAAAAGGTACAGTAAACAGACGCAACTACCATGGAGAACAAAGACCGAAAACCGCATCTGGGGCTACTAAAAATATGTGACATCATCGTCACTCAAGAGTGCCTGACATTTTATAGAAAACTTCACACTTTCTACAGAGTTTTAGTTTAAAGGCGTTGTCTCATCATCTTAAAATCGCAAAAGTGCTTGTAAAAATAAGCAGATTTGCAATTTACTTGTTATTAAAAATCCTCTCAGTTTTCAATAATAGAGATTTTTTTTTTATTGTATTACTGCTCATTGCCTAGGTTACCAGCCACCGCTGGAATCTATTAGTAGTGGCTGGTCTCCTAGGCAAGAAACACAGAGCCTACAGGCTTTTTATTTTAGATTATAAGCACTGTTCTTAATCTGGCTGGATCCAGACAGCACGCCATCCGTCTTCTGCTGCTGCAGAGGCAAGGCGGCCTCAACTAGCAACATCGGAAAGCGAACAGATCAGGGACGGACATAGCATTGGTGCAACCAGTGCTGTGGTGTCAGATACAGTATAGAATGGTCCGATTCAGTCTTCTAAAATATATAATAAGTTGGGTACAGTATTTAAATGCAGTATATGCTGAATATTTTTTCATAAGAATTTGGGAAAATCATGAAATGTCCTATAAACATCTGTTCTATTCCTGATCTGAGGATCTCGGCTTTTAGTTTAAATGAATCTGTGCTTTATGATCATGCTCAATGGTGAGGCTTCTCCTCTACAGATCAGCGGAAAAAGGTCCTGGGAAGGAATGCCTGCACTCATCTGAACAACTGCTAGTGTGAATAGGAAAATAGGATTAAGGCACGTAAATAGCGTAATTATTGTATCATAATGGTGATGAAAAGCCTGATGTTACCATTTTACTACAGGAATGTTATCACTTAAACATGAACCATGTATGAGGGATTCGGACACAGGGAAATTGAGGAATAGGAGTGGGAGTATGGCTTACCGACTCCACAGCCCTGGGTGCAACCTGCGCAGGTGTACATGGGCTAAAGAGGTAAGGAGGCCACTGTCACCTCCGAAACAGATGGAATTGTGAATTATGATAAGCGATTGGTTTGCAAAGGACTCCTTTATTGTTCTTACATAGGGGTCTTATTCTGTCTGTGTCTGTTCCTGAGATTGACCAGCAGTATAGTCTAACTGCTGACCAAACAACAACGCACAGCCCCCGAGGAAACAGGAAGCCAAGGAGAAGTGCTTTCCCGAACAAAAATATGAAAATACCATATTAATAGATTATTGAATTCCAATCAGACAGATGAGGCTCATACACCCCGAAGGCAAAATATATTACAGTATTTTATGTGCTTATTATTCCTATTTTTATTAGTTACTTCATCTTTCACCCATAAATACACTGGGATATTTTGTTGGCTGTAACAATTATGGACTCCTGATCCATTGTAAATCAGGACATTTCAACCCACCAGTGCATAAACACAACCCTCTTTCTGGTCTGGGATTGAGGGACTATTTCACCAAAAATTGGGACTTATGGCAAGTACGAGAGTCTCAAATGTTATGATGCTTGACTTAGGTACAACATAATAAAGACCGAAGGCAAATCAGTCAAATGAAATTGTTTGGGTTATCCAATGTAACCCACTATTTAGAGCTTGGTCATTCCATGAATTAAGCCCACTACTCTACATAAAGTAAGAAAAAATAAAAAATAAAAGATATGTGTTGTAAATGGATTCCTCCAGATCAGAGTAGTTTGGCATGCAGCGGGACTCACTTATTAAATTGATTGACAGTAAGAATCAGAGATGAGCTTTGGATAATTTAGGCCCAATGATCTGTTCTACGGAGTGTTTAGCGTTGGCTTCCTCTTGGTGCTCCAAAGACATACTCATAGGGAATTTACATGTGATCTCCAATGGGGACAGTGATAATATCAGTGAAGTGCTGTGGACTTAATGACGCTATTTAAGCAAGCATAAATAAATAAAAGAAAAACTAGGTCATTATTTGTAGGATGTATTCCTCCTAGTTCGTAAGATCTTTGCTTGCTGTCATTCAATAGAAGTCTTCATTGCTTACTTGATTACTTCTGTTCTCCTGGCCATGTGATGATCATACAGAGAAGGTTTGTTACATTATGTGCATGAGAGGAAACAAAGAACTATCCTAAAATACAGCAGCAAGCATAGAACAAGAAAACTGTATTACATGAACTTATATTGGACAAAATAACGTATTGCTTTGCATATACAAAAAATAAGCATTCCTTACTTAAACAATACCCCATTAACCCAATGTAATTGAACATTGTGAAAAAACCCAAAATTTTGCCACCACTCAGCAGTAGACGCGTTTTCAATCAGCCTCCCAGTAAGACATGTATGGGAATTTTTAATGTGGCTGCAAAGTTTTGCACACACTGTCACATGGAAGTGTCAGGACGTCCCTTGTTTCCCTGAATTAGTGAACACAATACTCAGTGCAATGTGCACATGTTCAAGATCTTCACAGGCATTGGTGACCATTGGGTGGTTACACCCCGATACCCATAGAAATTCGCTAGTGATAACCACTTGATATGCCTTACACCGTAGGTCACTTTATCTGTGTTGAGAATTAATGAGCTCGTTCCAACTATTGGCTAGTGATATTATGTCACTTACCAGCCGATGTACAAGCCAAACATCAGCTGATCGGATAATTTTTGTGGCCTGAAAATTATCTCCTGCCAATAGTAAGTATAGTATATGGGGACCAAATGATCATATTAAAACCCATTTAGTCCCATACAGGTAGTAGTGACCATGTAAAATGGTATTTACATTCCACAGATTTATTTTTTCTGCTCCCTGTGTTTTATGTTGGCTATAACTTGATCCTAAAGCAGAGGTTTTCACGGCCCATAGCTCTCATAGGGAAAACATGTTCATGCTAATAGCAAATAGCTACTGTCCATACAATGTGGTGGACTCCTTATCATGGTTGCAGGTTTGTATTCTGAGTGTGGAGGACACTTCTACATAGTGCAGGTAGGAGACTGCATACAGGGTACATGAGCGCCCGGGGAAATTACAAGTCCAAATCAGACACTAAAAATATATTGAAAAATATTATTTCCTTTAAAGAGGCCCCAATCTTAACACTCTCTAGTGAATACTAATTTCCCTTTGTCAAAGGGATTATTCCTACACAGTCTGACACTGCCATCACTGATTGGTCAATCTAGGCCCGTGCGGGGACATGTCAACAGATGGTAATACCCAAATCTTAAAGGGGCTCTCTGGTGAAGAGACGTTATCACCTATCCATTGGGTATAATAGGACAAGTGATAATTATAGATCTGTGAAGGTCTGGTCTTTGTGTGCATCCACTGATCACCAGAACAGGGCACTTTCATCCCTGTTGGAATGGAGCTGCAGAGTGAATGCCCCTCCATTCATTCTCTAATGGACTGTCAAGTGCTGAACTCTGCTTTTCCTAGAAGCCCCGTAGAGATTGAATTAAGCGGAGATTGAGCACACGTGTTGCCGCTCCATTGTATGGAGGCAAAAAGTGCTCTGTTCTGTCAGTAAGTGTTTGTCCTAGTGGTTGGACTTCGGCCAATCTGCAAGTTATTACTTATCTAATAGAGAGGTGATAGTAGCCTGGTGACGAAAACCTATTGTAATTAATTCATACATTTGTAAGAAAAATAAAGAGGAACAGTACACTGAAGTTTTAAGAAAAGATGCTTCAGAATTGGTGTTTCACAAAGAAGGCAATGATTTACTACAACAGACAGGTCAGAGGAGCTGAAAGATCTTCAGTGTACAGGTCCACCAACAACTTCCAAAAGAAGAACCTACAAACGGAAAGTAATAAAGGAAACGCCCTAGGATAAATGCTTCTTAGTTAACCTCTAGGAATTTTTTTCTTCTTACAATTTGAAAAACAATATGAAAGGACGACTTACTTCAATAGGGAAGATTCCGCGCAGCCCTACAGCTCCTCAGTGCGCGCTCATGCTCTTCTGCCGGCACCGACCAATTAATGGGACTCTCATGCTACACTCTGGAAGAATAACACGTACAAACATTGACTAAGACAGAACTTAACACTTAAGGAGGCTGTATACATAAAGATACAACGGATACAATGCAATTATTATTACTATTATTGCCCCCCACATCCTCACTAATGGGGTTAGAACGCTTATTTCGTAGCAATGGCTGTTGGCCCCATGCCAGAAATGTGGCTGCAATGATCGCGTGCCACACCATCATTAGACTCAGTGTATAACAATCACCAAAAATGTATTACTCTGATCATGACAAACACACAGTGCCATGACAGCCTCAGCCGGTTACATGGCCGCACCTGCATTATGTGGGCACAGCTGGACGGGAAGCAGCAGAAGCTTGCTTTTCTCTATTTCCTTGGAAATCTATCTAAAGGTCTTTCTTAATAAAGGACACAATTCTAATTGCAAAAAATGCATTAGAAAGCAGCTTATATTGCCCAGCAGTAAAGCATCCCGAGCCGTCAGCGGTGTACACCAGTCCCTACAGCACAGGACTCACTGACAAGTCCGGGTATATTATAGGGACGGATCAGGAGATCGGCTTTCTTGTTTTACGTGTTATCACTTCATCTACAATGTCGTCATCCATTTGTAGGTTCCAAAGGCCGACTACCTCAGAGTATTGCTACCGGCACACATGTACAAGAATGGTTGTCACTACTGCTCGTCCAGTCCTGCCTATAGACGTGTGTACCAAACAACCTGCAGAAACGCCTCTAGAATACACTGTGTTCCAAATTATTATGCAAATAATATTTTCTCAGAGTTTCCCAAATAACCTATATGAATTGCAGTCATTGTAATTTTCCAGTCAAATAACTATTAGACTACAATTGAAAGGTTTTTGTACAAACTGCCTATGATAACATTATATTTTTTAAAAAATAAAACACTCAAACTGCACTCAAAATGCATGTTCCAAATTATATGCACAGCAGAGTTTTCTACCTTTTCATTTTAATAAAAAACGAAAAAAAATGGTCATTTTTGAAATTATAAGCATTAGCAGGTTATTACAAACTGAAATCAAACAGTTTTCAACTCAAAACTTTATTCTAGGTGATGTTACATTTGCACATAGGACCCCTTGTTCGAAAGGAGCTTCTGAACTCTCTCGTCCATTGAATTTGTCAGGTTTTGGATGGTTTCTGCTTCAATTGTTTTGCATGAGGACAGAATACCCTCCCAGAGCTGTTGCTTAGATGTGAACTGCCTCCCGCCATCAAAGACACTCCTTTTGATGATGCTCCAGAGGTTCTCAATGGGGTTGAGGTCAGGGGAGCATTGGGGCCACACCATAAGTTTGTCTCCTTTTATTGCCCATAGCAGCCAGAGATGCAGATGTGTTATGTGCAGCATGAGACGGTGCATTATCATGCATGAAAATGATCTTGCTGCGGAATGCACGGTTCTTCTTCTTGAACCATGGCAGGAAGTGCTGTTTGGGAAACTCAACATACACTATGGAGTTCATCTTTACCCCTTCAGGGATCCTAAAGGGGCCGACAATCTCGCTCCCCATGATTCCAGTACAAAACATTACTCCAACTCCTCCTTGTTGGCGCCGTAGCCATGTTTGCATGGGGTGTCCATCAACCAGCCATCCTCCATTCCATCCATCTGGACCATCGAGCGTTGCACGGCACTCATCGGTGAACAAAACAGTTTTGAAGTGAGTCTTCATGTATTGTTTGGCCCACTGGAGCCGTTTCTGCTTGTGTGCAGTAGATAGAGGAGGTCGACAGGATGGCTTACGCACAGCTGCAAACCTCTGAAGGACCCTGCATCTTGTTGTTTGGGGGACGTTGGAGGCACCAGCAGCTTCAAAAACTTGTCTGCTGCTATGACAAGGCTTTTTTGCCGCTGCTCTTTTAACCTGACGTAATTGCCTGTAGGAAAGAGTCCTCAATTTTCCTTTATCAGCACACACACGTGTGTACTGTGAATCAGCTACATGCTTCTTGATTGTGCGATGATCACGATGAAATGTCTTGGCAATGTTGATTGTAGTCATGCCTTGACCTAAACACTCCACAATTTGTTGCTTCTCAGCAGCCGACACATCCTTTTTCTTTCCCATTTTGGCAGAAAATGTAGGCTGCCTAATAATGTGGGACAGCCTTCTTAAGTAGTCTTGCCTTTCATTGGACACACCTGCCAAACTAATTAGCACAGGTGTCTGCAATTGCTTACAGTGATATAAAGAGCCCTGACACACATCACCATCAATGAGTTTAACTGACAAACAAAAAAATTCTTACCTTATCACTCCTAAACAATTTTTGCATAATAATTTGGAACACAGTGTAATACCAATATGATCGATGTCAAAGAACATATACTGCAACTTCCCTGCCAGGAGGAAACCAACCAGTGAGTTACCCACAAGCTAACACGTTAGTGCCCAATTAGACAAGCCAATAATATAGGAATGAGCATTTAGTGTTGTCTTAACAAGCCAGCAATTACTGTACCTGATGAACGAGCAAAACACTTGCTTGTCAGGTGTGATCATTTTAGTGGCCCCCTTAAACAACCACCGGTTGGCTTGCACATATCCTAACGGCGGTCGTTTCCTTTTTGGCTCACACAGACCCATAAGCGTCCTATGCACCCAGATAGATCGTTAATACGATTGTTCGTACAGACAGAACATCATTAGCATCGGCAGCACATCTCCTGTTTACACGCAGGCAATTTGCTGCCAAGAACGATTGCTAAACCTGCTTACAAATCATCACACCCAACAAATGAGCAATAATGCTTGTTTGTTCGGCAATTGCCAGCCTATTAGATAGGAATGCTCGGCCCGATTAAGGACCCAAGAACATTTGTTACCCAATTATTGGCTCGTCTAAAGCAGTCATAAGTCTTGCAGAGGTAAATGGCCTACCTTACGGGAAGGTTTCTGGTAGGACGGTTGTCTGCTCATTGCCGGAAATAAGGATTAATAAGAAAAATGAATTAATGCCCAATATAACAATAGTCAAAGAAGCCGACAATATAGATTTTTACTTTTTATTACACCATTTTAGCGTTAAGGTCATGGAGGCAGTGTCTAGTGTGGTAGATCGGCTCACTCAGCTGTACAGAGGTAGGTACAGGAACGCTGTCTTTTAAGGCCTTCATGGCTTTATTATGTACACGCGGCATAAATCACGGTGAAGTAAAGATAAACACGGCCCTCAGTAAAACAGGAAAACAAAATGGTGTATCCCAGTCCATATGTCTGCGGGGACCTGCCTGCCCAGGTGAAGTCAGGATACACAAGGTTCAGCTTTCCTCAACAGGAGACATTGCACTAGAGCTCCACTCTCCAGGCCCTGGCCTACCGAACCCTGAATGATTCAGCAGTCCGTCTATTTAAACCCCAGACCACACCATTGGGTGGAGATATGGAGAACAGCCTTCCAACAGCTCTATGGTTGCTCTCAAAAACCCATCGCTTAAACAAAATGGCTGATTAACTCCTCTCAACACTTAGTGTGCTGGAGCAAAACTTACGGGTTTCAAATCACTGATGCTAATAGCCTCAGCACCACATACCTCTTCTCCAGCACTTTGCCAGTGACTGTCACACTGGTCATGCTGTAATGTGTCAGTCAGGGTTGTCGAGTAAGCCAAACCTCCGACTCCTCAATTTCCCTGACTCCCAACCCTACAACACTGCCTTACTACTGAGCATGTGCATAAAGTGCAGCACAGATTCATCTCAGCTATGACTCCACAGCCCTGCCTCACTACTGAGCATGTGCATAAAGTGCAGAACAGATTCATCTCAGCTACGACTCCACAGCCCTGCCTCACTACTGAGCATGTGCATAAAGTGCAGCACAGATTCATCTCAGCTACGACTCCACAGCCCTGCCTCATTACTGAGCATGTGCATAAAGCGCAGCACAGATTCATCTCAGCTACAACTCCACAGCACTGCCTCACGACTGAGCATGTGCATAAAGTGCAGCACAGATTCATCTCAGCTACGACTCCACTCCACATCACTGCCTCACTACTGAGCATGTACATAAAGTGCAGCATAGATTCAGCTCAGCTATGACTCCACTGCCCTGCCTCACTACTGAGCATGTGCATAAAGTGCGGCACAGATTCATCTCAGCTACGACTCCACAGCACTGCCTCACTACTGAGCATGTGCATAAAGTGCAGCACAGATTCATCTCCACTCCGACTCCACAGTGCTGCCTCACTACTGAGCATTTACATAAAGTGCAGCACATATTCATCTCAGCTATGACTTCACAGCACTGCCTCACTACTGAGCATGTACATAAAGTGCAGCACAGATTCATCTCAGCTACGACTCCACAGCACTGCCTCACTACTGAGCATGTACATAAAGTGCAGCACAGATTCATCTCAGCTACGACTCCACAGCACTGCCTCACTACTGAGCATGTACATAAAGTGCAGCACAGATTCATCTCGGCTACGACTCCACAGCACTGCCTCACTACTGAGCATGTACATAAAGTGCAGCACTGATTCATCTCCACTCCGACTCCACAGCGCTGCCTCACTACTGAGCATGTGCATAAAGTGCAGCACAGATTCATCTCAACTAAAAGCACAGATCCTTAGATCAGCAACAGAACATTTCATAACTTTCCCAAATTTTAATGAAAAAATATTCAGCACATCCTGCACTGAACTACTGAACCCAATTTATTATATATTTTAGTTGACGGTCTATTTTATACAGACTCCTCCAGAATGGACTCCGAATCCACGACTACGACTTCACAGCCCTGGTGTCAGTGACGGAGCCTACATTCTACAGGAGCAATGGTGACAAAAAGACGCGTTTCCATTCACACAGGGGACTTTGCGATACCTGTTCGCAGGATTAGTGGGGGTCCCAGCTTGTCCACCCAGTCAGCAGACACAGGTTTTCTGAGTCATAACATTATTTCATAGTGTCTATTACCTGCCTACAACCATACATGGTACCAAATTCACATGAAATCCCTCAAAAATAATATCTTACATAGTGTCAAGATTCCCTAATATTCTAATTTTAGATATAAAAAGTAATATTTGTATGTAAAATTTTCAATATGTCAAATAAAAACACAATTTTGTATGATTTCACGAAAGTATATTACGTTCAACCCATATGGATAATCTGTGTGACCTCATTTATGGTAATCCACTCCAGGATTTCAGCTCATATCTAAATTACACCTCCAGTAACAAGCACATTGTAAAAAAGAAAAAAAAACATCTATCTACTTCTCTGGTAACAGACAAGGAAACAGTAAAGTTAAAAAGATCACCCCACCCTTACATAATATGAGAAGAATATTAGTAAAATACAAATGAAGCCCTCACTTACGGAGCTTTGGACTATGAACCAGGTTCACCAAAATTCTAAAAGCGGCTTAAAATGTAGCAGAAAGTTTGACAAAAATGTAGCCACATTTGGCGTTTTTATGGCTTACAAAAGCCAGCAGAGCTCAGGCAGTATGTGACCGGGCCAAGGTGAGCCGGGCTGTCGTACATTTCCGATTGTGGTGAATGGCTACGTTTCCCTGTGGGTCATGTTGGGTTTAGCAGTGGTTGCCCATAACCATTTTGCCATAGCTGTGCATGGCAGCAGTGCCATGATTTTCACTCAGTAAAATGTGTGTGTAGCTCTTACCCACTCTACAGGAGAATACGGCAGATACAATAACCTGAAGATCTCAACTAACACCGCTTTTGTCGTCGTCATTCCAGGCGAAGGTGTGCACTTACAGAATGACCTATATGTAAGAAGGAATGCGGTAAGAGCGGAGGTATCAGGTTGTCTACAGCTATAAATCACATTAATGTCACATGAGAAATCGTTTTAGTGGATTCCTTTCTTGTGTGCACAACATGTCCTAGAAGGGTACACGCATGTCACGGCTTTTTCAGCCAGACCGGCTCAGGGACTCGCTTGAAAAGACACCCTGTCATTAGGATTTTATACCCCAAACTAACACCCTGAAGGATGGTACAGATATCCAAATGGCCCTTGGCAGAAAAGAAAGACCCCCCCACACCTGTGCTATAGAGGGACACTACTGTTAAAGCCTTGGAAAGTAAGACTGACATCTTCTTCATCTTTGATTGGAGAAGTTAAGCGCTGAACTCTGCTTGGCCGCTAAAGGCAATGGCTCCAGCTTTCCTTGCTCTTTTCGGACACATCTCCCCTGATCTGATGTAGGGACTGTTCCTCAGTTATTTTGCAGGCATGAAGTCCTTAGAAATGTCTGCCCACATTATCATCACTTTACCTCACAAATCTAAGCGTACTAAAATCTGCAGAGCAGAGCAGAGCTGGTGTGAACTCGGTCCATCAGTCACGTCAGTATCTGTAGCCGTTGAATGTGAAAAAAAAAATTCAATCTCTCAAAATCTATCCACTATGTGTGCATGCGGATCACCTGCGGAGACGGACATGCGGTGCGTATTTCCAGACCGCAGCATGTCAATTTCTCAATGTATTGAAAGCAGTGAATCCACATAGCATTTTGGAAGCAGTGAAAGTACTTCTTCCGGATCGTGGGAACGTACCCCAAAAGTGGGGACTGGAGTACATTTGCACCAAGTTTTGTGACTTTTTTAATAAATTACGATTGATGTCTGATGCCTAAATCTGACATTTCCGTCTCCATGGGCGGCACCATAATAACACCCCGGCAGCAGGCTCGCTGTCTGGGGTTATGTTTGACACCAATCTCTCCTTCACCTCCCATATACAATCTCTTGCCCGCTCTTGCCGCCTACACCTAAAGAACATCTCTAGAATCCGCCCTTTTCTCACCATGGAAACAACAAAAACCCTCACTGTAGCATTGATCCACTCCCGCCTGGACTACTGCAACGCTCTATTACTTGGCCTCCCCATTACTCGACTATCCCCTCTCCAGTCCATCCTTAATGCAGCAGCCAGGGTCATCCATCTGGCTAATCGGTACTCGGACGCGTCCGCTCTTCGCCAGTCCTTAAACTGGCTGCCCATTCATTATAGGATCCAATTCAAAGTACTGTTCTCACCCACAAAGCTCTCCACAGTGCAGCACCCCCCTACATCTCCTCCCTCATTTCTATCTATCGGCCTAACCGACTGCTGCGCTCTGTAAACGACTTTCGACTAACCTCTGCACTAATCCGCACCTCCCACTCCCGACTCCAAGACTTCTCCCGCGCTGCGCCAATCCTCTGGAATGCTCTACCCAAGAAATTAGGACTATCCACAATTTGCATGGTTTCAGGCGCTCCCTCAAAACACATCTGTTCAGAGGGCCTATCACATTCACTAATCAAAGTCATTCTATGTGTAAGTGTGTGTGTGTAGCCCATTCACTATCTCCATCCATCCCTCACTCCCTCAAGAAGGCTGGACCATCATTGTAAATGCACCATTGTATATACATACCTGTACTTTGTATCTCCCTACCTCATTGTAGATTGTAAGCTCTCACGAGCAGGGGCGGCTTATTTTGCTTTAATTATTGTATTGTTTACGTTGTTACTTATGACTTGTGTTTTGAAACTGTTAGGCTAAGTTCACACGTTGCGGAATTGCCGCGTAAATTTCCGCGGCAATCCCGCACTTCTCCCGCAGGAAATACGCACGTTTTTTGTATGCTGATTCCCGCCAGAATAATAGCGTTTTGCAAGCGTAATTAGCTTGCAGAATGCTAGCGTTTTCCTAGCGATCTGTAGCATCGCTTGGAAAACTGATTGACAGGTTGGTCACACGAGTCACACATAGTGTTTGACATGTGTGACCAACTTTTTACTATTGATGCCGCATCAATAGTAAAAAGATCTAATGTAAAAATAATAAAAAAAATAATAAATAATGATATTCTCACCTTCCGGCGTCCCCCACAGCCTTCCCGCCTCTCAGCACGCTCCCGGCAACTCGCGGTCCCAAGGATGCATTGCGACAAATCACACCGATGACGTAGCATCTCGCGAGACCGCTATGCCATCTGGGTGATTCTCGCAAAGGACTCTTGGGACCGGAAGTTGCCGGGAGCGTCGCTGAAGGCGGGAAAGCTGCGTGGGACGCCGGAAGGTGAGAAATATCATTATTTTTTATTTTAATTATTGTTTTACCAGGGATATGGTACCCAGGGCCTGGAGGAGAGTCTCCTCTGCTCCAGACCCTGGGTACCATCCGCACATGAACCGCTTACATTGCGCATAGTGGGCATAGCCACATGCGGAAAGTAAGCGGTTCAATGCATTCCTATGGCGGCGGAATCACCGCGGTTACGCTAAATTAATGAACATGTTGCTAGATTTTCCGCGAAGCGTTTTTTTCGCGGAAAATACCGCAACATGTGTACAAAACATGCGCAATCAATTAACAAGTATAGAATGCTTAATGCTTGCGTTTTTTTTTCGCGGTTTAACCGCGGAAAATCGCGGAAAAACCGCGAAAGAAACGCAAATATTCCTGATCGTGTGCACTTAGCCTTAAACTGTAAAGCGCTGCGGAATATGTTGGCGCTATATAAAGATTATTATTATTATTATGTATCACTGAAAAACATCTGGGAAAGCCTAAACCCTCATAATATGGCAAATATATAAATACATACATAGACTTTAAAAAAGGCTCAAATTATAAAAAAAAAAAAAAAAAAATAAGGCACAAATGAAAAAAGTTAAAAACACAAAAACAGACAAAAAAAAGTGCACAAATGCAATAATTCATTGGGCCCTAAGGCCTCATTATGACGTCCATGAATTACCGTACGTAAGTGTTCCATCTGCGGTTTTCTTGGACAGAACACGGACCTATTAAAATATATGGAGCTGTTCACATGTCCGGTGTGAGAAAAAAATAAGATAACCAGGCCCGGTGAAAAAAATACTAATCACAGAACCATGTCTGCTTTTGCGTAGAATTGTGGATCAAAATCGCACATACAAATCAATGGGTCTGTGAAAAATCACGGAGAGCACACAGATGGCGCATTTATTTGTTTTTATCATTTGTGAAAAACCCTGACGGTAAAACTGAAGCACTGTTAAAAACCGGATCCGAAAACATTGATGGAACTTGGGTCCGTATTTTGCATACGTGAAAAATCACCTACATTTAAAAGGAGCTCAAGGTCTTCATTAAAATGGCCGTAGGAGATCAGGCAATGTTTATTTCTCCAGAATCCACCATAAACCTCCACACTTGGCTGAGCAGTGGTGTTTTTACAATGGATAGAGAGGAATAAACTGCTGTCAGAACCCCTATGGCCAATTACCCATGAGACGAGAAGAAAGGATTGGGCATGTAGAAATATAACACAGATACATATGGTCCCAAAAACTGCTTCCCCCTGAGGAAGCCCATGCGAAACCCGCATTGGGGCTGACAGCATCTGGTCCCAGGTGGTCAATACGGGTAAGAACTGAATGCGGCTTGAATTTTTGCAGTCTGTGCTCCCTTACAGTGATACACATCCCATTATTGCAGTGGTGCTATACACCCACTTTCTCACTTCATATGTATATATGATCTATGGACTGGTAATTTTTACTTTATGGGAGTAATTACTGCATTAGCACTGGCACTTTAAAAGACTTGCTGCTATTTTTCGGTTTCCCCCTTCCACTTTACTCTTTTTGGGACCACGTTTTACACCTGTGTTAACCAACTGTCCACTTTGTCTTTTTCGTTTGATTTATGTAATTTTGTCTTTTAGATTATATTTTCTGAATAAACTTTTTGATATATGGTACTTTATATGGGATTATTCTTGCTCCTTCTTCTCGCCTAATAATTTTCTCCCATGATTATGGGAACATCCCGCGCTAGTACAGCCCCCTCACCCCTGGGTATAGGGATTGACCTATATTATTAATATGTGGTCTGTTCTAAGGTTCTGGTTTATATCTTCGCACAGGGAAAGCGGTCAGTAAGCCAGTGTGGCTTCTCATGGTCTCTCCTACGAGTCCTATAGAGGGAGTGTCCAGTCTCAGATGTAAAGTCTGTGCCCTCAGTGTGACGACGGACACATAGCAGGATGCAGTGCCCCTTACTCCATGTATGCGATCACGGATCACCTGGATTCTCCTGCACTTCTCTCTACAGAACACGCCAGCAGTGGTGGAGTCTCATATGGAAATCACATATGTGGTTACTGTTCGGCCACTTAGACAGGGAACACCGGGGAGTCGTGACAGTGTGAGCATTACACGCTGCCGTGACTCCACAGTCACAAATGTTTCTTCTTAGCCAGGAAAACCACTTTACACTAGGACTTGCTTGTGACCGGCCCATGATTTGTTGTGTATTTCTTTTTTTTTATCACCAAACTGTAACTAAGGGACGGTTTACACATTGTGTTCCGGCTGTGTATTTACGCAGCATATTTAGTGTGTAAAATACGCAGCATTTCACATTATTAGCTTCTTTTTACTACTCGTATTTTTGAGCCCTGTTACATTTTTGACATCACCCAGCACGACAATTCTCTCAGTATTATTTGCACCGTTTTTCACCTGCTCAAATGAACAGGTGAAAAACACAAAAGCAACATATTGTAAGCGTTGTTTCTCCTGTCACAGAAACATGCACACCCTATAAACTTTTCATCACACATATTTTGGTGGTCATGTGACTTTTCGGGCCTCGCTGTTGTGTGACCTAAGTTGCCGTGTAGTCCTAGCACGTAGCCGTACACAGAAATCCTGGTACAAATAAGTGACGGACAGTCCATTGGGTGATCTGAATCATTTAACTCCTCTCAATAAAAGACCCGGTTTTATTGGATCCCACACGAATCCCTATAAAATAAGAATTCACCTGCACCAACACACATTTCTGGGAGAATCACCCAGTCCCAATGCACTGACACCTCCCCAACCCACAGTAACAAATGGCAGGTTGTACAGAAGCTGCTCGCTGGGTGCGTGGCTGTCACTTCAGTTCATGGAGGCCCCTCACATATCTGTCTCACAGAGCAGCGCTCCTCACTGCTCCCATAGTCAGGGCTCTGAGAGCGACGAGTTTACAGAAACTGTTCTATAGTCAAAACATGGAACATATTTATGTTACTCACTTATACAGCGAAATTAATTCTGCAGCGCTTTACAGACGGTCATCATCACTGCCCCCATTGGGGCTCACAATCTGGATCAAAGGCGGCAACCTGATTATTACAAGGCCTCTCATATGATGAAAGTTGGGCTTGTTTACCTGAGAAAAAAAGCGCCTCAGAGGAGATCTCATTAATATGTATAAATATATGTGTGGTCAGTACAAAGGACTGGTACACGACTTATTACTTCCAGGGACCATACTAAGGACTAGGGGGCACTCATTACTGGTGGGAGAAAAGAGATTCCGGCAGCTAAATAGGAAAATAGAATTAGTCTTACCGGTAATTCGGTTTCTAGGAACCTTCCACGACAGCACTAATTTAGGTGGCTGTCGTGGAAGGTGACTGGAGAAAAGGGTTCTTTACAGTCAGACTGTGGAATGCCGACAACAAGAGGTAGTAATGGCAGACACTATGACAGCTTTTAGTAAAGGGCTGGAGGATTTCCTCAATACACATAACATTGCAGGTTATTATTACCGTAATTTAGTAACAAAATGAACAATTGGTGGAGAAAGGTTGGACGTGATGGACCTAGGGCTTTTTTCAACCTATGTAACTATAATATGTCTTTAGAGTGTGGGAGGAAACCCACGCAAATACGGGGAGAACATACAAACTCCTTGCAGATGTTGTCCTTGGTGGGATTTAAATCCAGGACCCGAGCACTGCAAAGGCAACAGCACTCACCACCGAGGCACAGGAGAGCGCTCACCACCGAGGCACCGCACAGCGTCCACCACCGAGGCACAGCACAGCGCCCACCACCGAGGCACAGCACAGCGCCCACCACCGAGGCACGAACAGCGCCCACCACCGAGGCACCGAACAGCGTCCACCACCGAGGCACAGCACAGCGCCCACCACCGAGGCACGCACAGCGCCCACCACCGAGGCACAGCACAGCGCCCACCACCGAGGCACCGCACAGCGCCAACCACTGAGGCACCGACAGCGCCCACCACCGAGGCACCGCACAGCGTCCACCACCGAGGCACCACAGTGCCAACCACTGAGGCACACGCCAACCACGAGGCACCAACCACCCGAGGCACCGCAGGCCCAACCACCGAGGCACCGCAGGGCCCACCGAGGCACCGCAGGCCAACCACCGAGGCACCGCACAGTGCCAACCACCGAGGCACCGCACAGTGCTAACCAACGAGGCACCGCAGTGCCCATGGCTGGCTCCAGGTTTTTATGGGCCCCGGGCGAAAGAGTCTCAGTGGGCCCCTTTAACACAGACCACGATTCATGATGCACAGATACTGCAGAGAAATATTGGTACAGTACAATGCCAAACACTTCACTTCTTCCATTACATGAGTGATATCTATTGTAAATTCTACAATAGCTCAGAAACCGCGCACAGTACAGACCGGACAGTACAGTCCTCCATACAATATTATGGGCACCACATAGTCCTCCATACAGTATTATGGGCCAAATATAATGCTCCATAAAGAATATTGGACCCCAAATAATGCTCCATACAGGATACTGGTCCCCATATAATGCTCCATACAAAATATGGAGCTCTCCTCTGCACTGTGCTGCGTTCTGCGCTGTTATGGCTCAGGAAAGGGCGCTGTGGAAAGACTCCCCATCATCATTGCCTCCCCACCACCATCATCATACATACAGCACCACACACAGACAGCACCGCAACACTCGCTCACATACACACACACACAAAGCACCGCACTACATACACACACACAGGCAGACACACACACATTGATACACACACACACACCTCACCTGTCCGGCGCCCGCCTTACTCTCTGCCACAGCCGGCCGCTGAATGATGACGTCATTCAGCGGCGTTGCTGTGAGAGGAAGAGCGGGCGCCCTGCAGGCGCCACCTGGAGCCCGAAGCTGCGGAGGCACGGGGAGAGGTAAGTATTGCGCCGGCTGCAGCCGGGGCCCTGAGCAAGCGGGGGGGCCCAGTGGCGGCGCTGGTACCGCTCTCATCCGCTAACGGGCCCCCCCGCCTGCTCAGGGCCCCGGCACTTGCCAGGGTAGGCCGGGTGCTGACGCTGGCCCTGGCAGTGCCCACCACCGAGGCACCGCACCCACAAGTGTCAAAATATGTACACACTGCAGATATAATAAAAACTCTTATCAGCGGCTCATTTTTGGCCCCACTGTGTCCTGTGCTCAATGTCTATCAGACGGGACATGTGCTGTGACATTGTGTGTGTGTATGTATATATTTTACAGACGCATGCACACATGTTCACACACACACTTACACATATACAGAGACACACACATATAAACATGTACAGACACATACATACATATGAATGTACACATACATACATATATATATATATACACACACACACTCACTAGTGTAAAGCCGTCTGAGTGGACCGGAATCCCTCACACAGACTCTGCCCCATCTGATACACACAGGGGGCGCTCTTCGGATCGCCCGCTGACTGCTTACAGCCGGACACACAATCCCTCATCAGACCACAGTCCTCAACACGGCGGCAGACACTCACCGCGCTCCCATCGGACGAGCCGCTCCTCACCCTCTGTTCTCCGGAGTCCGGAGCTGTCAGCTTCCTAAGCTTCACTGATTTTTTTTTTACCTGGTCATGTGACTCTGATGTCATTCGGCTACGGCACGTTGGTTGGGTCAACAGCGTCCTCTTCAGCGCTCCCTCCCTATGGAAAGAGTTGTGTTGCTATGGTGACACTGGGAGATTAGCGGCCTCACTTCCTGATCCGGGTCCCTGCGCTCCGCCCGCTGTGTGTTGGCTCCTCCAGCCTGATGTGTGTGACAGGACAGTCACGTGTCCGCTGTCGTGTGCGCTCATCCAGGTGCTGGGGCTGTGTAGTACACGGCGTGTGCGGTAGTGCTGCACATGTGCAGTGGAGGCCGGGCGCAGCGCCAGCGGGCTCCTGCTGTAGTGGCAGCACCGCAGCTAGATGTGGCTGCACTGCCGTGTGAGATGGCCACAGTGGTCACATTTGGGTCCTGTGAGAGCTGTGCCCCAGCACACAGCCTGTGTGATCCGCACATCTGGTGTGAATGGGAACGAGCCTGTAGAAAACCGTGCGATCACATTCCCTCCAGGAGTTTATACCTCCGAAGGAAAAACAGATAAATGTGAACGGGGCAGAAATGCTCTGCAGTTTTTAAATAATCTCTACACGTCTGATCCCGGGCACCAAAGTAACGTCCGGCAGCGCTGCGAGCAGCAGCTCCTCACCACAATCCACTCCGGAGTGACGCCTCAGTCACAGCTTTTTTTTTGTTTGTGCAGATTATCATTACATAGGGTGAAAAATGACCTATATCCATCAAGTTCAACCTTTCTCCACCCATTGTACTTTTCATCACTAATTTAACTATAACCTGCAATGTTATGTGTATCAAGGAAATCCTCCAGCCCTTTACTAGAAGCTGTTATAGTGTTTGCCATTACTACCTCTTGTGGTCGGCATTCCACATCCTGACTGCTCTAACTGTAAAGAACCCTTTCCTATTTAGCTGCCGGAATCTCCATTCTTCCACCTGTAATGAGGACCAGGGGTCTTTGGAAGTAATAAGTCATGCGCCCATCCTTTGTACTGACCACACATATATTTATACATATAGATGATTTCCCCTCTGAGGCGCTTTTTTTCTAAGCTAAACAAGCCCAACTTTTCCCACCTTTCATCATATGAGAGGCCTTCCATCACTTGTAATAATCTAGTTGCCGCCTTTGATCTTACTCTAATTTCTGACTGTCCTTTTTTAAAATGTGGAGCCCAAATCTGGATCCCGTATTCTTGATGTGGCCTCACCAGTGATTTATAAAGGGTAACAATACGTTGAGATTGTAGGATTTTATCTATCTTTTTATACACCCTAAAATCTTGTTTGCCTTTGTGACTGCTGATTGACATTGAGCTCTGCTGCTCAGCTTACTTGTAACCAGAATCCCCAAGTCCTTCTATTCTGTAGTCCCGAGTATACTCCCATTTAATGTATATGCAGCAATAGAATTACTCCGTCCTAAGTGCATTACTCTACATTTATCTACATTAAACCTCATTTGTCAGGTACCTCATATTATGTTCTCACCCGCTTTATGCTGCATTTAATAGCCCTCTGTGTCTGTACTGTTAGGCTGTTAACTGGTTCAAGCAGAATTACATGAACACCGATTCTTACACTATGGCTGGTTCGAACAATGAAAGCAATTGTTACCATCCACCTTTCGTGTCTCCCCTTTTTCCTCATAGATTGTAAGCTTGCGAGCAGGGCCCTCATTCCTCTTGGTATCTACTTTGATCTGTGTTTCTTGTTATGCTGTAATGTCTATTGTCTGTATAAGTCCCTCTATAATGTAAAGTGCTGCTGAATATGTTGGTGCTATAGAATTAAAATTATTATTATTATTTGTCAACTGTTTTCCCATTCCACCATCTTATTCAGATTGTTTTGCAATATTGCAGTGTCATGGTCAGATTTTAATATTCTACAGTTTGGTGTCATCAGCAAAGACTGAGACGTTACTCAATCCCATCCACAAGGTCATTAATAAAGAGGTTAAAAAGAATCAATCCTAGCACAGATCCCTGCGGTCCCCACTGCTGACTAAATCCCATTCAGAGAACATGCCACTTATGACGACTTTGTTTCCTGTCATTTAGCCAATTCCTTAGGCCTCTTTCACACATCTGTTTTGCGCCTTCCGGCGTCGCGCCAGATCCGGCAAATAGTATGGAAAACCGGATGAGACGGATCCAGTTTTACGCCGGATCCGTCTCGGGCATCCGACCAAAAACCGGATCCGTCCCATCCGTTTCATCCGTTTTTTATCCGTTTTTCACCGGATTACGACGGATCCGGTTTTTTAAAAACGTCCCTAAATCGTGATTGGCTACTGTAATCCTATATATATACTGTTTATACAGCCCATCTTTGACAGGTTGTATAGGAGCAAGTACAGGTTGGAGAGAAGATGGATGTTATTATTGGAAATATATTGAAGAATCTGGTGGATTTTACAGCGGAGGCGAATCGCTTGAAGGTGATAGTTCTGGAGAAGGAGAGAACGAGACGTCTGCGCATTATGCGCAGCGCCAACCACGACGCCGTATGTTGGATCCACCCCATCACAGCCCAGAGACTAACCCGTGGTGTGTATTCAACACTGTGCATGGAGCTGAGAGAAAATCCGGAGAAATTTTTTGCCTACCTTCGGATGAAGAAAGAAAATTTTGATTTTTTGGTGGAGCGTATTGGAGACCAAATCTGAAGATCCGACACCTATTGTCGCTTCTCAATTTCTCCGGCGGAGCGTCTCATGGTGACTATAAGGTAAGCTATATGTATTGGATCTGCTCGCTTGAGAGCACACATGTAACTGGAATTTTGTTGCTGGTAGTTTTTAACCTTTTTTTATAGTATCTCCAATTGTTATAGCTGAATTCTGGTATGTAATGCTGTGATTTTGAAGTAATTATTATTTTATTTTTTTTACAGATTTCTGGCAACAGGAGAAACGCTGTCATCGCTACATTTCCAGTATCGGCTGGGAATTTCAACAATCTCAGGCATTATCAAGTACACTTGTCGTGCTCTGTGGGACTCTTTGGTTGGAGAATTTCTTCCAGTGCCAACTACAGACCGGTGGCTTGAAATAGCGGACCAGTTTCTCCAGATCTGCCAGTTTTTCAATTGCCTGGGCGCTGTTGACGGCAAACACATCCGCATTCTAAAGCCTGCAGGAACCGGATCAGAATTCTTCAAATATAAAAAATATTTTTCGGTCATCCTCATTGCTATTGCTGATGCAGAGTACAAATTAATTGCTGTGGACATTGGGGCTTATGGATGGTCCAATGACTCCCAAGTGTTCAAACTGTCTGCTATGGGTCAAGACTGTACGGAAACACTTTTCAGTTCCCACCCCCTAGGCCACTGCCTCAAACCTCTGGTGTTATGTTTTGGTAGCTGAGGAGAGCAGGCAAAAACGGCAATACACAAGAGAGGTTGTAATCTACAGGATTGCAGTACCCTGACTAACCACCACAACTAAAGGCAGCCGTGGAGCGTTCCTACGTTGGTCCTAGACGCCTCGTCACAGCCTGAGAGGTTAACTACACCTAAAGATAGAAAGAGGAAAGCTATCGGCCCCGGAGCAGATCCCCAAAGAACATAGGAAGCCCCCAAACATGTAATGGCGGTTAGACAAGAGGAAATACAGACACAGACAGAAAATAGTATGAGCAAACGCTGGGGCCCAATCTGCCTAGACAGAAAAGGATAGGAAGGATACTTACTGCAATCCCAAAAAACCCTAAAAAAAGCCAACGCTACTAATTGCAAAAACACCTGAGATCACACGACCTCTACCACCTAAATTAGTTCTCTAGTGTAACAAAACTAAGCCCAGCCACTGAAAAAACTGGAAAATGCAAATGAACAAACAACAGTGGCTCCAGAGGAACCGAGAGGAGCCCAAGCCCCCCGGGGAGGGGAACCTGGCCAACCTCACAGAAATGCAGAGAAATATGCAAATGGCAAGCACAAAAACAGAAAATAACTTACCTGAGAGCAGGAGAAGAGGCAAGACTCAGCAAGCTTCCAAGGGAACCAGGAAACAATGTTGAGACAAGAACAATTGATCACCGGCAACCATGATGGGAGGAACCTCCCTTATATCCAGCCAGTCTGTGATTCCTGATTGCCAATCCTCATTGAATGGTTCAGTACTGTTTGTAACCACCAGAGGGAGCTTCTGCTCAGAATTCATTTCTAAAACATTCACAACAGTACCCCCCCTTGAGGAGGGGTCACCAAACCCTCATTTGTGCAACCAGGTCGGTCAGGATGAGCTCTGTGATACGCACGGATCAGTCTCCTAGCATGGATGTCCGAAGCAAACACCCAAGAATTGTCCTCCTGACCATAACCTCTCCACTTAACCAAATACTGGAGTTTCCGTCTAGAAAAACGAGAATCCAATATTTTCTCAACCACATACTCCAGATTGCACTCAACCAAAACAGGGTCAGGAGGCGCAGCCATAGGAACCACTGGCTCAACAAACCTCTTCAATAAGGACTTGTGGAACACGTTATGGATCTTAAATGTCCCTGGAAGAAGTAAACGAAAGGAAACAGGATTAAGAATCTCCATGATCTTATAAGGTCCAATGAACCTAGGCTTAAACTTAGGAGATGCAACTCTCATAGGGATATTTCTTGAGGACAACCAGACCAAGTCCTCCACTTTAAACCGAGGACCATCAGTCCTATGCCGGTTGGCAAACCGCTGGGCCTTCTCCTGAGAGAAGGACAACCTCTCCACTACCTAGTCCCAAATCTGCTGCATACGCTCCACAACAGAGTCAACACCCGGACAGACAGAAGCCTCCGACTGTCCCGAAGAAAATCGAGGGTGAAACCCAAAATTGCAGAAAAATGGAGACATCAAAGTGGCAGAGCTTGCCCTATTATTAAAGGGAATCTGTCACCCTAAATTGGCGGGATATTTAAATGATGGCAGTCAGGTCAGATGGGCGGTGTTTTGGGTACTTGCCTTAACATGTTGTTCGCCGCTGTCTCCATTATTTCTGGGAATTGTAGTCGTTGCCCTCCATATGATGCGCCTGCACATTGCAATCTGCGGGCAAAGCATACTGCGCGTGCGCAATTCAAGATTGCAATGCGCAGGCACGTTATATGGAGGGCAACGACTACAATTCCCAGAAATAATGGAGACAGCAGCGAACAACATGTTACGGCAAGTACCCAAAACACCGCCCATCTGACCTGACTGCCATCATTTAAATATCCCGCCAATTTAGGGTGACAGATTCCCTTTAAGAGCAAACTCAGCCAAAGGCAAAAAAGAGACCCAGTCATCTTGGCCAGCAGACACAAAGCATCTCAGATAAGTCTCCAATGTCTGGTTTGTTCTCTCAGTTTGTCCATTGGTCTGAGGATGAAAAGCAGAGGAGAAAGACAATTGAACACCAAGTTTAGAACAAAAAGTCCTCCAAAATCTGAAAACAAACTGGACTCCTCTGTCAGACACAATGTTCTCAGGAATGCCGTGTAACCGAACCACATGCTGAAGGAACAAAGGCACCAATTCGGAGGAGGAAGGCAACTTAGGTAATGACACAAAATGTATCATCTTGGAAAACCTATCACAAATCACCCAGATAACGGTCATTCTATGAGAAACAGGGAGGTCGGAAATAAAATCCATAGAGATATGGGTCCATGGTCTCTTGGGCACAGGCAATGGCATCAACAAACCACTAGAGCGAGAGCAAGGCTTGCAGCGAGAGCAAGTCCCACAGGACTGCACAAACTCCCTGATGTCACGAGACAAAGTAGGCCACCAAAAGGACCGACTCACCAAGTCTCTGGTACCAAAAATTCCGGGATGACCGGCCAAAGCGGAACAATGAATCTCAGACATCACACTCTTCTTCCACTGGTCTGGGACAAACAATTTCCCAACAGGGCAGCGCTCGGGTTTATCCTACTGACACCCTTCCAGAGCCAGTCTCAAATTGGGTGAGATGGCGGAAAGAACTACACCCTCTTTCAAAATAACAGCAGGATCAGATAACTCAAGAGAGTCCGCAAGGAAACTCCTCGAGAGGGCATCCGCCTTAACATTCTTAGTGCCAGGAAGAAAGGAAACCACAAAATTAAAACGTGTGAAAAACAAGGCCCACCTGGCCTGTCTAGGATTAAGTCGCTTGGCTGATTCCAGATAAACCAGATTCTTATGGTCTGTGAGGACCACCACCTGATGTTTGGCTCCCTCCAGCCAATGTCTCCACTCTTCAAAAGCCCATTTCATGGCCAATAACTCCCGATTACCCACGTCATAATTACGTTCAGTTGGAGAAAATTTTCGAGAGAAAAAAGCACAAGAGTTACTTTTAGAGGTCTCAGGATCTCTTTGGGACAAAACGGCACCTGCCCCAATTTCAGAGGCATCAACCTCCACCTGAAATGGCAGAGAAACATCAGGCTGCCGTAGAACAGGAGCAGAAGTGAATCTCTGTTTAAGTTCCTGAAACGCAGAGACTGCCTCAGGAGGCCAATTCACCACATCAGAACCCTTTTTGGTCAAATCAGTCAATGGTTTAACAATAACAGAGAAATTACCAATAAATTTACGATAAAAATTGGCAAAACCCAAGAATCTCTGAAGAGCCTTTAATGAAGTAGGTTGGACCCAATCACAGATGGCCTGAACCTTGACCGGGTCCATTTCAATAACAGATGGAGACAAAATGAATCCCAGAAATGAGATCCTCTGTACGCCAAAAAGACACTTTGATCCCTTCACATACAGAGCATTCTCTCTCAAAATCTGGAACACAGTCCGAACTTGATTCACATGAGAGTCTCAGTCATTGGAAAAAATCAAGATATCATCCAAATAAACAATCAGAAATTTATCCACAAAATCCCTGAAAATGTCATTCATGAAGGACTGGAAGACGGAAGGAGCATTAGTGAGCCCAAAGGGCATCACTAGGTACTCAAAATGCTCTTCTGGGGTATTAAACGCCGTCTTCCATTCATCCCCGTGCTTAATGCGAATAAGGTTATACGCCCCCCTGAGGTCAAGCTTGGTAAACCAAGTAGCACATTTCACCCTGGAAAACAGGTCAGAAATCAAGGGTAACGGATATTGATATTTCACAGTGATATTGTTCAAGAGACGATAATCAATACACGGCCTTAATGAACCATCCTTTTTGGCCACAAAGAAAAAAAACGGCACCCAAGGGTGAAGAGGATGGTCTGATTTTACCCTTCTCCAATGACTCCTTGATATAAGACCGCATAGCGTCATGTTCAGGTACAGACAAGTTAAAAAGGCGACCTTTAGGGAATTTACTACCAGGCACTAATTCAATAGCGCAGTCATAGCTCCTATGGGGGGCAAGGATGCAGATTTACTTTCGCTAAACACATCAGAAAAATCAATCAAAAAGTCAGGAACATCTTGAGCCTGGGGAGAGGCAGAAAAAACAGGAGTGTTGGCATTAACACATTGGCAGCCCCAACTGGTTACAGACACAGATTTCCAATCCAAAACAGGATTATGAGACTGTAACCAAGGGAAACCTAGTACAATAATTCATGCAGATTATACAGCACCAAAAATTTGCAACTCTCCTGATGATCAGGTTCAACCCTCTATCACCTGAGTAGAGAACTGGGTTTATTCTCAGCCAAAGGGGTAGAATCAATCCCCAGTAGGGGAATAGACTTCCGCAGGGGTATCAAGGGAAACCCACAACGTTAAGCAAAATCAAAATCCATCAGGTTAATAGCTGCTCCCGAATGAACAAAAGCCTGAGCAGAAAATGTGGACAGGGAGCAAATCAGGGTAACAGTCAACAGAAATTTAGTCTGAACACTACCCAAGACAACTGAGCGTGCAAAACGTCTTCCCCGCTTAGGGCAGACTGAAATAGCATGAGAGGCATCACCACAGTAGAAACATAACCCATTGCGTTTTCGAAACTCATGACGCTGTCCCCCAGAAGCCACTCTATCACACTGTATGGGTTCAGAAGCTGGTTCACAAGGCAACACTATTCCACGCATACTTCTACGCTCACGCAAACGTCTGTCAATTTGAATCGCTAATGACATAGAATCATTGAGACCAGAGGGAGCAGGGAAACCCACCATAACATCCTTTACATTCTCTGACAGACCCTTCCGAAAAAGGGCTGCCAAAGCATCATCATTCCATTTGGTCAGGACTGCCCACTTTTGGAATTTCTGACAGTACAACTCAGCGTCCTCAAGCCCCTGATTTAATGCCAACAAGGTTTTTTCAGCTTGATCAGTGACATTAGGTTCATCGTACAATAACCCCAGAGCCAGAAAAAAATGCATCAACATTACTCAAAACAGGGTCCCCAGGTGTCAGGGAAAATGCCCAATCCTGAGGACCGCCGCGCAGGAGAGAGATGACAATTTGAACCTGCTGTGCTGTGTTCCCTGAGGACTTAGGTTTTAAGGCAACAAACAACTTACAGTTATTTTTGAAATTCAGAAATTTAGCTCGATCCCCCAAAAACAAATCTGGCATGGGGATCTTGGGTTCCACAACTGGCAACCCAGCAAGATAGGTAGCAATACTCCGAACCTCAGAGGCAAGCTGATCCACACGCCAGACAACTGTGCAAACTCCATTGAGAGAAAAAAAAAGATCCTCCTCAGCACCCAGAGAAAAAGAGGGAAAAAATGCAACAAACAGAAAAAAAAAAAAATCTCTGACAACCTTTTTTGTTTCCACACTATTTTCCCTTCTGTGAGTACCATATAATTTTCAGTTTGGCCGGTGATATTGTTATGTTTTGGTAGCTGAGGAGAGCAGGCAAAAACGGCAATACACCAGAGAGGTTGGAATCTACAGGATTGCAGTACCCTGACTAACCACCACAACTAAAGGCAGCCATGGAGCGTTCCTACGTTGGTCCTAGACGCCTCGTCACAGCCTGAGAGGTTAACTACACCTAAAGATAGAAAGAGGAAAGCTATCTGCCCCGGAGCAGATCCCCAAAGAATATAGGAAGCCCCCAAACATGTAATGGCGGTTAGACAAGAGGAAATACAGACACAGACAGAAAATAGTATGAGCAAACGCTGGGGCCCAATCTGCCTAGACAGAAAAGGATAGGAAGGATACTTACTGCAATCCCAAAAAACCCTAAAAAAAGCCAACGCTACTAATTGCCAAAACACCTGAGATCACACGACCTCTACCACCTAAATTAGTTCTCTAGTGTAACAAAACTAAGCCGCAGCCACTGAAAAAACTGGAAAATGCAAATGAACAAACAACAGTGGCTCCAGAGGAACCGAGAGGAGCCCAAGCCCCCCGGGGAGGGGAACCTGGCCAACCTCACAGAAATGCAGAGAAATATGCAAATGGCAAGCACAAAAACAAAAAACAGAAAATATCTTATCTGAGAGCAGGAGAAGAGGCAAGACTCAGCAAGCTTCCAAGGGAACCAGGAAACAACGTTGAGACAAGAACAATTGATCACCGGCAACCATGATGGGGGAACCTCCCTTATATCCAGCCAGTCTGTGATTCCTGATTGCCAATCCTCATTGAATGGTTCAGTACTGTTTGTAACCACCAGAGGGAGCTTCTGCTCAGAATTCATTTCTAAAACATTCACAACACTCTGGGCCACCTATGCCTTTTGTCTGTGTAGGTGATAGCATTCAGTGCGAACCTCTTGAAACCGACCCCACAGAGATGACACAAAACGCATTCATTACGCCCACAGAGCAACGATGGTGGAGTGCGCGTTTGGGATTATGACAGCCAAATGGCGTGTCCTATTGACTGCAATTAAACCTAAAGATAGAGACTGTGGATGACGTTATAAAAGCGTGCGTGGTCCTACACAATTTTGTTATCTGCAAGGAACCGATTTCTCTTGAGGACCACTATGAATATACCACCTTGCAAGACTACAACAACATTACCACTCAAAGTACACTGGCGGTGTCACGAATGAGGGACAATTTTGCCCAATACTTTGGCACCTGAGGGTAGACTAGACTGGCAGGATGACAGAGTGTGATAAATTGTTTTGTTATGTTAAAACTCATGTACCTTGTGTACCCACATTAAACCTTTAAAAGCAAACTTGTCTACCTTCTTGTGTGTTTTCTACTGTATTTAACCTTTTGGCCACAGTTGTGTCCCTGGCTGGTTTTTTTTAACAAAAGTATTTCACCTTTTTTCAAAAATTGTGTATCTTGTTGGAAATTACCTAACAATATGCACAAGTTTGGGAAAAAGGTGAAATACTTTGGATACTACACAACCCGGGACACAACTTTGGCAAAAAGGTTAAATTTATTTACCTTTTAACCTAAGTTATCTTGGTTTTTTTTGTGTACCCAAACATTTCTAACTTTGTTCACAACCTTACTTTTTACTTAACATCTTAGAAATAAACGACAGACAACAATTTTAATCAACCAATGTAACTTTTAAAAAAAAATAATTTTAATATAATGTTTGTAAATTTGTAATTGTCTAATAAACTTTCTGGTTTGAAAAAATAATTTATTTGTAAACAAATTCATAAAACAAATTCATAAATTTGTATAGTGTGGGGTGGAAATACTGCTGGAGAGGCTGCGGGACACTTCGACATTGGGAGTGTGGAGAGAGGACTGGGATGGTGGTGGGGAAGGAACAGTAAGAGGTGAAGGGGTGGAAAGAGTTAGAGAATGGGAGGACAAGTTGGAGTCAGAACAGGTGATGGGTGGTGGAGTGGAGGGTGGGACAGGCACTGGAGGAGCAGGTGATATGGTAAGGAATTGGAACGGGGAAGGAGGTTGGTAAGAGGCAGGAGTGTGGTACAGGATAGGTGGCTGGTACTGGGAGGTTGCTGGTACTGGGGAGGTGACTGAAGTTGGTGAGGTGACTGGAGTTGGGGAGGTGGCTGGATTTGGGGAGGTGGCTGGAGTTGAATAGGAGGGGGAGGAGGGAGGGGGCAGGTGGAGGAATGACGGATGGGTGGAGGAGGTTGGGAGATAGCCTTCACTAGAGCAGCATGGCAAGTATGCATTACATACATCTGCTGGTCAGTAGATAGCGTATCCATGCGCTTGGCTACAGACCTGAAAAAGGTGTGATTTGGAGAAGTTCTTGCTTCTGAATGCATGGTTTGCAGAAGTGTCATCACCTCCAAAATGTTGGTGTTTATCTGATTAATGCCTGCGGCAATTTTTTCAGATAATACTTTTAGACAGTTCTGGAAAGATGCATTCAAATGCAAGAACTCGGGCGCATAGTTCCTTTCCTGACCCCTCTGCCGCAGCCGCCCAGTAGCCGCAGGTCTACTAGAGGTGGCAGTGGCGGAAGGGTGGGTTAAAGGGAATGCTATCTCCTCACCAGCAGATTCATGGAATGCAGGCGGCCACGATGCTCCAGTGCTGGTGGATGAGACTGCGGGATCGGATGTGAGGGAAGGTGCAGATGTACCGGGGCGGTCGAAGTGTCCGCGGTGTCGGTCTCCTGAGGGATCTCCCCAGAAGGGTCCAACTCTGCGGGCGCCCGAGTGCTAGTCACCGTGCTGTAGAATAAAGAGAAAAAAATACAACTAATATCGTGATATGGAATGGCCCTGGCTGAAATAAAAAATGTAGTTAGACATGTTAAAATTTTCTTGTAATATTTACCTTCTGGTGACCATTGTTGCCCGCAGGAACGCCAGGGCTCGTGCATACTTGTACTTGCTCTGGGTCCTGCAGATCCACTCGGGGCCCGCATCTCCTTGTTGAACTCCTTCTTGAAGCGATCCCTCACAGACCGCAACCGCTTCACAATTCTCTCCCCTGAAACGAGAAAGCACAAATTGGTTAGTATACAACATCAGTGTTTCCCAAACCACAGTCCTCATGGCCCACACGGGTCATGTTTTCAGGATTTCCATAGTGCTGCACAAAAGGAAATCCTGAAAACATGACTCGTGGGGGCCACAAGGACTGAAGTTTGGGAAACACAGCTTTACAGTCAGCAACCTGAACTGTATATACTTACGGTGTTCAGTCTGGGCCCAAACATCGAGGTCCTCCCAGTGGTCCACCATTATCGAAGTGACTTCCTCCCAGAGCCGACGGGTCATGATGAGATCAGCATGGCGTTGGTCCCCCATGTTCCACAGCGGCTCCCTTTCTTGTACCAGATCGATGAGGAGGTCCACATCTATCCCGGGAGCACGCTGTGAAGCCTGTTTAAGAAAATGAGAAAAAAAAACATTAGCCTCCACACTACAAGGTTTTAAAAAAAAAATTATATACTTACACGATGGTGACCGCCGCGTCTCTCACGCCGACGACTCTGGGAGGCACTTGTGAGGACCTCTTTGACGAGCACCAGATCCAGAAGACTAAAAGAAAAAACAAAAAATTGGGATGTTGGCATATGTGTTGGGTGCTGTGTGATGTATGTACTAAATGGTTTTCTATGTGTTGTGTGTAGTGTGATGTTGTGTTTCTGCGATTGATGCAGGATACTTATGAATCGTGAGCCCACTACGGGTATCTCTCCACCCCGTCCTTCTTCTTCAGGGAGCTCCTCTTCAGCTTGCGATTCCAGTTATGAAAAAAAAAAATGAATACATATGTCCCACAGATGGATTGTGAAAAAAATATATCATTTTTTTACCGCCAAATGCTGACGATGAGAGGGAGGGCTCCCAAAAGAAGATGTGTCTTTATGGCGCTGCAGCTCCCTGGACTCCAGTTCTGGTGGAGCTGCTGCTTATGCTGCTAATGCTGCTGCCGCTGCCTGTGTTTGGCGTTCTCTGCTGTGGAATAAAGAGACAAAAAGGGCCAGTGAATATATGTATATTCCATGGCCCTGGCTGAAAAAGAAAAAATTGATTAAATTTGTTGGGAATGGGGGATGTGATATTTACCGTCTCCTGTCAGATCTCCTCTCCTCCGCTGGGTCCTGTTGCTGCTGCTGCTCCATTTGTGGTGTCTGGCTTTGGCGTCGTCTGCTGTGGAATAAAGACACAAAAAGGGCCAGTGAATATATGTATATTCCATGGCCCTGGCTGAAAAAGAAAAAATTGATTAAATTTGTTGGGAATGGGGGATGTGATATTTACCGTCTGCTGTCAGATCTCCTCTCCTCCCTTCTTCCTTCATGCTCCATGTCTTCTGTTGGTGTTGGAGGTGCTGTTCTCCTTGCTCCTCTTCTGGATGGCTGCATACTAATGGCTGAGTGTCCCACTGACATGCTTTGTATATGTTTGCTGTGGGCTGGGCTAACAATGAAAAAAACCGGATCCGACTTTTGCCGATCCGGCGCATTCTGGCGCTCATAGACTTTCATTGTGACAAAAGCCGGCGCTTCCGGCTTTTTCGCCAGAGACAAAAAACGTTACAGTTGCCGTTTTTTCCAGACTCCGGAATGAGACCAGATACCGGATCCGGCAAAAAACGGACGCGCCGAAAGGCCATGCGGCGCGATCTGGCGCTAATGTTAGTCAATGGGAAAAAAACAGATCCGGCATTACATTTCGCCGGATCTGGTTTTTCAAAAAAAGGCCGGATCACGCCGACATGCGCAAAACGGATGTGTGAAAGAGGCCTTACCCATCTGCATATAGTTTCTCCCAGTCCTTGCTTTTGGAGCTTCAGTATGAGGCCGTTATGTGATACAGTATCCAAGGGCGGACATAACACTGGTGCAGCTGCACCGGGGCCCAGAGGTAGAGGAAGGCCCTTGCAGGCAGGCAGTGCTGGCGCGTCACCATCCAGCAAGTTCCAGGACCCACTCGCTGTCGGGGAACCGGCACAATATGGGGCCTGTAAGTCGGGGGCCTGGTGCCAGTGCTGGCATCAAAGCCCTCATCCCGTGCTTTAAACTGTTTGAGAAGCTTACCTCTCCCTGTTCCACAGATCTGTTTCTTCCACGTCTTGTGACTCTGACATCTCAGGGCAGAAGGCGCAATGATGTTACTACTACGTTGAGGAGACCGGAACTGCAGCCAGCAAGAAATGAGGAGGTTAGTATTTGATTTATTTTTTATGTACAGAGCATTATATGGGGCCCATTATACTGTATGGACCATTATATGGGGTCCATTATTTTATATAGAGTATTATATGAGGCCAATTATACTGTATTGGCCAATATATGGGGTCCATTATTCTGTATATAGTAGAGCATTATATGGGGCCTATTATACTGTATGGAGCACTATTTGAAGCTCATTTTAGTGAATGGAAAAATATATAGGGATCTTTATAGTGTATAGAGCAATATGTAGGGCTCATTATACTGTATGGAGCACTATATGTGTACCATTATACTGTATGGCGCACTATATGGGGCTCATTATACTGAATGGAGCACTATGTGGTGCCTATAATACTGTATGGAGCACTATGTGGTGCCTATAATACTGTATGGAGCACTATGTGGTGCCTATAATACTGTATGGAGCACTATGTGGAGCCCATAATACTGTATGGAGCAATATATAGGAATCATTATACTGTATGGAGCACTATGTGATGTCCATAATACTGTATGGAGGACTATATTGGAGGAAATTGACTTTTGTAAATGGTACACTGCTGAGTATAGTTTCTACTGGTAGGGTACATTTATCAATATTTATTTTAT
>JARQOD010000001.1:135752658-135841182 GCA_033576555.1 Oophaga sylvatica | reverse complement strand
CGGTGAACAGGTGCGGGTGTTGGCTGTATGTGACAGCTGACACTCCACAGCAATGCCCACGATCGGTGCTAGCACCGATAGCGGGCATTTAACCCCTCTGATGCCCTGTCAGTACTGACAGCGGCATAGAGAAGCATCGCGCAGGGAGGGGGCTCCCTACGCACTTCCATCAGCTCAACGTGATGTGATCGCATTGTTCTGATGGTCTTCATGGAGACCCTGGCCCCAAGATGGCCGCGGGGTCCTTCCAGGTCCTGCATGGAAGGTGGCTTGTGAGCGCCTGTTCTGGCATGCCTCCTTCACTGCCCGTCAGATCCTGATCTGACACACTGCAGTGCAGAGTGTCAGATCAGCGATGTGATATAGTAATGTCCCATACTGGGACAATGTAAAAAAATATATATTAGAATGTGTAAAAATATTTTTTAACAGATCCCTAAATAAATAAAAAAATAAATATTTTTCCAATAAATACATTTATTTTGTAAATAAAAAAAACACAATAAAAGTATACATATTTGGTATCACCGCTTCCGTAACAACACGCTCTATGAAACTTTCCCACTAGTTAACCCCTTCAATGAACACCGTGAAAAATAAATAAAAAACGAAGCAAAAAACAATGCTTTATCATACCGCCGAACAAAAAGTGCAATAAATACCGATCAAAAAGACGGATGTAAATAAAAATGGTACCGCTGAAAACGTCATCTTGTCCCACAATAAAAGGGACAAGATGACATACAGCTCCAACAGCAGAAAAATAAGTTATAGCTCTCAGAATAAAGTGATGCAAAAATAATTTTTTTCTATAAAGTAGTTTTTATTGTACAAAAGCGCCAAAACATGAAAAAATATAAATGAGGCATTGCTGTAATCGTACTGACCCGAAGAATAAAGCTGCCTTACTAATTTTACTAAAGGTGGAACAGTATAAAAAAAACAAAAAGCAATTCCTGAATTGCTGGTTTTTGTTCATTCTGTCTCCCAAAAATCAGAATAGAAAGCAATCAAAAAATGTCATGTGCCCGAAAATGGTACCAACAAAAAAAGCGAGCCCTCACTCAGGTCTGTCATCTGTTAATGGAAATATAGGGGCTTACACGTTAACAAAGGCTCTGGAAAAACAAAATGGCTCCTTGCTCCCCAAACGAAATTCAGCAAATTATCGGCTCTTAAATCCAAATGCCCCCTCCCTTCTGAGCCCCAGTGTGCCTATACAACATTTAGCGCCCACATGTTTGGCATTTCTGTATTGATGAGAGCCCGCCTAATTTATAGGCGAGTGTCTCCAGAAGCATGAGCTGGGCATAATGTACTGGTCACTACAACGTACAGGTCACTACAACGGCAGTTTGCAATTTTCACTCAGCAACATCCACTGCTGCCTGTTTCTGGAAAACACCCATGGAGTCAAAATCGTCACTACATCTGTAGATAAATTTCCAAAGGATTATAATTTCCAAAATGGGGTCACTTGAGGGGGGATTCTGCTTCTCTAGCACTTAGGGGCTCTTTATATGGAATTCACAAACTAGTCTAGTTAGGATGCGTTGAAGTGTTCCAGTGTTATGACCTTATAAAGTGACAGTGGTCAGAATTGTAAAAGTTGGCCTGGTAAGGAAGGTGAAAACAGGCTTCGGGGCGAAGGGGTTAATGGTTACAATTCTGAAGTCATGATAGGTAGAATAGCTGCAAGCACTGTCATTATTTATGGTTGCATAGATGAAGGCAGCTTTAACATTGATGGATAATTTTAGTTTTATTAACTGCCTTTTATACGGTATATATAGCACGTTCTACACTCGCATAAACAAATAAAAAGAACAGTAAAAATTCAGCATGAAAGACTAAAAATATACGTAATACTGGATTTTAAATCTGACATTTTTAAGACTGCTATATCTTTTCCTGATCCTACAATTCGTGCAAATAGATAAGAGGGTCATGGATCTTGCATCTCTGCATGTGTTTTATAGAAAGAATGTGAAGCTGATGGATAAATTACTTTCAATATGCGTTACTATAAGTGAAAATGGCAGTTCAGTTATTTACTGAAGATTTAAGACAACTGTGACTCTTTATGGGTTGGTGAATGAAGCAAAATATCTGAAAGGTGTTGTCCAACGACTAAAGTACATTTTAGCAGATGTTGGAATAATAAGAAGTTCTACAATTTGATGTAACTAAAAAATGTTCCTATGCTGAGATCTCATACATGTGTCCCTGCTATGTACTGTGTAATGGCTGTGTCTGACCATGCAGAGCTGCTCAAGATCATGGCTGGCACATACCACAGCTAGTGGCCAGAGGGGAAGCATAAGTCACTTATGATAAGTGAGTATACAGTCATGGCCAAAAGTTTTGAGAATGACACAATTATTAATTTTTACAAAGTCTACTGCTTCACTTTTTCTAATGGCAATTTGCATATACTCCAGAATGTTATAAAGAGTGATCAGCTTAACAGCAATTACTTGCAAAGTCAATATTTGGCTAGAAAATGAACTTTATCCCCCAAAACACATTTCAACATCATTGCAGCCCTGCCTTAAAAGGACCAGCTAACCTCTTTTCAGTGATTGCTCCATTAACACAGGTGTGGGTGTTGATGAGGACATGGCTGGAGATCAATCTGTCATGATTAAGTAAGAATGACACCACTGGACACTTTAAAAGGAGGCTGGTGCTTGGCATCATTGTTTCTCTTCTGTTAACCATGGTTATCTCTAAAGAAACACGTGCAGTCATCATTGCAATGCACAAAAATGGCCTAAGGGTATGTTTCCACGATAAGGAAACACTCCGGATTTGCTGCGTATTTGGCGCAGCGCCAAACACGCAGCGTCCAGATGTTACAGCATAGTGGAGGGGATTTCAAGAAATCCCGTCTCCACTATGCGTAAAAATACGCAGGCGGAAGACCTGCGTTTCTGGACATGCGGCGCGTCTTTTTAGACCGCAGCATGTCCTAGCGTATTGCGGCGACGCTGCGTCGCCGCAACTGAAATGACACAGGGCTATGCAGCCCTGCGTTCTTTCCGGATGTGTTCCGGAGGTGTCCGGAACACATCCGGAATGAGCGCGCGTCAGAAAGGGGGCGGGGCTTTGGGCAGTGCGGAATTTCCGCTCCGTCCAAAGCGCTGTGGTTCCGTACCGTGGAACCACAGCCTTAAAGGGAAGAGTATCGCAGCTAGAAAGATTGCACCTCAGTCAACAATCTATCGCATCATCAAGAACTTCAAGGAGAGAGGTTCCATTGTTGCCAAAAAGGCTCCAGGGCGCCCAAGAAAGACCAGCAAGCGCCAGGACCGTCTCTTAAAAGTGTTTCAGCTGCGGGATCGGGCTACCAGCAGTGCAAAGCTTGCTCAGGAATGGCAGCAGGCAGGTGTGAGTGCATCTGCACGCACTGTGAGGCGGAGACTCTTGGAGCAAGGCCTGGTCTCAAGGAGGGCAGCAAAGAAGCCACTTCTCTCCAGAAAAAACATCATGGACAGACTGATATTCTGCAAAAGGTACAGGCAGTGGACTGCTGAGGACTGGGGTAAAGTTATTTTCTCTGATGAATCCCCTTTTTGATTGTTTGGGACATCAGGAAAACGCCTCATTCGGAGAAGACAAGGTGAGCGCTACCACCAGTCTTGTCTCATGCCAACTGTTAAGCATCCTGAAACCATTTGTGGGGTTGCTTCTCAGCCAAGGGAATCGGCTCTCTCACAGTCTTGCCTAAAAACACAGCCATGAATAAAGAATGGTACCAGAATGTCCTCCAAGAGCAACTTCTCCCAACCCTCCAAGAGCAGTTTGGCGATCAACAATGCCTTTTCCAGCATGATGGAGCACCTTGCCATAAAGCAAAGGTGATAACTAAATGGCTCAGGGAACAAAACATAGAGATTTTGGGTCCATGGCCTGGAAACTCCCCAGATCTTAATCCCATTGAGAACTTGTGGTCAATCATCAAGAGACGAGTGGACAAACAAAAACCTAAAAATTCTGACAAAATGAAAGCATTGATTGTGCAAGAATGGACTCCTATCAGTCAGGATTTGGTCCAGAAGTTGATTGAGAGCATGCCAAGGAGAATTGCAGAGGTCCTGAAGAAGAAGGGTCAACACTGCAAATATTGACTTGCTGCATTAACTCATTCTAACTGTCAATATAAGCTTTTGTTACTCATATGTTTGCAATTATTATATTTCTGTCTGTGATAAAAAATCTGTCAAACACACATAAAAACCAGAGGGCAGCAGATCATGTGAAAATATAATATTTGTGTCATTCTCAAAACTTTTGGCCATGACTGTACTGACGAAACTACAGAGGCTCACAGTTTTCTGAGGCAACACCCATTTCACCTGCCTGAGGTTATACAGTGAGGCTGTGTGCACACATTGCGGATTTGTTTCGGATCCGCAGCGGATTTTCCGCGCGGCATTGGTGCAGATCCGCAAGTGTTTGACCATACAATGTTAAGCAATGAAAAAAAAAATTGCTGTTCACATGCTGCGGATTCTGCCAAGAGAGGAAGACTCCGCTCAGGAAATTCCTGAGCCCAATCCGCAACGTGTGAATGTTTCAGTGAATGTTTCTTCCAAATCTTCAGGAATCTGAGCTCATCATAAATCAAGTCAGTGCAGCTCCACAGGCCGCTGAGCTTATTTTTCACTGACTTGAGTTATGATCAGCTCACAGGACTGGTGATGCATCAGAAACAGTCCTGTGATAAAACAGGCGGGTGAAATGTATTACCTTAGAAAGCAACAGTTGTATGCCCCTGCTGTTTCATCCGTATCATTTATCATAAGTGACATGTCTCCCCACGTGGCCAGGAGCTGTGGTATATGTTGGCCTTGAACTGGAGCGGCTCTGCATGGTCATACACAGCCATTACGAAGTATATAAAAAGGGCACATTTATAAGATTATCTCAGTACAGGGAACATTTTTTTAACTCATACAATTGTGAAACTCATTATTATTCAAAGATCTGTTAATTAAAATGTACTTTATTCATGGGATAAACCCTTTATAATATTATTGTTCACACTAGCCTCGCAAGATTTTAAACTGTAAGAATAATGTACAGGAAAGTTATTCAGGGTTTCAATTCTAAAAATTATGAGTAATATTTTTTTATTTTATATTTTTTGCAAGATTGAATATATAGAAAAACATAGAATCTTGCATATAACCTCAAGGAAAAAAAAAAAGCTTTGGATGGGACAGTTTTTTCTTACTCTGAACATTTGCCTAGATTTTACTGTAAGTGACAATGATCTACCATATGAGTCGTTTAATATTTCAGGGCACTCTATATACTACATGTTTAATAGGGAATGTTTAAAATGAAAGTAGCCAAAACATTGTCCTCTTTTCTCTGTGCTCCTGTAACTAATGTGTTGTACCAGACAAGACTCTCTCTACACATTGTAGTGCTAATATTAAGATCTCTCTGTTCTGCTGCTTCTTCCTGCATTGCAACTGCAAACTATAGCCAAATACCTGAATGGAAGCAGAAAACTCTAGGTGTTAACTTTATTACGTTCAGAGTGAATGCAGGGGTATAGAAAGAACAGTAAGTCCATGTGATAAATCTTCAGCCAAGAGCTGCAGAGCCGGAAGCGAGGTCAGACAAAAAGGAGTAGGGATTAGCGGACCCGGCATGTTCGGGTTCATTGGGTTCGACCGGACTGTAGTCCAAAGTTCGGTTTGGGTACTAGAAGTGTGCCCAAACCTCATGGAAGGCAATTGGGACCAAAATGGTCGTAATAACTGGCTAGGGGGCATCAAAAGGAAGCAAGATGGAGGTGGGAGAAGGACAATTACCATGCAAACAAATGTGGTTATGGAAATTACATAAAATAACAATAAAAAAATTTAAATAATCTTTATCCAGGAGGTAGATGTGCCGATGTAGGTGGCGGAGGAGGTAGCCAACACTGTTTTTGTGTTTTTTTTTTTTTTTATTTGGGGAGGCTTCAAAACCTTGGGAATGGCAAATAGAGCAAACTGTGGTGGAGTCTACTTCTCAATTCAGCCAAAGGTACGGACAAGTCCTGTGGGATCCACAATTGGTTCATTTTAATGAATATGAGCTTACCCATGTTGGCTGTGAATATGCGCATGTATCTGTCTGTGATCACACACCTGCAGTGCTAAACACATGTTCTGACAACACGTTGCTACAAGGCAGGCCAGCATCTCCAAGGCATAAAACGGCGAGCTCAGGCTATCTGTCCAATTTGGAGACCTAGAAGTTAAATGAGGCAGACCCATTACTCTGAACATGGAGCCGTATGGACGCATACTTTTCCACATCATTGTTCAAATGCTGCCTCTTGCTAATATGGATCATATCAGATGATGGTGATGGATGTTGTGGCATGCTGAGGAAGGTTTTCCACATTTCAGCCAGGCTCTCTATTCTGAGGTGGTGCCAATGCCTTAGCTGCATTTAGCGACTTCTTCCTCCTCCTCATGCTTCCACTGAGCACCCGCTGTCAGGTGGGAATGCCGTCAGTAGTGGGTCTACCAGTGTGTGCTTGTATTCTGGCATTTTATCATCACGCTCCAGTGATGAAAGTAAGGATGGCACGTTGTCCTTGTAGTGGGGATCTAGCAGGGTGGCCACCTGTGCTGGTAAGAATTCGGGCAACTCGGCGGCCATTGCACAGGCACCACAGAGTGTATTCGCTCATGTGTGCTAGGCTGCCAAGCAGCAATGACAAGCTGTCCTAGGTGGGAGGTGTATAGTCTGTGTCCTGTGTATCCCCAGCACTGCAGCCTTTCAACAAACTTTATTCAGCATCTGAACCCAGAACTTGAAGACAGATTCCCGTGAGAAGTCTGTGTTCAAATTTGAGCACCGGACATCGGGTACGAACCTCAAAACTACACAGTTCAAGTTCAGCGAAGAGAGATTTTTCTCCAGCGATGAGAATACAGTTTGAGTTTACTCATCTCAAAAAAAGAATCTTTCTGCAACTTATTATAAAAGTCTGATCTGTAGTCTAAAGATAATCAAAATCTCAGAGCCAATAAAATACCATTAAATGCTCTAGAAGTCTATGGAGATGAAAGGGCTGGAGACAGACAGAGACCAGGAAACACAGAGAAACTCCTGCATCCTCTAGCGACTTGAGCTTGCATAAAGGAAAACGGCTAAAAAATGCAGATTAAAGATTAAAAGTAATTTCTTGGTCAGTATAGTGTTAACACTCATGTACACAAGAGACAGCTTATTTTTAAAAATTACCTGAAAAGTCAGTTACACCTTAACATGTTGAAGATATTTACTGCAAACACTACTAAGAATGAAATGTGAGTGACGCTGGTCTAAGGCTGCTTCCATTGACCCATCTCTGTTAAGTCAATTAGATGCAACAACCTTCAAGCCTTTTCCGAATAAGTTCATAAGGATTTATCAAATGGATAAAAACATGAAGCATCAATGTTAGCTGGTGCTGAAATTAATAGAGTGCAAGTTCTTCAGTGACATTGTCAGTCCACAAACTGAAATACCAACATATTTGGGGCAAACAACATCTAGTTAAACTTTGCAACTAAAACACAAACCTTATTGACCGAGGAAATGACTGGAATAATAGTCCTCAGTCTCGGTCTAAGAAACCACAAAATAAAACAATAAAATTATATGGAAACCACGTTATACCTAGATTTTCACAGATGTTTATATTGTAAAATTCAGTTTGCTCAAAACCTCTTATCCACTGCATCATTCCATGACCATAAAGAAGGGACGAGATTCGGATCAACATGGGATATTGTACAGAACAATATTCTGTATATTATAATAATGAAAAAATCTATAAAAAAAATGTTATCTGTTAAGATCTAGTATTAAATTCCTGTTATAAATGATGCTAAAAAAGTGGGCACGCAATGCTTGTGCTTTGCTATATGCTATCAGAGTGTCTCTCCCATTCAAGGATTGACAAGGCTGGTTGCTTGGGTTAAGTATCTTGTTATTGGTCCCAGTTTTCTTAAAGTCTGGTTAAATAACTGCCCGGTATTGTTCTAGTTTAGGGCAATGCCAAAATATATGCAATAAATTCCCTATATGTGTGCCACATCTCCAGCACAAATTGGAGTCAGAAAGTCCCAGGTGGTGTAAAAATTTGGGGGTCCTATACCAGTGAGACAATATTTTGCAAGAGTTTTCTTGTAAGGCTAAGCTCACACACTCAATATTTCATATCAGAATTTGTAAGCCAAAACCAGAAGTGAAAAATCAGATGCAAAGTATAATAGAAACACGTCACCACTTCTGCATTTTTCACCCACTCCTGGTTTGGACTTACAAATACTCTTGTGAAATACTGACCAAATACTGATAGTGTGAACTAAGAGTATGCATCTGGAGAATCCATGCGAGTTGGGAAGAATTCTCTTTATTTCAGCTTTGAATAAAACTATATTCAGCTCCTCTTCCAAGAAGTCAGGAATACCGGTTTATAAGGTATTGTGGGGGAAGTTAGATGAGTATATATTTTAGAGATCATCTTGGGGAAGGGGAAGGAAAGCCTGGAGATTAAGTCTAACCAGGAACAGTTTCTTATAGACAGGAAATTTAATTTAAAGAGAGTCTGTCAGGTTTTAGCCCTATAAGCTAAAAGCATGTGTGGTGCCCCTGAGGGTCCAGTTGCCACAGAGGTATTGCATCTCAGCCAGAGGTGTGGTACTTATCTCTCAGGTAAGGAGGGGGAACCAGCCATATTTGCATCCAACACAGATCACATGACCTCTGGCTTAGGGGGAGGAGCCCCAGTTAGAAGGGAAGGAGTGTGACAGTTGGAGGGAAAGTCAGTCGGAGAGGATGAGAGGAGCTGTGGAGAAGTTGTGAGCTGGAGGAGAAGCTATGAGGAGTGGAAAGGAGCAGTTGTGAGGAGAGAATCTCCTGAGGAAAGACAGAAGGCGTCCTAGAGGAGAAGTTCCACCCATGGAACCTAAATCCAGCCTGACCAGAGTCAGAAGGAAGGACCAGGTTGCAGTATGGGATGGGCCCCAGACTAGTGGAGAATCTGTAAGACTCAGCTAGCAAACCGGAGACTGTAGTAACTGTATGTGCGACAGCCAAATCCACACACATTTGCTAAAAAGGTAGCTGGACAGGATCAAGGGGACAAAGAGGACGTCGCCCGATAGGATCTGAGGCTGCTAGCTTTGGACACCGTGTGTGAGGCGCAGGTCAGGGGTGGAGGGAACCGGCGCTGGGAGAGACAACCAGAGAAAAGAACATAAGAAGGGGTACCAGCAAAGTGTTCCCCAAACTACTCGAGAGCTCGCTGAACTACCAACTCGGAGGACACAGCACCCCAGCTGGGGATTGTAACCTAAGAACTGTCAGTAAAGTGTAAAGATGCACCCTGCTGTGTCCTCAGATTAATTTACTGCATCACCTACCCTGCACTACAACCGTTACCAACATCTTTAACCTTATAACTGCCCTGGGCCTAGCTCTACCCGTGGAGAGCTGTAACATCTCTGCTGTGTCACCATCTTCCCCAGTGGACCTGAATCGCAGCGTTGGCCATCTCATTGCCGAACACCATGGGTGGCATCACAAATTTATTCCCTACAACCTATCCCCATCATCATCTGTCCCTTTTACTTTTTCTTACCATTCTTTTGGACGCCCAGGGCCACAGACCAGGTCACTGCTGCCGTGACTTCCCCTTTAAGAACCGCTCAACCCATTACCGAGTACCCCACAGGTCTTGGGGGCGCTCCTCATGGCTATTTTTGGTTTTGCATTTTCATTTTTTGCGCCCCTTCTTTGCAGAGCCATAATTTTTTTATTTCTCTGTCAAAATAGTCATATGAGGGCTTGTTTTTTGCAGGATGAGTTGTACTTTTGAATGACACCATTGATTTTACCATGTCTTGTACTCAAAAATGGGAAAAAAATTCCAAGTGCGAAGAAATTGCAAAAAAAAAAGTGCAATCCCACAGTTGTTTTTTGCGATTTTTTTCACCATGTGCACTAAATGCTAAAACTAACCTGCCATTATGATTCTCCAGGCCATTATGAGTTCATAGACACCAAACATGTCTAGGCTCTTTTTTATCTAAGTGGTGAAAAAAAATTCCAAAGTTTGTTAAAAAAAATAAATTGTGCCTTTTTCCGATACCTGTAGCATTTCCATTTTTCGCGATCTCGGGTTGGGTGATGGCTTTTTTTTGTGTACTGAGCTGATGCTTTTATTTATACAATTTTGGTGCAGATGCGATCTTTTAATCGCCTGTTATTGCATTTTAATGCAATGTTGCGGCGACCAAAAAAACATAATTCTGGCATTTTGACTTTTTTTCTTGTTACGCTGTTTAGCAATCGGGTAAAAAAAAAATTATATTGATATATAGATAGATTCTGAATGCGGCAATACCAAATATGTGTATGTTTGATTTATTTTTTTATTGTTTTATTTTGAAATGGTCGAAAGGGGATGGATTTGAACTTTTATTTTTTTTTAATTTTTTAAAAACTTTTTTTTTGCTTTTGGCATGCTTCAATAGTCTCCATGGGAGACTAGAAGATGCCATAGCCTGATTGGCTCTGCTACATACAGGCGATGATCATATCGCCTGTATGTAGCAGAATTGCTGACTTGCTATGAGCGCCGACCACCGGGTGGTGCTCATAGGAATCCGGCAGTGACAAACCAATCTGCTGGAGACCTCTGGCTGTCATGCTAACCCATCGGTGACCTGCAATCACGTTACGGGGTTACCAATGGGCGGGATTTCCGGTGCGCTTGCCAGAATCACGAGTTAAATGCCGCTTTCAGAGTTTGACAGGTTATCAGGTTAACAACCGCGGGTGGATTGTGATTCCACTTGTGGCTGTTAGAGCATATGTGGGCTCACCGCCGGAGCCCACATCAAAGGGAGTTCGATATCAGTGTACATTTACGCCCAATGTCGGAAAGGGGTTACATTTTTGTGCCACCAACACAATGATGTGCGCAGTGTGAGTCGGCGTCTTGTGCGCAGGGCTTCAATAAAATGATGCCGTGGCAGCGCATGCACAGAGCAAGAAATCGGCTCAGTAAATTTTTCACCTAGCCGAAATCTCTAATGCGCATGTGCCACATCCGGGGCCATTCTATTGAAGTCCTACACACAGGATGCGGACTCAAACGGCACACGCGCCACCCACACAATGATGTTGGTAGCGTGAAATTTTTAAAAGGAGAAGCAGAGGAGGCTGATGGGAGGGGCGGGGAACCAGAAGAAGACCCTGCCCCCTTGTCCCGCCCCGTAGCTCACAAGACGTAATTTTATGAAAACAAGGTGAATATTCATCAGCCACTGAGCGGATCTCTTCACATCAGGTATCAGATTAATCAGCATCACAGTGCCATTATAGCCATGCCTTTAGTTTATAGGGCTAAATCCTGCTGACAGATTCTCTTTAAATTTTTCGAAAATGTGTTTAACATATTGCAGGAAATTAGTGGGATGTTTCTTGGCTTCTTTTGGCCATCAGTTTTCCATGGGGACCATATATGTTAAGAATTGTGATATAATGTATATAGGTAGATAGGACAATTGTTCATAAATCTCAAAATAGATAGAGTTGAGAAGGTATGGTATTATGCAAATTGAAGCTAATGCTGTAGGAGAAGGAAACGGGGATAGGTTTTTGAATAGATCACTTTTTATTTTTAGGGTTGTGGTGGTGATGCCGTCTAATTTAGTATCTCCTGGGGGTTAGTTATTAGTCCAAATGCATTGGTATGCTGGTCTGCCAAGTAGAAGCAGCTCAAGGTTGCATTTGTTATCTTGTTTTTGTGAATGAACTAACTTCAACCATCTACTAAGATAATTGCTTTGTAATAGGAATGGATATCTGTCAGTCCCAGACCGCCTAGTGCTTTGGGCTGGGTAAGAAGTTTATGTGGTAATCTTGCTTTTTTATATTTCCAGATATAGAGAGAAATAAGCTATTTGATGCCCAACCTTGGTTTTAACAGAAGCAGCTTAGAACCTCATGCACAGAGCTTGAACATAACCCAAGGCTATTCTCATAGACACATACTTTGGTCACTGGTCATGATAATTCTCTACATTATTTCTCCCATTTGTCCCAACTTTAAACTGTGAATTAAGCTATTCATCCAGTGCTTTCACTTTACATATGTATTTCTATGGGCATATTTAATTTACCTCAGTTTAAACTACCCAATAACAACCCACAGTCATGTCGCACACTCTATCTCTATGCCTCGATGCCTTGTTTTTCATGACTTTAAAGGGAATCTGTCACCCCCTGGGATGTTTTTAGCTATTAATATGGGCATGGGTACTAGAATGGTTAAAATAGTCATGGAATAAAACTCGGCTTCTGATCTTCATTTGCATACCACCCCCTCCCATTGTGCATTAGTACAGGGTTCCCCAACTCCAGTCCTCAAGGCCCACCAACAGATCATGTTTTCAGGATTTCCTTAGTATTGCTCAGGTGATAATTGCATCACCCGTGAAATACAACGGAAATCCTGAAAACATGATCTGTTGGTGGGCCTTGAGGACTGGAGTTGGGGAACCCTGCATTAGTATACCAAGCAACCGCCCCCTCCATGGATTGTTAGGCTGTCTCATTGGTATTCTTGCACCTGTGTTGCCACCATCATAACTATATGGGTTCACTGCACCCTGATAGTGCATTTGTTTGGGGGCCTGGGCAGGTAAGAATCTCTGCCTTTTTGCTGTGTTTTTGAATTTTTGGAGGATTTTCAAGTCCTCTTTTTGTGCTATTCCTGTTTTAGTGTTGGGACTCGTAAGCATGAAGACCCGTGACGTGGGTTACGAGCTTGTGTATTTTGGCCAAAATATTAACTATACCGCACATATTTTTATGTGTTTTTTGCACTTTTTTTCAGAGTGCAGTTGGGCCCGTTTGGTCTTGTAAACTGGTGTCTGTTTACATGGGATGCATTTGGATAGCGCTGGGCAGCCCACCTGATCTAATAGAAGGGCGTCACTAATAGGCTGGTAATATGGATGCTGTGCATTTCCATTGTGTGAACAGCGCCGCATACAAGTCTTCATTGTGCATTAATATACCAAGCAACCGCCCCCTCCATGGATTGGTAGGCTGTGAGCAGTTGTCTCATTGGTATTCTTGCACCTGTGTTGCCACCATCTTAACTATATGGGTCCACTGCACCCTGATAGTGCATTTGTTTGGAGGACTGGGCAGGTAAGCATCTCTTTTCTTTTTGGCCCTGGAATCCTGCATCCTGTGATTATACTTACCTTTTCCGCCCTGCTATGGGCATTGACTTAATTGTTCTTCTGCGCAGGCACCGGTGAGTCACTGCTGAGTTTTCTTCTAGGCACAGCATGCCCGGAGCCTGAAAGAACTCATTACCATAAACGAATAAAATATGATTTCTGCAAATCAAGCTCACTTGCAGATATGGGCATACGGGTAGGACTATTTTAACCATTCTATTACCTGTATGCCCATATTAATAGGTAGAAATGTCCCAGGGGGTGACGGATTGCCTTTAATGCTAAAGTTTACACTAGTACAAAGCATTATGATAAAAGTGCTCACTTATGTTTCATCACGACCACGTCTTCTCAGAAGAAAATGAGGTAGTCCCCATCAATATTATTAAACTGCATATTTCAGACGTATGTGTGTGAAGTATAAATTAGTAGGACATTTTAGCGCTGTGTATTATGCACTATGACATCAGGCAGCGATTATGATAGGCCTTCACACCTCTAGGCTTTTTCAGGTACCAACCTCCGCAACTCCCATATCTACGCCATGTGCATCTGTAGTATTTGTTGCACCACATGTGCTAGAATGTGTTATAAACTGTGTAATGGTGATTTGTTTAAGTTTACTTGACCCAGTAGTTCTATTAAACTAACAGATCCTGTCCAGCATAATGACACATTTCTCCAAAAAACAGACGTGTACAGTAGGGGTAAGCCAGGAGGATTCATTTTGTGACAAAAAAAAGCAAAAAGTAATTTGTTTCCATTAACCCGGGGTTATCTTTATTCTTGTTTAAGTAGATCAGCATTAAAATATGCCCCGAAACAGTCTTGTTAAACTGCACTGGTTTTCATAGAGAAGAGGAAAAAAATAACATCCTGCCCTTTACAAGTCACAGGATTTATAAGAGGATTATTCTCTCTGACTCCCCTAGTAAAAGGGTCATTATACAAAGCAGAGAGATTTACCGACTTAGACCTGTAGATTTCTTGCCTAAAGTGAGCTCATAAATTATGAACCATGTTTTCCATTGTCACTTGGTTTATTGGTTGGTTTAGAAAATGTTTCCGCTGTCACATGTACATGTCAGGGTTATGCTTAAATCCCCAAGTTTCACATATAAAATTGAGCTCACAGACCAAATAGACCAATGTCCAAATGTTTGCTTAACAGGAATAGTCGTGGTGTTACGGCAACACCAAGGCAATAGCTATATAACTGGGTATATTCTAAAGGTCACGTTTATTTGTAATGTCTTATATACACATTCAGTAGGCTATTTCACACTACTACTTTACCTAAGATATTTAAAGACACATATATAGCCTATCCGTATGAAAGGTCTTAACTGTGTAACTTCTATAAATTGGCAATCCTTTCATGTGACCTAAGGAGTAACGTTTCTCCATGTGCAGAGTGACAAGCATGGCATGCCAGTGTAAGGAGACTTATATGTAATGCTCCTCTGAGAAATTAAATATGAAAATTCCCTTTAGTGAGCAAGAGGACTTGAACTCTAGTGCCACTTATTGGAAGCAGCAATCCTAAAATTCAATACTGACCCTTAAAATGAGCCCTCCCACATGACTTACAATAAAAACCATTCCAGAATCTTAATTTGCCAACACGTTTTTCGAGGTGTTGCCCTTCTCGAGTGTAATGTAACCTTGACTTTTGCATTGCTACTTCCAATAAGCAACACTAGAGTTGAAGTTCTCTTCCTTTCTTAAAAGGTAATTTGCATATTTAAGCATTGCATGGCTTATGAGTCTCCTTATATTGGCATGTCAGGCATATCACTTTCCACAAGTAGAAATGTTACCCCTTAAACCACAGTCAGAGCCTTTTATACAGCAAAATCAGATCTGCTTTGCCCTGATGAGGGGCAACTCCCCGATACACGTGTCTGCAAATTGAGATTCTGGTTTGGCTTTTATCCTAAGTCATATGGCAAGGCTCATTAAATGGTTGATATTGACTTTTAGGTTTGTTACTTCCAATAGGGGGCGCTAGAGTTCTAGTCCTCTTCCTCTCTAAAGAGGCAGTTTTCATAATTCATGTCACCTATCACGCCTTCGTCCTGCTGATTGGTTTTGTGGGGTCTGTGAGTCAGACCCCACAAATCTTAGGCTGATACTTTGGCTAGTCAATCAATTTGTTGTTCTGGAACATTCATATGACATTACATTAATCTGGAAATCTGAAAAAAATATCCCTTGTCTCTAATTTGGAGCTGGATTCTCTATTATAGTTTACTCATTCTGAAAAGCACCAAGTTTATACTAGTCACGCAGGTAAGTACCAATTTTTGACATTTGTGCATAAAGTGAGAAGGCTCCCGATGTGCATGCTAAGTGTTTCTATAGGGATCAGATGAGTGACCTTTTAGCCTCTGTCTGCCCAGTTTACACCAATATACCACAAAAGGTGCTTGGCTACGTTTCTTTCATCCCATGGAGCTCAGCGAAAAAAAAAAATTACTGTGCAATATACTCTTTCAGCATAGAAGCCTATGGGTAACAGATCCCCTGTATAGAATATTGTGCCTATACAGCAGGAGCTTTTCCCCATTTTTATGTCATATCAGTTAAATGAATGCATTTATAGTCTATAGGTCCAATTAGCTATGACACATGTTTAACAGTGTCCTTCTATCACTTATGAGCTACTGTGACATCTATACAATGGTTGGATCATGTTATTGAAATATATACAATAATCACAGATGAAAGCAGGTTCACACTGAGCACATGTGACAGAGTCTGGAGACGTCGTAGAGAGCGATCTGCTGCCTGCAACATCCTTCAGCACGACCGGTTTGGCAGTGGATCAGTAATGGTGTGGGGTGGCATTTCTTTGGAGTGCCGCACAGCCCTCCATGTGCTCACCAGAGGTAGCCTGACTGCCATTAGGTACCGAGATGAGATCCTCAGACCCTTTGTGAGACCATATGCTGGTGCGGTTGGCTCTGGGTTCCTCCTAATGCAGGACAATGCCAGAGCTCATGTGGCTGGAGTGTGTCAGCAGTTCCTGCAAGATGAAGGCATTGAAGCTATGGACTGGACTGCCCGTTCCCCAGACCTGAATCCGATTGAGCACATCTGGGACATCATGTCTGGCTTCATCCACCAAAGTCACGTTGCACCACAGACTGTCCAGGAGTTGGCAGATGCTTTAGTCTAGGTCTGGGAGGAGATCCCTCAGGAGACCATCCGCCGCCTCAACAGGGCATGCCTAGGCATTGTAGGGAGGTCATACAGGCACAGGGAGGTCATACAGGCATGTGGAGGCCACACACACTACTGAGCATCATTTTGACTTGTTTTAAGGACATTACATTCCACTTTAATTTTGTGGATGACTCCAAATCAAGGCCTCCATTGGTTAATAAATTTGATTTCCATTGATGATTTTTGTGGGATTTTGTTGTCAGCACATGCAACTTTGTACAGAACAAAGTATTCAATGAGATTATTTCATTCATTCAGATCTAGGATGTGTTATTTGAGTGTTACCTTTTTTTTTGAGCAGTGTATAATGTACCGTATATACTCGTGTATAAGCCGAGATTTTCAGCACCTTTTTTCATGCTGAAAATGCCCCCTCGGCTTATACACGAGTCATAGGGCAGAAACCAGCGGGGGAGGGGATGCCGCGGCAGGAGCCGGTGGCTGGGATCATACTCACCCCTCCCCGTGCCATCGCTGATCGTCCCTGCAATCCTGCGTTCTCCCCGTCTTCCAGCAGCTCTTCAGCACTGAGCGGTGATGTAATACCGCTCATTAAGGTCATGTAATATGGACGCGACGCCACTCCCATGGGCGTGGCCTCCATATTCATGGCCTTAATGAGCGGTATTACATCACCGCTCAGTGCTGATGAGCTGCTGGAAGACGGGGAGAACGCAGGATTGCAGGGACGATCAGCGATGGCACGGGGAGGGGTGAGTATGATGGAGGAGAGGACAAGGAGCACGGAACAGGATGGGGGGGAGAACGGTGGACGGGGGAAGCATAGAGGAGGACGGGGAAGCTGGAGCAGGACGGGGGAAGCATGGAGGAGGACGGGGGAGAACGGAGGACGGGGGAAGCATGGAGCAGGACGGGGGGGAGATCGGTGGACGGGGGAAGCGTGGAGGAGGACGGGGGAAGCATGGAGCAGGACAGGGGAGGATGGAGGGCACAGAGGAGCACGGAGCAGGACGGGGGGCACAGGAGGACGGAGAAGGAATGGGGGAGCACAGCGGAGGACAGAGCAGGAGGGAGTGAGTACAGAGGAGAATGGGGAGCACAGAGCTGGATGGGGGAGCAAGGAGCAGGACGGGGGCAGCACAGAGCAGGAGGGCAGTTTATACACCCGGCTTGTACACGAGTCAATAATTTTTCCCAGTTTTTTGTGGCAAAATTAGGGGGGTCGGCTTATACACGGGTCGGCTTATACACGAGTATATACGGTACTTATTATATCAATGCCATAATCGTATTTTGGAGAATCATCGTACTTAGTTTACCACTGCACTTCCATGCAAGGTTAATCACTCTAGCTCCTCTTGGCTAGAGATGAGTGAATTTGTTCGAATTGGGTTCCAAATACGATCGGAATCGAATATTGTTTTTGCAATATGCATCGAACACAGTAGAATGACATTAGAGTCAATGGGAGTAGAAATTACCTAATATGTTCAGAATCGATAATAAGACATACATTCGGCACAAATATGTCAAAATCAGATTCGGGGACAAAATCCGAACAAATTCGCTCATCACTACTCTGTCATAAAGAAAAACAAAATTGGATACAAGATATCCAGACACATCACTCAAAGAAAAATATATATAGAAAAATAACAAATTTTATTCAAATATAATACATAGATATCATGGTCATAATTGACAAAACAAAATAACATATAAGAGGAAAGGAATACGACTCAAGTACAATACACCAAATGGGATAGAGGAAATGAAATAAAAGACTGAGGGATATTGTGATATAAGGTCAAGCACCAATAAGTCATAAAGTACAGCATGTGGCAATAAATCAAAAAATAAAAAATGCATAGACATAAATTAGATGAACATGAATGTCTCAACACATCATAATATGCAAAATAGATTCTGCCAGACAAAATCAAGCAACATAAAGTGCATGTGCAAAAGTATATTGGTACAAGTGTGATGACCAACACATACCCATTGTAAGTCTCTCCTGCTATCTCCAATGTCCCTTATATCACAATATCCCTCAGTCTTTTATTTCATGTCCTCTATCCCATTTGGTGTATTGTACTTGAGTCGTATTCCTTTCCTCTTATATGTTATTTTGTTTTGTCAATTATGACCATGATATCTATGTATTATATTTGAATAAAATTTGTTATTTTTCTATATATATTTTTCTTTGAGTGATGTGTCTGGATATCTTGTATCCAATTTTGTTTCTGATTAGTATCACACATCCCTTTACTTTGGTGCAATGTTGGAGTCTTTTTTATGGTGAAGGTCCCTTTAATTTGCAGTAATATGTTTTTGGATATTTTTGTATCTGTCATAAAGAGGTAAAAAATGCCTTGTGAACATGACCCTGGACACATTACTTTGACATTGGATGAACCTGCTGATATCGACAGGTTCGCACAATAGTCTAATGTGTATGGGGGTCCCAACTCCAAGATGAGCCTGGCAGCTGCTCTGTCCTGGAGACCACAGTCAGCCGAGGGCCTCTGAGTATAGGAGAGTGGGGCGAGATAGCTGTGAGCCGATTATTTGGCAGGCAGCTATCCAAAGTGTGTGTGTGTGGCTTTAAAAAAATATTTAGAGCTGAGAGTCCTCAGTGGTTGATGTGGTTGATGTGTGGCTTAAGTCATGTGTTAATTGATTCTTATTGCAACAGAGTTTTAAACATAGAAATTGAAAGTATTCTCCCACTATTGGTTTAACATTTACATGATAAAAAAATAAATAAATGCACACCTCAACTTTTATGGAGAGCAGATGACACAACAAAGTATCTGAATATAGACAATGCAACAAGCAGAGTTACTGTTTGGGAGGAGGATCTCTCTATGCCTCCTCCTTGCAGCAGTCAACAGGCAAAGGTAGCAATGTAAGATAAAAACAAAGAGCAAACACTGCAGTAAATAAATGAATAGTAATAGTACATGTAAATAACATTGGGTACTTTTCTGACCCTATTTTGAACAAAAAAATGTAAAAGCTATCCCCCTATGACAAGGTATACAGGATGGACCCTAACTCTTGTATTTCACCTCACCATGCGTCAGCATGCCTGTGGAAAGCTAAATGGACAAAATGGCCAGCTCAGAAAGGGGCTAGCCAACCCCTGAATGTACAAAGTACAAAAAGCTAAAGCAAAACCAAATAGATGAGCTGGAACATATGTAAGTACAAGTGCAATGTGTAGGTGCACATTCACAATGTGGCCATTTAACAGACAGAACCTAAAATAAAAACAAGGTGAGCAAATACCCTGTAGTAGGTAAATAAGTAAACAGTAATAGTACATGTAAATTACATAGGGTATTTAGTTAACACTATTTTGATAAAAAGTGTAAAATTACATTTATCTATGGTTCTGTCTGTTAAATGGCCACAATGTAAATGTTCACCTACACATTTCACTTATACCCACATATGTTTCGGCTCATTTCTTTAATTCTGGCACCCTAGGTTAGTATAGCTGTTATTTTACTTGGGGAATATAGTGATTGACAAGAGGATGTTGGAGGAGCAGACACCTTTAATCCCTTCACCCCCAAGGGTGGTTTGCACGTTAATGACCGTGCCAATTTTTAGAATTCTGACCACTGTCACTTTATGAGGCTATAACTCTGGAATGCTTCAACGGATTTTCAAGATTCTGAGAATGTTTTCTCGTGACATATAATACTTCATAATAGTGGTAAAATTTCTTCGATATAATTTGCGGTTATTTATGAAAAAAATGGAAATATGGCGAAAATTTAGAAAATTTAGCAATTTTCAAACTTTGAATTTTTATTCCCTTAAAACAGAGAAATATGTCACACAAAATAGTTACAAAATAACATTTCCCACATGTCTACTTTACATTAGCACAATTTTGAAACCAATTTTTTTTTTGTTACGAAGTTATAAGGGTTAAAAGTTGACCAGCAATTTCTCATTTTTACAACAAATTGTACAAAACCATTTTTTTTAGGAACCACCTCACATTTGAAGTCACTTTGAGGGGTCTACATGGCAGAAAATACCCAAAAGTGACACCATTCTAAAAACTGCACCCCTCAAGGTACTCAAAGCCACATTCAAGAAGTTTATTAACCCTTCAGGTGCTTCACAGGAGCTGAAGCAACTTGGAAGGAAAAAAATGGACATTTAACTTTTCAGTCACAAAAATGATCTTTTACAGACAATTTTTTATTTTAACAAGGGTAAAAGGAGAAAATGGACAGAAAAAGTTGTTGTGCAATTACTCCTGAGTACGCCGATACCCCATATGTGGGGGAAAATCACTCTCTGGGCGCACGGCAGGGCTTGGAAGGGAAGGAGCGCCGTTTGACTTTTTCAAACCAAAATTGGCTAGAATTGAGATTGGGCGCCATGTCGCGTTTGGAGAGCCCCTGATTTGCCTAAACAGTGGAAACCCCCCACATGTGACACCATTTTGGAAACTAGACCCCCTAAGGAACTTATCTAGATCTGTTGTGAGCACTTTGAACCCCCAAGTGCTTCACACAAGTTTATAATGCCCGGGCATGAAAATAAAAAATCCTATTTTTTCCCACAAAAATGATCTTTTAGTCACCAATTTTTTATTTTCCCAAGGGTAAGGGGAGAAATTGGACCCAAAAAGTTGTTGTCCAATTTGTTCTGAGTACGCTGATACCCTATATGTGGGAGAAAACTACTGTGTGGGGGCACGTCGGGGCTCGAAATAGAAGTAGTGACGTTTAGTAATGCAGACTTTGATGGAATGGTCTGCGGGTGTCATGACGCGTTTGGAGAGCCCCTGATGTGCCAAAAGAGTGAAAACCCCCCACAAGTGACCCCATTTTGTAAATTAGACCCCCGAAGGAACTTATCTAGCCCTGGCTCACATTGCAAACTCAACTTCTTCAGCGATGCTCTAGGAGTGCTGAACGCCTTTGGAGAAAAACCCGCACACCAGAAGACTTCATCCACTTTAAATTCATGTTAAGAACTTATAATGCTGCCCTTCACCTCGCCAAACAGACCTACTTCACCACCCTGATCTCCTCACTAGCCAACAACCCCAAGAAACTTTTTCACACTTTTCACTCCCTCCTCAGGCCAAAAGCACAAGCCCCTATCACAGACATTTGTGCTGACGACCTGGCCTCCCACTTTATAGAAAAAATAGATACTATCCGTCAGGAAATCTGCTCTCAACCACCAAGTGCTGTGACTCCCATCCCTCCTGCATTTCCCCTGGCTCAATTTCCACATTTGATCCCATCACAGAGAAGTCTCCAGACTCCTCTCTTCCTCTCGTCCGACTACATGCACTACCGACCCCATTCCCTCACACCTCCTCCAGTCTCTCTCTCCAGTTGTCACAACTCACCTAACTACAATCTTTAATCTCTCACTCTCCTCTGGCATTTTCCATCCTCCTTCAAACACTCCATCATTGCTCCACTACTAAAGAAACCCGCTCTCGACCCTTCCTGCACAAACAACTACAGACCGGTCTCCAATCTCCCCTTCATCTCTAAACTTTTGGAGCGCCTAGTCTACTCCCGCCTTACCCGTAACCTCCCCACTCACTCCCTCCTAGACCCTTCAGAGTCCGGCTTCCGACCCCTACATTCGACTGAAACTGCACTCATCAAAGTGACCAATGACCTTCTGACAGCAAAACGTAATGGTGACCACTCTCTGCTCATTCTTCTCGACCTTTCTGCAGCTTTCGACATGGTTGACCACCGTCTCCTACTGTCTAGGCTCCAGTCACTAGGTATTAAGGACACTGCTCTCTCCTGGTTCTCTTCCTATCTTTCTGACCGCTCCTTCAGTGTTTCGTTCTCTGGCTCCACATCATCTCCTCTTCCTCTCACTGTCGGTGTACCCCAGGGCTCAGTCCTTGGCCCCCTTCTCTTCTCTCTCTACACGGCCCCAATTGGACAGACCATCAGCAGATTTGGCTTTCAGTACCATCTTTATGCTGATGACACAAAACTATACACGTCATCCCCCGACCTTACCCCTGTCAAGATCCCGTCTGGGTTGGAGCCGAAGTTACTGCAAACACTAGGGGAAGCAGAGGCAGGTAGCGTAGTCATGTGGCAGCCGGAGGTCGGTACACAGGAGAGCGGTGTTTGTAGCAATGGATCAGGCGGATAACGTAGTCAGGTGGCAGCCGGAGGTCGGTACACAGGAAAGGCAGTTCGGTAGCAGAGGAGCAGGCAGATAACGTAGTCAGGTGGCAGCCGGAGGTCGGTACACAGGAGAGCGGTGTTTGTAGCAATGGATCAGGCGGAGAGCGTAGTCAGAAGGCAGGCCGAGGTCGGTTCACAGGAGAGCAGTGTTTGTAGCAATGGATCAGGCGGAGAGCGTAGTCAGAAGGCAGGCCGAGGTCGGTTCACAGGAGAGCAGTGTTTGTAGCAGCAGGAACAGCAGGAAACGCTTGACTAAAGGCTTGGAGCACAATAATCTCGCAATGACACACCCACAGGGCCAGGTTTATATAGGGTGTGTAATTGGCAATCAGAGGCCCAATCAAGAGAGCACTAGGTGTAGCCAATCAGGAAGAACAGTCAATGGTATCTGGGTTCAGCAAGGAACTTTGCAGCCAGCAGAATAGCTCAGATGGTAGAGCTGCTGGCCAGTGGACAAGAGGTACTGGGTTCGACTCCTGACAGTACTCCCCTCCTTCCAGGATGGCCTCTGGACATCTCAGGAGCTGGCTTATCCGGGTACCTCTGATGAAAGGCTCTTGTTAGTCTAGGAGCATGGACGTTGTCCCTTGGTTCCCATGAATTTTCCTCTGGTCCGTAACCCTTCCACTGCACCAGATACTGCAGTTTACCTCTGAATTTTCGGGAGTCCAGAATCTTATCCACAATGTATTCTTCTTCACCACGGATCCTTTCTGGTGGAGGAGGTGGCTGAATTCTTCCTGGAAACAGGTTTTCACAGAAGGGTTTGAGCAAGGATATGTGAAATACTGGATGAATCTTTAGATTGTTGGGAAGTTTTAAACGAAAAGCAACCTGGTTAATTTTTGCAGAAATTTGAAAAGGTCCAATGAATTTCTGACCCAATTTGGAGGATGGCACATGTGTCTTAAGGTTTTTAGTGGACAGCCAAACTTTGTCTCCAACCTGAAGAGCAGGGGGCACTCTCCGATGTTTATCTGCTGCTTCCTTATATACTTCCTGGGTCTTGAGTAATATCTCTGATAGTTCCTTCTGGGATTCCTGTAATTTTGCAAGCCTGTCATTTACAGCAGGAATGGGAGTGTTCACTGGCAGATTAGGGATAAATACTGGATGTACTCCATAATTAGCAAAAAATGGGGTCTGAGATGTAGCGCTATGTATGGAGTTGTTGTAGGCAAACTCTGCTGTTGGTAAATAGTCCACCCAGTCATCCTGAAGATAGGAAATGAAACAACGGAGGTATTGCTCCAAAGTCTGGTTCGTTCTCTCCGTCTGGCCATTGGACTGAGGATGGAAAGCGGTAGAAAGATTCACCGTGACTCCCAAGGCTGTACAGAAACTCTTCCAAAATTTTGACGTAAACTGAACGCCTCTGTCAGACACCACGCTGTCAGGAATTCCATGTAACCTGAATACCTCTTTGATTGTCAGTTCTGCAGTTTTTTCAGCAGTAGGAATTCCTTCAGTTGGAATAAAGTGGGCCATTTTTGTGAGTCGGTCCACTATGACAAGCATGACGGTCATCTGTTTGGAAGGGGGTAGTTCCACAATAAAATCCATGGAAATAGATCCCCAAGGCCTGGATGGAACTGGAAGTGGTTGCAAGAGTCCTAGAGGAGACGATTGTGGGGTCTTGTTTCGTGCGCATGTTAAACAGGTTGAAACATATTTCCTCACGTCCTTCCTACAATTAGGCCACCAAAAGAAACGAAGTAGTAAGTCTTGTGTTTTGCAACTCCAGGATGTCCTGCCAGTTTAGAATCATGGACACTTTTGAGGACTTCAAGGCGAGAAGATTCAGGTACATATATTTTGTGTTTCTGCATCCAAAACCCCTCTTTGAATGAAAGATCGACGTCTTCCGAAGGATGGTTAAGAAAAGAGTCCTCTTGATATCCATCTTTAATTCTATTACATAGTCCTCTAGAGTGCAATATTCCCAAAAAATTTTTAGGGCCTAGAATTGTATCGTCATTACTAGACCTCTCCTGAGGTTCCGAACACATCCTGGACAGGGCGTCAGCCTTGCCATTTCTTGAACCAGGCCGGTAAGAAATTATAAAATTGAATCTTGAGAAAAATAAGGCCCATCGTGCTTGTCTTGCAGACAATCTTTTTGCTGTACGGAGGAATTCAAGATTCTTGTGGTCCGTGAGGACAGTCACAGGGTGATTGGCACCTTCCAAAAGATGTCTCCATTCGGAGAAGGCAACTTTAATGGCTAACAGTTCTTTATTACCGATGTCGTAGTTCTTTTCTGCAGATGACATGGTGTGGGAAAGAAACGCACATGGGTGAAGTTGCATTTTGTCCCCAACTCGCTGAGACAGAATGGCTCCCACTGCAGAGTCCGAGGCGTCCACTTCGACAGTAAATGGCAATTCAGGATTTGGGTGTACTAACAATGGAGCAGACGTAAAAAGAGTTTTCAATTTGTCAAAAGCCTCTTGTGCCTCTGGAGACCAGAAAAATGCTTTGGTCTTTTTTGTTAGTGTAGTAATTGGTAGTATGATCCGTGAAAAGTTCTTTATAAATTTTCGGTAAAAATTTGCAAATCCTATGAAACGCTGGACGTCTTTTAAATTTCTTGGAACAGGCCAGTCCACTACAGCATTGATTTTGCCGGGATCCATGCTCAGACCTTCTGGGGAGATGATATATCCCAGAAATTGGATACTGGTTTGTTCAAACTCACATTTTTCAAGTTTAATGTAAAGATGGTTCTCCTGTAGTCGTTCCAAGACTAACTGGACGTGCCTGCGATGTTCTTCCAAGGTGTCTGAAAATATAAGAATGTCATCGAGATAAGCCACAACGAATTGGTCCAAGAAATCTCGAAATACATCATTAATAAAATGTTGAAAGGTGACTAGGGCATTGCTAAGACCAAAGGTCATAACCAGAGATTCAAAATGTCCATATCTCGTTCTGAAGGCGGTCTTCCACTCATCTCCTGGGCGAATCCGTATGAGGTTGTAAGCCCCTCTAAGATCCAGCTTCGTAAAGATTTTCGCAGAACGGAGTCTCTCAAATAGTTCAGGAATCAAGGGTAGCGGGTAGCGATTCTTGATAGTGATATTATTCATCTCTCTGTAGTCAATACATGGCCGCAGAGTGGAGTCTGTCTTTTCAACAAAGAACAGGGGTGCCCCAGCTGGAGATGTGGAAGGTCGAATAAAGCCTTTTTCTAAGTTTTCATCCAGGAACTTTCTTAATACCTTCAATTCAGGTTCGGAAAGATTGTAAATCCGTCCAAATGGAATGGTTGCTCCTGGCAGCAATTCAATGGGACAGTCGTAAGGACGGTGAGGAGGTAATTGATCTGCTTTCTTCTTACTGCAGACATCAGAGAACTGATGATATTGAGGTGGTAGTTTCTCTTCCTTCTCATGCGAAATCTCAGAGATTTGGACTTGTTGGAGAACAGGGGGTTCCTTATGACAATTATTCTTACAGTAGTCAGATGGAAAGGTGATGGTCCTTGATGCCCAGTTGATAGAAGGGTTATGGACTGAAAACCAGGGGATCCCTAGAATAACCGGAAATTTCGGAGATGAAATAAGGTGGAAACTGACAGCTTCATGATGATCCGGTTCGATACAAATCTCCAGTTCGATTGTCTCATGCGTGACAGGTCCAGAAGACAAGGGTGATCCATCCACAGTTTCCATTTCAATTGGTGTGGATTTGGTCCTACTGGAAATATTATTATCACGTGTAAATTTTAAGTCCATAAAATTTCCTCCTGCTCCCGAATCCAACAGGGCAGAGCATTGTATTTTTTGGGTGCCCATTACAACCTGAATGGGGATTACAAAATGAGATGATGTAGTATGTATTTTGTCTATTTCTGGCGTTACTGATGAGATAGTCTGCAAGATGGAATCCGACTGCTGAGAAAGGTCCATATTGCTGGCAGACCTGTTGTTGGTAAAGGCTATAGTCCTTTTGTTAGGACAGTTGATGGCATAGTGTCCAGGGTCCCCACAATAGAGGCAGAGATGTTCTGCAGTCGCCTCTCCTTCTCCTGTGCAGAGAGTGGTCTTCGGATGACGTCGATCTGCATCGGTTCAGACACGCCTTGCGTCTTTTCTTGGTGGTCCGATGCTGAAAATGAGAAGCCAGGGCTATTCCCAAGTGCTCGCAGTCTCTCCTTTCTCCTTTCAGTAAGTCTCTGGTCAATCCGGATACATAGTTGAATAAAGTCCTCCAACTGGTCAGGGGTCTCAACCCTGGCAAGCTCGTCTTTCACTGGTTCTGATAACCCTCGTCGAAATTGACTTCTCTGGGCCGCTGGATTCCAGGTGGTGCGGTCACCCAGCGACGGAACTCCGATGTATATTCCGCAACAGAGCGACGTCCTTGGCGCAAATTATGTAATTTGGTTTCAGCTGTGGCACAGCGGTTTGGGTCATCAAAAACTTGATTCATAGCTGCGATGAAAGCTTCCAGGTCATTAAGGAGGGCATAGTCCTTTTCTACATAAGGTGAAGCCCAAGCAAGAGCTTCATCCGTCAGGAGATTTATCATGAAAAAAACTTTCTTCCTCTCACTGGTAAAGGGAGCAGGTTGCATCTGGAAGTATATGCGGCATTGATTGAGGAATCCTCGGTACTGCTTGCGATCCCCACTGAACTTTGCAGGCAGCGGCAGCCGCGCGTTTGATTCGGACCCTGAATTGCGCACGTCCAGAAGTTGTTTTTGTAGCTCAATTACTTCCTGTTGTATCGCCGTGAAATCAGTTTGTAACTTGGCATATTTTCCTTGAGAGTCAGTACAAAAACTTTGAAGCTCCGAACGTGCCGCCTCAGGGTGTTCACAGCGGACTCCATTTTGGCGCGAGATTATTCTGTCAAGATCCCGTCTGGGTTGGAGCCGATGTTACTGCAAACACTAGGGGAAGCAGAGGCAGGTAGCGTAGTCAGGTGGCAGCCGGAGGTCGGTACACAGGAGAGCGGTGTTTGTAGCAATGGATCAGGCGGATAACGTAGTCAGGTGGCAGCCGGAGGTCGGTACACAGGAAAGGCAGTTCGGTAGCAGAGGAGCAGGCAGATAACGTAGTCAGGTGGCAGCCGGAGGTCGGTACACAGGAGAGCGGTGTTTGTAGCAATGGATCAGGCGGAGAGCGTAGTCAGAAGGCAGGTCGAGGTCGGTTCACAGGAGAGCAGTGTTTGTAGCAATGGATCAGGCGGAGAGCGTAGTCAGAAGGCAGGCCGAGGTCGGTTCACAGGAGAGCAGTGTTTGTAGCAGCAGGAACAGCAGGAAACGCTTGACTAAAGGCTTGGAGCACAATAATCTCGCAATGACACACCCACAGGGCCAGGTTTATATAGGGTGTGTAATTGGCAATCAGAGGCCCAATCAAGAGAGCACTAGGTGTAGCCAATCAGGAAGAACAGTCAATGGTATCTGGGTTCAGCAAGGAACTTTGCAGCCAGCAGAATAGCTCAGATGGTAGAGCTGCTGGTCAGTGGACAAGAGGTACTGGGTTCGACTTCTGACACCCTCGCTGTACTACAGAACACCACCGACTGTCTGTCCGCAGTCTCCAACATCATGTCCGCTCTCTATCTGAAACTTAACCTCTCCAAAACTGAACTTCTTCTGCTCCCGCCATCTACTAACCTCCCTAAATCTGACATTTCCCTCTCCGTGGGCGGCACCATAATAACACCCCGGCAGCAGGCTCGCTGTCTGGGTGTTATGTTTGACACCAATCTCTCCTTCACCTCCCATATACAATCTCTTGCCCGCTCTTGCCGCCTACACCTAAAGAACATCTCTAGAATCCGCCCTTTTCTCACCATGGAAACAACAAAAACCCTCACTGTAGCATTGATCCACTCCCGCCTGGACTACTGCAACGCTCTATTACTAGGCCTCCCCATTAATTGACTATCTCCTCTCCAGTCCATCCTTAATGCAGCAGCCAGGGTCATCCATCTGGCTAATCAGTACTCGGACGCGTCCCCTCTTCGCCAGTCCTTACACTGGCTGCCCATTCATTATAGGATCCAATTCAAAGTACTGGTTCTCACCCACAAAGCTCTCCACAGTGCAGCACCCCCCTACATCTCCTCCCTCATTTCTATCTATCGGCCTAACCGACTGCTGCGCTCTGCAAACGACTTCGACTAACCTCTGCACTAATCCGTACCTCCCACTCCCGACTCCAAGACTTCTCCCGCGCTGCGCCAATCCTCTGGAATGCTCTATCCCAAGAAATTAGGACTATCCACAATTTGCATGGTTTCAGGCGCTCCCTCAAAACACATCTGTTCAGAGCGGCCTATCACATTCACTAATCAAAGTCATTCTATGTGTAAGTGTGTATGTGTAGCCCATTCACTATCTCCATCCATCCCTCACTCCCTCAAGATGGCTGGACCATCATTGTAAATGCACCATTGTATATACACACCTGTACTTTGTATTCCCCCACCTCATTGTAGATTGTAAGCTCTCACGAGCAGGGTCGTCTTATTTTGCTTTAATTATTGTATTGTTAACGTTGTTACTTATGACTTGTGTTTTGAAACTGTTAAACTGTAAAGCGCTGCGGAATATGATGGCGCTATATAAATAAAGATTATTATTATTATTATTATCTAGATGTGTGGTGATCGCTTTGAACCCCCAAGTGCTTCACAGAAGTTTATAACGCCCAGGCGTGAAAATAAAAAAATCATATTTTTTCCACAAGCATGATTTTTTGGTCCCCTGTTTTGTATGTTCCCAAGGGTAACAGGAGAAATTGGACACAACAAGTTGTTTTCCGCTTTGTCCTGAGTACGCTGATACCCAATATGTGAGAGAAAACTACTGTATGGGCACACGTAGGGGCTCGGAAGTGAAGTAGTGACGTTTTGCATTGCAGACTTTGATGGAATGGTCTACGGGTGTCATGTCGTGTTTGGAGAGCCCCTGATGTGCCAAAAGAGTGAAAAAACCCCACAAGTGACCCTATTTTGGAAACTAGACCCCCAAAGGAACTTATTTAGATGTGTGGTGAGAACTTTGAACCCCTTAGTGCTTCACAGAAGTTTATAATGTAGAGCCATAAAAATAATAAATCATATTTTTTTCCACAAAAATGATATTTTCACCCCCAATTTTTTATTTTCCCAAGGGTAACAGAAGAAATTGGACCCCAAGAGTTATTGTGCAATTTGTCCTGAGTATGCTAATACCCCATATGTGGGGGTAAACTACTGTTTGGGTGCATGGCAGAGCTCAGAAGGGAAGGAGCACAGTTTGACTTTTTCAACGCTGAATTGGCTGGAATTGAGATCAGACGCCATGTCACATTTGGAGAGCCCCTGATGTGCCTAAACAGTGGAAACCCCAAATTCTAACTCCAACCCTAACCCCAACACACCCCTAACACTAATCCCAACCTTAATCATAACCCTAACCACAAACCTAACCCTAACACACCCGTAACCCTAGTCCCAACCCTAACCCTAACTTTAGCCCCAACTCTAACCCTAACTATAGCCCTAACCCTAACTTTAGCCCCAACCCTAGCCTTAACCCTAATGGGAAAATGGAAATAAATACATTTTTTTAATATTATTATTTTTCCCTAACTAAGGGGGTGATAAAGGGGGGTTTGATTTACTATTTATAGCGGGTTTTTATGATTGGCTATGATTGGCTTCACATGGTAAAAGACGCTTTTTATTGCAAAAAGTAGTTTTTGCATCATCACATTTTGAGAGCTATAATTTTTCTATATTTTGGTCCCCAGAGTCATGTGAGGTCGTATATTTTGCTGACAAGGTCACGTTTTTATTTGTACCATTTTTGGGCACATGACATTTTTTGATCGCTTTTTATTACGATTTTTGGGAGGCAGAATGAACAAAAACCAGCAATTCATGAGTTACTTTTGGGGAGAGGGGTTTATAGCGTTCTGCGTGTGGTAAAATGAAAATGCAGTTTTATTCTTCGGGTCAGTACGATTACGGCGATACCTCATTTATATCATTTTTTTATGTTTTGGCGCTTTTATACAATAAAAACGATTATATATAAAAAATAATTATTTTTGCATCGCTTTATTCTGCGAGCTATAACTTTTTATTGTTTTGCTGATGATGCTGTATGGCGGCTTTTTTTTTGCGGGACAAGATGACGTTTTCAGTGGTACCATGTTTGTTTATATCCGTCTTTTTGATCGCGTGTTATTCCACTTTTTGTTCGGCGGTATGATGATAAATCATTGTTTTTTAGCCTTGTTTTTTTTTTTTTAAAGGGGTTCACTAAAGGGGTTAACTAATGGGACAGTTTTATAGTATGGGTAATTACGGAACGGCGATACTAAATATGTGTACTTTTATTGTTGGTTTCTTTTTTTTTACATTAAAGAAATTAATTTATTGGGGAATATTTTTTTTTTCATTATTTAGGAATTTTTTTTACAAATGTTTGTTTTTATTTTTTTTACATTTTTACTTTGTCCCAGGGTGGGACATCACTGTGTAGGGTCAGATCGCTGGTGTGACAGTGTGCACAGCACTCTGTCACACCATCGATCGCATAGGCACTGCTGCAGGCTTCCTCAGCAGGCACTGAGGAAGCCGCCTCCCTGCAGGACCCGGCAGCCATCTTGGATCCGAGGTCCTGCAGTGAGGAGAGTCCCTCGGAACAGCACGACACATCGTGCTGTTCTGAGGGTCTCAGGGGAGCGCGCAGGGAGGGGGCTTCCCTGTGCCCCGGTACACCGCGATTATGTTTGATCGCGGGTGTGCCAGGGGTTATTGTGCCGGGAGCGGTCCATGACCGCTCCTGACACATAGTGCCGGGTGTCAGCTGTGATAATCAGCTGACACCCGGCGACGATCAGCTGCGCTCCCCCAAGGAGCGCAGCTGATCGCCTAGGACGTACTATTCCGTTCATGGGAATGAGGTCCAGGGTCACATGGACGGAATAGTACGTCGGATGGAATAAAGGGGCTAATGGTCTTGAAATGCACTTGCTATTAAAAATCCAATAGCACCTTCATTTCCCAATATACGGTAGGTCACATAGTGAGAACACATTTCTTGTAGTAGAGTTTTACATGATAAAAGTAAGTTTTGTGGAATAATTGCCTACTGGGAAAGTTTGGTACAACTAATAAGGCTTGAGAAGGAGTTGAAATAAGCTTTTTTTCAATAACATAAGTAATTATTTGGTGTAATTACTGGAGCGCCCGTTTGTTCTCTGGTACGTGGTTTAAGGCAGCAGCGTTTTCGCTAGTGAATTTAGTGAGACAGTGACCCAGGCAAATTAAGTAAATGTTATTTATTATCCAAACAGTGCACACCTGAAATCACTCACCTCTGGTTCGCATCCGGGAATACATAAAGTCCTGTGCCGCTGGCAGTTGCACCCATATAAGGCTCTTGGTTGATACCGTGTTTGTTCACGTCACTACTGGCTCTTGACTGTGTTAGTTTCACATAGCCAGGCACACAACCACAAAAACTGACACACCCAAACGTTTACTGCAGGTTTAAATGAAAACCGTGACCTGGACTGGAGTGAGAGATCATCCCACTACCATCCCACAGATCTCTCCAACAACAAAACCCAAGACAGGTTTTGTTAAACTGACTTGGTCAAATAACTTGACCTAGTCCACACTTTTATTTTGCATGGTAACCTCAGCCGTGGCTGTAATTACAATGCACTCCAGCGGTTCAGTATGCTTCTAAGCACATTCTGGGGAATACATAGCAGCTCTCACATATGATTCCCCTCACTGTCTCTCAGTGGATAGGACAGCCCTGAAGAACCATAGCGTTTCAAGCCCTTCATCATCAGACTAATCTCAATCTGTTAAAAGTCACCACACTTGAATGGATAAAAAATATTACGGTCAAGGTGTAAAAGCCTATGCTTCAAAAGAAATGTTCAGGGGTTTTTTGTTGGATAGCTTGGTTCTTAAGGGGAAAAATGTACAGTATACTATTTGATGAATTCACATAAGTGTACACCACTGAAAAAGACAATAAGCATAAGAAGGGAAGATAGGGATAGTGTGTGAATAAAATATAACTTTAATTTCAGGATATTAAAAATGGTGTGCTCACATCAAAATTAAAATGAAGCACTGTATATTAGTGATTGACTATACAGTTGTGCTCAAAAGTTTACATACACCGGCAGAATTTTTGCTTTTTATGCCTTTTTTCAGAGAATATGAATGATAACAGCAAAACTTTTTCTCCACTCATGGTTAGTGGTTGGGTGAAGCCATTTATTTACAAACTACTGTGTTTTCTCTTTTTAAATCAAAATGACAACCCAAAACATCAAAATGACCCTGCTCAGAAGTTCACATATCCCATTTCTTAATACCGTGTATTGTTCCCTCTTACATCAATGACAGCTTGAAGTCTTTTGTGGTAGTTGTGTATGAGGTTCTTTATTTTCTCAGATGGTAAAGCTGCCCACTCTTCTTGGCAAAAAGCCTCCAGTTCCTGTAAATTCCTGGGCTGTCTAGCATGAACTGCACGCTTGAGCTCTCCCCAGAGTGGCTCAATGATATTGAGGTCAGGAGACTGAGATGGCCACTCCAGAATCTTCACTTCATTCTGCTGTAGCCAATGACAGTCGCAGACTCAGTGGGATCCATTGATGTGTTCCAGAATTATTACCTCAAAAAGTAACACTGGTCATAATTGTAAAATTTGGCCTGGTCATGAAGGTGAAAACAGGCTTGGGTTTAAAAACAAATAATTAAAATCTCAAAAAAGGTGCTGGAAATTGAGGGCCACGGGAAAGGATCCTGTGTAATGTAAATAATAACATCAATTTATAGTATCATAATACCAGGGCAATTCAATAAGAGTTTTTTGGACCTTGAAGCTAAAACAGTGGTAATGAACACAGTATGGTAGTCATGCATCTATGGTGTTGCAGTTTTAGAACAGTGAATCTAGTCATGCTAACCTATAAATCCTGCAGTCAAACCTGTTGTGAACGTATTGGAGACGACTTTGGAGCTGAAGCTCCCTCTGGTGGTTGCTGAGGGTATTGAACCTATGCTGAACTCCAGAAATCCTCCACCTTCAATTAACAAGTGGTTGTCAGGTGGTACTGACTGGCCTGATATAAGTGAGCTGACCTCCCATGATCCTGACCCGTGATCAATTGTTCTTCCTGGTCTAGGTTGGATTTCAGCTTGCTTTTCTGCTGTCTCCTGCTTGCATTCAAATAAGTCTCTTTCAGTTTTTTTTTACTGTGGTTTGAATTCCTTGCTTTTTGCTGCATTGCTTTTTGCCTTCAGCCGGGTCCCCTTTGGGGGCTTTGGCTGGTCTCCGTTCGTTTTTTGTATTTGTTCATTTGCTTAGTTCTTGTGATATTTTACTGCTGGGTTGCTACGTGTCCACACCAGAGATCTGATATAGGTTGTCGAGACCATGTGGTCTCAGTATTTTTGGATTCAGTAGTGTTGGAGTTTTTCCTAGGGTTTTTCTGGGTTGCAGACAGTATTCTCTCCTATGCTGTCCTATCTAGACAGTTTTGGGCCCCAGCATTTGCTCAATCTATTTTCTGTCTGTGTTCATATTTTCATCTTGTCTAACAGCCATTATATGTCTGTGGACTTCCTATTCTTTTTTAGGTCTACTCCGGGCAGTTAGCTTTCCTGTTTCCATCTTCAGGGATAGCTATCTCTCCGGCTGTGACGAGGCGTCTAGGGCACCGTTGACAGACGTCTGCGCGAGCGTAGAAATATGCGTGAGATTGTGATGCCTTGCGGGCCAGCCCCTGAGCCCATGTAGTGTGATGGAGTGACTTCTGGGGCACAGCGTCATGAATTTCGTAAGCGTAATAAGTTGTGGTAATATTGTGGTGACGCTTCTCATGCTATTTCCATCTGCCCCAAGCGGGGAAGACGTTTTGCGCGCTCAGTTGTTTTGGGTAGTGTTCAGACTAAATTTCTGTTGACTGTTACCTTGATTTGCTCCATGTCCAGATTTTCGGCTCAGGCTTTTGTTGATTCAGGGGCAGCTATAAACCTGATGGATTTTGATTTTGCCAAACGATGTGGTTTCCCTATGATACCCCTGCGTAAGTCTATTCCTTTGCTGGGCATTGATTCTACCCCCTTGGCGGAGAATAAACCCCAGTTTTCTACCCAGGTGATAATGCGGGTTGACCCGGACCACAAAGAGAATTGCAAATTATTGGTGTTACATAATTTACATGACATTGTTGTACTGGGTTTTCCTTGGTTACAGACTCACAATCCTGTTTTGGATTGGAAATCTGTATCTGTGACCAGTTGGGGTTGTAAATGTGTTCGTGCTGACACTCCTGTTTTTTCTGCCCCCCCCAGTCTCAAGATGTTTTTTCTGCCTCCCCCCAGATTATCGTCTCCTGAATAAGATCACTGTTAAATATCAATATCCGTTACCCTTGATTTCTGACCTATTTTCCAGAGTGAAGGGTGCTTGTTGGTTTACCAAGCTTGACCTCAGGGGGCATATAATCTTATTCGCATCAAGCATGGAGATGAATGGAAGACGGCGTTTAATACCCCAGAGTGGCATTTTGAGTACCTAGTGATGCCTTTTGGGCTCACTAATGCCGCTTCCGTCTTTCAATCCTTTATGAACAATATTTTCCGGGATTTCGTGGTTAAATTTCTGATCGTTTATTTGGACGATATCTTGATTTTTTCCAATGACTGGGATTCTCATGTGGAACATGTTCAGACTGTATTCTGGATTTTGAGAGAAAACGCATTGTATGTGAAGGGATTAAGAAGTGGATAAGTTGTCCCTCTATCAGGAGAAGGCCCAGCGGTTTGCCAACCGACATAGGACTGATGGTCCTCGATTTAAAGTGGGTGACTTGGTTTGGTTGTCCTCAAAAAATATCCCTATGAAGGTTGCATCTTCAAAATTTAAGCCAAGGTTCATTGGACCTTATAAGATCGTGGAGATTATTAATCCCGTTTCCTTCCGTTTGCTTCTTCAAGGAACATTCAAGATTCACAACGTATTTCACAAATCTTTATTGAAGAGATTTGTCGAGCCAGTGGTTCCTATGGCTGCGCCTCCTGATCCTGTTTTGGTTGAGGGCAATTTGGAGTATGTGGTTGAGAAGATATTGGATTCTCGTTTGGCTAGGCGGAGACTTCAGTACTTGGTGAAGTGGAAAGGCTATGGTCAGGAGGATAATTCTTGATTGTTTGCTTCTGACATTCATGCTGAGAGACTGGTCCATGCCTATCACCGAGCTCATCCTAATCGCCCTGGTGGCACAAGTGAGGGTTCGGTGACCCCTCCTCAACTCCTCAAGGGGGGGTACTGTTGTGAACGTATTGGAGACGACTTTGGAGCTGAAGCTCCCTCTGGTGGTTGCTGAGGGTATTGAGCCTATGTTGAACTCCAGAAGTCCTCCACCTGTAATTAACAAGTGGTTGTCAGGTGGTACTGACTGGCCTGATATAAGTGAGCTGACCTCCCATGATCCTGGCCGGTGATCAATTGTTCTTCCTGGTCTAGGTTGGAATTCAGCTTGCTTTTCTGCTGTCTCCTGCTTGCATTCAGATAAGTCTCTTTCAGTTTTTTTTACTGTGGTTTGGAATCCTTGCTTTTTGCTGCATTGATTTTTGTCTTTAGCCGGGTCCCCTTTGGGGGGCTTTGGCTGGTCTCTGTTCATTTTTTGTATTTGTTCATTTGCTCAGTTCTTGTGATATTTTACTGCTGGGTTGCTACGTGTCCACACCAGAGATCTGATGTAGGTGGTCGAGACCGTGTGGTCTCAGTATTTTTGGATTCAGTAGTGTTGGAGTTTTTCCTAGGGTTTTTCTGGGTTGCAGACAGTATTCTCTCCTATGCTGTCCTATCTAGACAGTTTTGGGCCCCAGCGTTTGCTCAATCTATTTTCTGTCTGTGTTTGTATTTTCATCTTGTCGAACCGCCATTATATGTCTGGGGGCTTCCTATTCTTTTGGGGTCTACTCTGGGCAGTTAGCTTTTCTCTTTCCATCTTCAAGGATAGCTATCTCTCCGGCTGTGACGAGGCGTCTAGGGCACCGCAGGAACGTCCCACGGCTGCTTCTAGTTGTGCGCTTAGTTTAGGGGTCTGCAACCTATTAGTTTCCAACCTCTCTGGTGTTTGGCTGCCTATGCGGTTTTTTGCTCCTGCCTCCTCAGCTACCTAAACATAACACAAACCTAATAGATATTATCCACATGCATCATATTGTAATCAATTTGTGTTAACTAAGATCTAACATTTACCTGTCACTGGATGTCAGATTGTAGTGATGGGGTGAATTAGCACTGCATCCCTCCACCCCAACACGCGTTTTGCTCTCTGTATTTAGAGGTAACAAGCAATATGTCTGCACATCCTGCTGTTATTTTTACAATATCTTGGAAAGTAACAATCACAGAATTACAAAATATTGGAAGTTACCCTATTACTCTAATCCAATATTATTCTTGATGTACATGCTGTAACCTTAACATCTCACCGTTTATTTTTACTTTTTAAAGATGTTCCTAAAGAATTATTTTTTAGTTAATAAATGTCTGATTCACGGCGGCCCCAGCATTGAATTACTAGAATATAGGGGTCCCATTCCCTCACTCAGGAGGGGTTTGAATGGGAAAGAAGTCAGGCACGTACACAGCTGCTGTAGTCAAAGTCTATGAGACAGACCAAGACAGTAAAGTTCAGCACTAGTCTGTTTCAGGGGTGAACATATCATTGGTGCAACCTGTGGAGCGACACAGGAGCCTAAGAGCCAAAGAGGCCACTGCAACCTCCAAAGCAGGTGGAATTTTGCATTAGGAGGAGTTATTGGACTGCAACGGACCCATATGTTGTTCTTGCACCTGTGTCCTTTCTTGCCTGTGTCCGCCAGTGGTCTGTTTTTGTCATTCCCATAGGCTTGCAAATTCATTTAAACTCTAACTGTTATTGTTCAGTGATGAAAACATGGGGCTTTGAACCTCAATTTAAGTGATCAGACATTTCTCATGAAATGGATAGGGACTAAATATCCGTCTTGCAAAAACCCCTCTAAGCTATTCTCTAGCTAGCAGATATATATCAGAATACAGTAGGATATCCTGGTGCTTCAAAAAAAGTTCACTTTTTCCATATGTTCTGAAAGTCAAAGTGTGCTTGGAAATATTCCGTTGTGTATTGGGCATATGTGAAAACCACTTGTATAAGAAAAACCTTAACAGAGTATAATTGTATTAACACGTTATTAGACTGATTCTCTAGAAGGCTGAGCATATTGTCTGCTATGTGCCATGTGCCCATTTCTTTATTTGAACCTTTTTAGCCCATAATCCCCTTTGCGTGCATGGCAAACATCATTATATGCCTTTTGTAAATAACGGCAAAAAATGTCTCCTTTAAAGCATAATAAAAGGTCCTCACCAATACATTAAAACACTGGATTTTGAAATAACAAATCTGGAGTTCTACTTTATATGAATAAAAAAAAGCAAATCATCAAATAAATGGATATGAGTTATAACCTCCAACAGGGACCAGGTCTAATCCTTTCCTAAACAGTGATCTGCTTCCCAGCAAACCCATAAAATGCTTTATATGCTCAGATAAGTCCATGCTTCTCTTGCAGCGTTATGTTCTGCAAGGAATTACAGATGGTGTATGTATTACAGATTAGATCAATCTTTCTATATCCCAGAACCTGTTTAAGTACGTACTAAAATGTTATTCTTTTCATTTCTCATGTGAGCCTTTTAAATATTGAACTTTCGACATAAAACTCAAGCTGTCTGCTAAAAGCCCCCAATTATAACATCACTGCAGACTAGGAGACGTGCCTTACCATAGGAACAGGAACATCTGAAAATGTTAGCCAAATGTCCAAGTTGGCATCTACTGCTTCCATGGTGGATTGGGAATATGTATTTCACGGTTTGTCCTTATTACACCTATAGCTATATACATTTGGCTGGAGGTGCAGAAGATAGAGAAACATAATGGACAGTATTAAGGAGCAGTTTATCTGAAATAAAATAAATTCTTTCACATTCTTAACAATTTACCATGCACTTTTCTGAGAATGTCTGAGTGCAAATTTTATTTCTTAACATGAATGATGTGTCTCTACATATGAATGTGGATTTGCCATTTTGTCTGGAAAAGCCAGGTGACAAGTACCATATAACAAGCCAAGGAAGGTCTTGATTACAGTATAGTTGGTGCTGAAGTAGCACCTGGGCACAAGGGCCTTATGCCACTAGTATTATAAATAGGTCAGTGAGGGGGCCCTATTAGTCCTGGGCCTTCAAATTCTGCTTAAAATATGTCATGTGGGCACAGGAGCTGAGCTATTAAGGGTATGAGCAAATTACATATTTTCATGCAGATTCCGCTCTGAAATACGCCGAAAAAAGATATAAAAAAACCACGAATGAACATTTACATTTCTATATAAAATCGACTTGAAGTTCTTATGTTTTTTGGAGCATTTTAAACCACAAAGTGGTTAAAAGATGTGAGCAGACAATTCTTCATGCGTTTTCCATGTTGAAGTCTCTCTATACTTTACAATAAAGGTCAATTAAAAGGCTGAGAAGATGCCTGGGTATCTTTTTGAACAAATATCCAGTATTTTTTCTCTAAAAATTGCTAACTATGTCTTCATTCATCAGTAAAGTTAAAAAAGAAGAGGAAATATCCAGTAAAAAAAATGGCCAAAAACCAATGGACAAACGCTAAAAAATGCCAGGGGCCAAAAACGACGAAAGGGCACTTAGGAGACAAGAATAAAAAAATTACACAAGACCTCAAAGAGATTCATATAACCTTACACAACTAGAACCTGCAACTAACAGCAGCTACTGCAGCTAGCTCAGATCGCTGTTTTTCAACCATTAAATGCCACTGTCAATATCTGATAGTGCCAATAAACTGTTTCTATCAAATGGCGCAACAATTTTGGCTTTCATTGCGACCCCCCACTTGCCACAACACAATGTCGTAATAAAACTGGTTTGCCATGGCAGCTGAGAGCCTATTCATAGGAGATCATTAATTTCACAGTATACACCGAAATATGGCAGTATACTGTGCAAGAAATCAAATGATCGCAGGACTAAGTCCCTTAAGAGGGTGATAGAAAAAAAAGTAAATATTAAAACTAAGATAAAAAGCTTGAACCACTCTCATTTTCTCATTGTTGAAAGTTATAAGTCAAGTGAAGGGTACAAAATAATCCAAGACATTAGATATACCATGGAACACTGTGAGGACGGTCATCAAGAAGTGGCTTAGCCCCTTCATGACGGAGCCCTTTTTAGTTTTTGCGTCTCTGATTTTCACTACCCTTCTTCCCTGAGCCATAACTTTTTTATTTTTCTGTCAATAGGTCCATGTGAGGGCTTGTTTTTTTTTGTGGGACAAGTTCTACTTTTGAACAACACCATTGATTTTTCCATATTATGTACTCAAAAATAGGAAAAAAAATTCCAAGTATGGTGAAATTGCAAAAAAAAGTGCAATTCCACAACTGTTTTTTGGATTTTTTTTAACCATGTTCATCAAATGCTAAAACTTATCTGCTATTATGATTATCCAGGTCATTACAAGTTCATAGACACCAAACATGTCTAGGTTATTTTTTATTTAAGTGGTGAAAAAAAAATCCAAAGTTTGTCAAAGAAAAAATAATTGCGTCATTTTCGTCTCCATTTTTTGTGATCTCGGGATGGTTGAGGGTTTATTTTTTTTGCGTGCTGAGCTGACATTTTAGTTGATACCATTTTGGTGCAAATACAATCTTTTGATGACCCGATATTGAATTTTAATGCAATGTTGCAGCGACCAAAAAAAACGTAATTCTAGCGTTTTTACTTTTTTTCTTGTTACACCGTTTAGCGATTGGGTTAATTCATTTTTTATATTGATAGATCGGGTAATTCTGAACACGGCGATACCAAATATGTGTATGTTTGATTTTTTTATTGTTTTATTTTGAATGGGGCAAAAGAGGGATGATTTGAACTTTTACCATATATACTCGTGTATAAGCTGAGTTTTTCAGCACATTTTTTTGTGCTGAAAACGCCCCCCCTCGGCTTATACACGAGTCATTGTCCCAGAAAGATGGCGGAAGAGGAGGAGTGGTGGAGCAGTGGGTCATAGAGGCAGGAGCCAGCAGCTGCAGCTAAAGCCTGTGCCCGCTGCTAAAGAGAAATGAATATTCAATGCGCTGGCATAATTGGAGGTGGTGATTCCACTTTTTGGATTGTTTGATATGTATACCTAAAGTATAACTGTAGGTTTTTCTGCAACTAAGCTAAAAATTGACACATCGACTTAGCACTCAGCACATCTGGTGTTGTTCCTCTTTAGAAAGTCCCAAGAAGTGTCTGGTTTGTGGCAGCCATTTTAAGCAATTGATTATAGTGTATATATGAGTATATATGCAAGTGAGATCTATATGAAATACATATATTTCCATCACAATCCCCCCTTAGATATCACTTGCACTAATCCTAGCCTCCTGTCCCAAGCGCTGGAACTCTTTTGTGCTGCCGGTGAGTTGACGCATGCCTAGTGCACACACCCCCTCCGTAGACTTTCGCAAATGGGCGGTCAGGAGATATGTCCATAACGGGGGTTCATGGCATTGCAATCATAGTCTCATATTCAACAGCATGGATAGTGAGAGGTGTGTATTCTTTATCAGGCAGGTCATCTATCTGGTCAGGCAGGACATCCACAGCATCATTCTAGCTTAGGTGTATCTTCTGGTATGGAAGCTTTCTTGCAATGCGATGCGTGGATCCAAGTGGACATTGGCAAGTTTTTTGGTCAGTTCAATTATATAAGCAGACAAGGTATCATATTTGCAAAATCAGCTGCTAAGGGAAGAAAACCCCTAAGCTGGGACTAGACCCAAACAAAATTTCATATGGTGACAGCTTTTCTGGGCCTCTGGGAGTGTGCCTCACACTAAACAGTGCGATTGGTAGTGTCTCATGCCGTGGTTTGCTTGTCTCTTGGGCAACTTTCAACATCCCGTTCTTAAGTGCCCCGTTTAGTTTTTCCACTTTCCTGCTACTTTCGGGATGGTAGGGAGTGTGTAGGCCTAAATCTGACCTTACTGCTGACAAGATCTCTCATGTGAGGTTTGCTGTGAATGCGGATCCCTGATCACTCTCTATCACTTATGGAACCCCTTATCTGCACACTATTTCTGAAAGTAGTTTCTTTGCAGTAGTCTTTGCCGACTGGTTCCTCACTGGGAAAGCTTTTGGCCATCCTGAGAACACATCTACGACCATGAGGGCATATTCAAATCCTCCATTTGGCGGGATCAGGATGTGGTCTATCTGGATCCCCTGGAAGGGGTACAGTGGTCTGGCCAGATGATGTGGGGGAACTTTCTCCTCTCGTCCAGGGTTACATTTGCCGCAGGTCAAACAACTGCTAGTGAACTTAGATGTTAGGGTTGAAATTCCTGGAACGAACCAGTAAGCAGTGATCAGATCATTCATATGTGTCTTCGATCTGTGTGTGGGCCCATGTGACCATTGAGCCACCATAGGGTACATGCTTCGAGGTAGACAGGGTTTGGAATCCATTACGTATACCCTTCCTTCTTCATGTGTTGCTCCATTCCGCATCCAGTTTTCCTTCTCCTCCTTTGGAGCCTAGTCCTGCAACTTCTTGAACAGATCCCAGGACGTCATTTTGTCAGGTTTCTTGTCTTCAATCGTCATGTAGTAGCCATCCGGCTCTACGACCTCTCCCACCTCTCCATATTGTCTTCCTTTGGCTGCCATGTCCGCCATGTTATTGCCCCGTGCCTCTATTGTGTTCAGTTTTCCATGTGCTTTGACTTTTAATATCTCCACCACTTCTGGAAGTTGGAGTGCATCCAACAGGTCTCTGATGGCTCCATGATGCTTCACGGCTGTCCCGCTTGTTGTGATGAAGTCCCTCACAGCCCAGATGGGTCCAAAGTCATGTGCTATACCATGCGAGTACCTTGAATCGGTATAGATGTTTGCAGCTTTGCCTTTTTCAATCTGGCAGGCTTTCGTCAGCGCTATCATTTCTGCCTCTTGGGCTGACAGGCTAGGAGGCAGACTTTTGGACCATAGGATTTCTTGATTGCTGGTCACTGCACATCCCGTGTGGAATCTTCCTTCATCATCTGCAAATCTGGAGCCATCTACCTAAAGGATCAATTCTGGGTTGGTCAGTGGCTCATCCACCACATTGGGTAATCCTGCTGTTTCCTGTTGCATGATGCTGAAACAATCATGGTCCTCAGTCCAGAGCAAATCCAGATCCTTGTGAAAGGTATCACGATCTGAAGAGTCCATATCCATATCCCTCCTTGGGAGGGGGAGTAGAGTGGCCGGGTTGAGGACCGTGCATCTGGAGATGGTGACATTGTCAGGCAAGAGCAGTGAGCACTGGAGGCGAAGATGGCGGGCGGTGGAGAGATGTTTTGGCTGGGTTTGATTGAAGATTGCTGAGATGTCATGCGGAGGCAGGATCTCCAGCGGATGTCCAAGAATGATGTCAGCAGTCTTGTCCAGGAGGGCGTTGTACTGCATATACTGCCGTCATGCAGAAGGGGGCTCCCCTTGCAACTGGATTCAGGTGAGCTGAAAAGTAGCCTAGAGGTCTCTGATTTCCCCCGTGAATCTGCATCAGGACTCCGGTGGCATAGCCTGCTTTTTCCATCAGGTATAGAAAAAATGTCTTCTTGTAGTCAGGTAGCCTAGTGCTGGTGCTGAGACTATGGAGTCTTTCAGTTTCCTGAACGAGTTGAAGGCTGCATCCAAGAGAAGGAACGGGGTCGCATTGATGCAATCGTACAGAGGCTGCATTAAGACCGAGGCATCATTTTTTTTTTTTTGGAAGTACATTGAGCAGCAGGGTGGTTTGCTGTTGAAGGAAAAAATAAATCTCTTGAAATCTCCTGCTTCAGCGAGTGTGAGCAAGCTGAGTGTGAGTGGAGCGTAAGTGCGAACGGTGGTAAGTGTGACTTGTGATTCAGTGAAGAAGTATTTGGAAAATCTTTAACAAATACCTGTGTGAATTGGTGTGAGTCGCTGAATTGTGGATTGCTGAGTGCTTTTCTACCTGTTCTATTTTTGGGGGGCTTTTTTAACCTATTTTTTCTCTCTAAAGGATTAATCTCTTATTTTACTATCTGTGTGTTTAAGGGTTAACTATATTGCATTTAAATTTTGAGGTGTAGCTATATTCACAAGTAGTTAATTAAGGGTGGGGGTTCATAATTAAGGGTTTATAAGGGCCAGCTGGTTGGGGCTCAAGTCCTTTTGGAAGTGCATTGAGCAGCAGGGTGGTTTGCTGTTGAAGGAAAAAAAAAATCTCTTTAAATCTTCTGCTTCAGCGAGTGTGAGCGGAGCGTAAGTGCGAAAGGTGGTAAGTGTGACTTGTGATTCAGTGACTTTGGATTCGTGGAGTTTCCAAGGGAGGACTAACTGAATTGCTGTTATTTTATTAATACTTTTTACTGCTTTTACTACTTTTATTAATACTGCAAACGACTTTCGACTAACCTCTGCACTAATCCGTACCTCCCACTCCCGACTCCAAGACTTCTCCCGCGCTGCGCCAATCCTCTAGAATGCTCTACCCAAGAAATTAGGACTATCCACAATTTGCATGGTTTCAGGCGCTCCCTCAAAACACATTTGTTCAGAGCGGCCTATCACATTCACTAATCAAAGTCATTCTATGTGTAAGTGTGTGTGTGTGGCCCATTCACTATCTCCATCCATCCCTCACTCCCTCAAGTTGGCTGGACCATCATTCTAAATGCACCATTGTATATACACACCTGTACTTTGTATCTCCCCCACCTCATTGTAGATTGTAAGCTCTCACGAGCAGGGTCGTCTTATTGCACTATATAATAAGATTATTATTATTATTTATTTTTACTTATCTTTTCTGTCTGGTGAAATCCCCATTAGAAAAATTCTCCACTATTGCCAATGCCATCCAGTGTACATTTTGCCACATGTATGCAATCCTTGAATAGCCGGTCGAGGGTGCATACTGCTGTGTGATATGTGAGCACGTTGTGCATTTGGAAGCCAGATACTGGATCTAAATGTGCAGCTGGCAACACTGAGATCCATAGACAATATGGAAAGGAGTCTTCTGCTCACTGCAGACGCTCAATGGGATAGATGGGGGCATGCTAGGATGGAGCTGCAGGACAGTAAAGCAGCAAGCTGGGTGACAGTTAGAAGGCGGGGTTGAGGGGAGAGCGCCAGGGAGGCTAGTCCTGATCTGGCACACCCCAATAAGTTTGCTAAGTTTGCAGATGAGGGGCTGTCAGTACAGGGGTAGCACTGCTGCAGCAAGGCATGTCCTCTGAAAGCCGGAGGAGTGTCTGCTCCAGTAAAGGGGGAATTAGGAGAGCAGGGCAGGCCAGACAGGTGCTGGTAGTGGGGGACTCAATTATTAGGGGAACAGATAGGGTAATCTGTCACAAAGACAGGGATCGTCAAACAGTGTGCTGCCTACCTGGAGCTCGAGTCCGATACATCGCTAATCGGGTTGACAGATTACTGGGAGGGGCTGGTGAGGACCAGTAGTCATGGTGCACATTGGCACAAATGACAAAGTTAGAGGTAGGTGGAAGGTCCTTAAAGACGATTTCAGGGAATTAGGCTGCAAGCTTAAAGCAAGGACCTCCAACGTGGTATTTTCTGAAATACTGCCTGTACCACATGCCACACCAGAGAGGCAACGGGAGATTAGGCAGGTTAATAAGTGGCTCAAGAATTGGTGTAGGAAGGAAGGGTTTGGGTTCCTGGAGAACTGGGACGACTTCTCAGTTGGCTGCAGGTTCTATGCTAGGGACTGGCTGCACCTCAATGGGGAGGCGGCAGCTGTGCTGGGGGAGAAAATGGCTAGAAGGTTGGAGGAGTCTTTAAACTAGAGACTGGGGGGAGGGTATTCATTTTATAGGAGGGGATGACAATGCAGATAGAGACCTGGGCACAAATAATGAAATTGAGGGTGGGAGTGGCATGGGGGTGGGGTTAGAACAGTTAATAATTTAAGAAAGAATAGAGGTACAGAGAGATACATAAAGTGCCTGAATACTAATGCCAGAAGTCTCACCAACAAAATGGAGGAATTAGAATTAATTTTGTTGGAACATAATTATGACATGGTGGGGATATCTGAGACATGACTGGATGAGAGCCATGACTGGGCTATTAATTTACAGGGCTATAGTTTGTTCAGAAATGACCGTACAAATAAGCGAGGGGGGTGTGTGTTTATATGTAAAATCATCCTTAAAACCCATCCTGCGTGATAATATATGTGAATCTAATGAAGATGTAGAGTCCCTGTGGGTGGAGATAAGGGGAGGGGGAAAAATAGTAACTTACTGATAGGGGTTTGTTATAAGTCTCCAAAAATTATGGAAGCAATGGAGAATATCCTCGTAAAGCAAACCGATGAAGCAGCGACTCAAAGAGAAGTCATTATTATGGGGACTTCAACTACCCTGACATACATTGGGAACAGAAACCTTCAGTTCCAGCAAAGGTAATAGGTTTTTGACAACTGTGAGAGACAAATACCTTTCACAACTAGTTCAGGACCCAAAAAGAGGGGGGACACTGCTAGACCTAATATTAACAAACAGGCCAGACTGCATATCAAATAGGGTTGGGGGTCACTTGGGTAACAGTGATCACAAAATAATAAGTAATCATGTATCCTTTAATAAGATGTAGACTGTGAGCCCTTGCAGGCAGGGTCCTCTCTCCTTCTGTACTTGTGTGTGCCTTGTATTGCTCATGTTTACTGTACAGTCATGGACAAAAGTTTTGAGAATGACACAAATATTAATTTTTACAAAGTCTACTGCTTCACTTTTTCTAATGGCAATTTGCATATACTCCAGAATGTTATAAAGAGTGATCAGCTTAAAAGCAATTACTTGCAAAGTCAATATTTGGCTAGAAAATGAACTTTATCCCCCAAAACACATTTCAACATCATTGCAGCCCTGCCTTAAAAGGACCAGCTAACCTCTTTTCAGTGATTGCTCCATTAACACAGGTGTGGGTGTTGATGAGGACATGGCTGAAGATCAATCTGTCATGATTAAGTAAGACTGACACCACTGGACACTTTAAAAGGAGGCTGGTTCTTGGCATCATTGTTCTCTTCTGTTAACCATGGTTATCTCTAAAGAAACACGTGCAGTCATCATTGCAATGCACAAAAATGGCCTAACAGGGAAGAGTATCGCAGCTAGAAAGATTGCACCTCAGTCAACAATCTATCGCATCATCAAGAACTTCAAGGAGAGAGGTTCCATTGTTGCCAAAAAGGCTCCAGGGCGCCCAAGAAAGACCAGCAAGCGCCAGGACCATCTCTTAAAAGTGTTTCAGCTGCGGGATTGGGCTACCAGCAGTGCAGAGCTTGCTCAGGAATGGCAGCAGGCAGGTGTGAGTGCATCTGCATGCACTGTGAGGCGGAGACTCTTGGAGCAAGGCCTGGTCTCAAGGAGGGCAGCAAAGAAGCCACTTCTCTCCAGAAAAAACATCATGGACAGACTGATATTCTGCAAAAGGTACAGTCAGTGGACTGCTGAGGACTGGGGTAAAGTTATTTTCTCTGATGAATCCTCTTTTCAATTGTTTGGGACATCAGGAAAACGCCTCATTCGGAGAAGACAAGGTGAGCGCTGCCACCAGTCTTGTCTCATGCCAACTGTTAAGCATCCTGAAACCATTCATGTGTGGGGTTGCTTCTCAGCCAAGGGAATCGGCTCTCTCACAGTCTTGCCTAAAAACACAGCCATGAATAAAGAATGGTACCAGAATGTCCTCCAAGAGCAACTTCTCCCAACCCTCCAAGAGCAGTTTGGCGATCAACAATGCCTTTTCCAGCATGATGGAGCACCTTGCCATAAAGCAAAGGTGATAACTAAATGGCTCAGGGAACAAAACATAGAGATTTTGGGTCCATGGCCTGGAAACTCCCCAGATCTTAATCCCATTGAGAACTTGTGGTCAATCATCAAGAGACGGGTGGAAAAACAAAAACCTAAAAATTCTGACAAAATGAAAGCATTGATTGTGCAAGAATGGACTGCTATCAGTCAGGATTTGGTCCAGAAGTTGATTGAGAGCATGCCAGGGAGAATTGCAGAGGTCCTGAAGAAGGAGGGTCAACACTGCAAATATTGACTTGCTGCATTAACTCATTCTAACTGTCAATATAAGCTTTTGTTACTCATATGTTTGCAATTATATTTCTGTCTGTGATAAAAACATCTGTCAAACACACATAAAAACCAGAGGGCAGCAGATCATGTGAAAATATAATATTTGTGTCATTCTCAAAACTTTTGGCCATGACTGTACTTGTCTATATTTGCCCCTCTTCACATGTAAAGCGCCATGGAATAAATGGCGCTATAAAAATCTATAATAATAATAATAATGTGCAGTAGAGGGGTTACAAGGACACTATACTTCAGGAAGGCAAATTTCCAACTGATGAGAGATGATCTTGGTACAATTTACTGGGACGATTTCCTGAGACATAAAAATACACAAAGAAAATGGGAGACGTTTATTAGCATCCTAAATAGGACCTGTGGGAATAAACATGCTAGAAATAGGAGGAAACCACTAAGGCTAAATAGAGCTGTAAGGGGTGCAATAAGTGACAAAAAGAAAGCATTTAGGGAATTAAAGCAAGTAGGTAGTGATGAGGCATTAAATAAATACAGAAGATTAAATAAATTCTGTAAAAAGCAAATCAAGACAGCAAAGATTGAGACAGAGAGACTCATTGCCAGAGAAAGTAAAAATAATCCCAAAATATTCTTTAACTACATAAATAGTAAGAAACAAAAATTATAGTGTTGGTCCCCTTAAAAATAGTCTGGGTGAAATGGTGGAATGGGAAAATGCCAATATGCTAAATTACTTTTTTTCAACAGTATTTACACAAGAAAATTCCATGACAGGTAACATGATCCGTGATAAAAAAATTTCTCCAATAAATGTCTCCTGCTTAACCCAGCAGGAAGTACGGCGGCGTCTAAAAATCACTAAAATTGACAAATCCCCAGGCCCGGATGGGATACACCCCGAGTACTGCAGGAATTAAGTACAGTCATAGATAGACCATTATTTTTAATCTTTAAAGATTCCATAATAACGGGGTCTTTACCACAGGACTGGCGTATAGCAAATGTGGTGCCAATATTCAAAGAGGGGACAAAAAATGAACTTGGAAATTATAGGCCAGTGAGCTTAACATCTACTGTGGGTAAAATCCTGGAGGGTTTTCTAAGGGATACTATACTGGAGTATCTGCCACAATCCACTTTTAGATCTGTGGCAGATCTCTTTGCATATTAAAATCTTTTTCCTTTTAGGCCATCGGGGTTTAATGTTGGTCTTTTCCCCAGTGGCCGCTGGTGTAATTACATTGCTGCTGACTTGTCAGGTGAAGGTGGTGACCACTCTCACCATCCTTTATAAGGTCACCTGAGGTGTCAGCTGACTGTTGGTGATATTGCTACCTTTTGGAGACCAACCAAGCTGAAGTCAGGAGCTTGCTGAGGGCAGTGGTACTTCTGCAGTTTCCCTGATTTGGTGCCTTTCTCTGCTGTTCGGTACATTGCAGCAGAGCAAGCTAAGTGTTTATTGTTTAGTTATTTAACCCCTAGGTGTCTGTCTTTCCTTTTTGTTGTTTTGGTGTAATTCACTTTTTATTCGAACGTCCATGACAGCACTACAGAGAGAGAGGGGATCCCCCTTAGGAACAGGAAACCTACAGATATAAAAGGGCGGCACCTCTCCCACACATCAGTTGGTTTCCTGTTCCTAAAGGACGGGTTTCCTACAGATGAAGATCTTCAGGAGGACCCAGGCCGGCCGGTCAACCCAGGTAGCGGGGGGGGGGGATCTCCTACCTCGGCCGGTGCGGAGCCCCTGGAAGCGCCACGGTGGGTCCGGGTAGGATTCCACGGCAGTGTGCGGAGCAGGTGGAGCAGTATCCAGAGGATCCCTGTCTCCCAGCCAGCGCCGGTAGGTAAGTATTCCCCCCTCTCCATGGTCCCGATGCCTTCTCCCTGTCCTCTCCTGTGGTCCTGTCATGGTGGGGGCCTCTTAAGGGGTGCAGCCGTGATTTTTTTTTTTTTAAAAAAAAAAAAAATAAAATTTGAATTTCCCGCCGCGTCACTGCTGTGAGCGGCGCGGCGGGGGTTTTTTGAATTTCCCGCCGCGCGTCGCTGCTATGGACGGCGCGGCGGGCGGTTTTGAATTTCCCGCCGCGCGTCGCTGCTATGGACGGCGCGGCGGGCGGTTTTGAATTTCCCGCCGCGCGTCACTGCTATGGACAGCGGCGGGGTTTTTGAAAATTTAGTCGCGCGCCGCTGCTGCAGCAGCGCGGCTGGGTTTGGTGGAGATCTCCGCTCGTGTCCCGGCTGGAGGGGCGATGCAGCGGGGGGTTATACTTACCTCCATCGGTACGGTGGGGTCCGTGCGAGCGGGGGAAAAAAGGGGGCGGAGTCTCCACCGCTGGAACCGGAAGTGAGACGCCGGCCGGCGTTTTTTGAAATTTTTGAAATTTTTGGCGGCTGCATCATTGGACGGCGCCTGCTGTGGGGACGGCAGGGAGGTGCGGGGGGGGCCGTGGAGCGGAGAATAGGAGGGGGTGGACCCCTGGCCAGACCTGCTGACCCGGATATCCGGGGGAGGATATAAGGAGCCTAGGAAAGCGCTTCTGCCCCATTTTCATGATGGACACTGCAGAAGCTCCCTCGGTGCAACAGGAGAGCCAGCAGCAGCAGACAGAGCGCTCCTCTTCAATGACCAGCCGCAGAAGTTCCGCAGCTGGAAAAAAGGCCCTTCCCCGTGATCCGGTACCTACTGCTGTATAATCTGGGTAAGAGATCGTCAGACTTAGATACCCAGTAATGCAGTTTTTTCCCCATTTTGTGTCTGTTACTAGGGGAAGAAGTGTTCGGTGAAAAGCAAGCACAGGGAATGTGCCTTTTGTGCTTGCCCTCTGCCTGACGCTTGCCCTAAAAGGTTGTGCCAGCCATGCATGCAGCAGACGGTAGGGCATTTGAGAGGGCCTGGGATGAGATAGTAACCCCCCCTATGCCCCTTCCCTTTTTAGATAGCGGAGGAGACTCCGGATTTCACCGAAAGCCTGAAGGAGATAATAAGAGCAGAGTTGAAAGCGTCCTCAAGACACGGAAAATCTTCCAGGCATAGAACTGTACCAGTTTTATCTGATTCAGATTCACCTGCGCCCATGACAGGGGTGAAGTTGTGTCAGGACCCTCCTCGCCTTCCTCTTCGGCTTCCTCCTCGTCTTCTACAGAAGACGCTATCCGTTTTTGTTTTCCCTTGGACCAGATGGACAAATTTGTCAAATCAGTTAGGTCCACCATGGGGGTAGAAGAACCAGAGCTCTCAGTACAGGATCTGAGGTTTGGTGGTCTAGATCCAAAAAAACGGAGATCCTTTCCACTAAATAGTAGCATCCAAGGCCTTATAGACAGAGTGTGGAAGAAGCCTGAAAAAAGAGGCTCCTTACCACAAGCGTTTAAGCAAAGATATCCCTTTGAAGATCCCTTAACAGGTAGATGGGATAAGGCCCGAAGCTGGATGCAGCAGTGGCGAAGGCTTCTAAAAAATCCTCCATCCCATTCGATGATATGGGGTCTTTGAAAGATCCACTAGACAAGAAGGCAGACTCCTTCTTGAAAGGCACATGGGAAATGTCGGCAGGTGCCCTGAGACCGGCGATTGCAGCCACTTGTGCAGCCAGGTCATTGATGGTCTGGCTAGACCAGTTAGCATCCCAGTTAGCAGGGCTGTCTAATGCAGCAAGAAGGGCATTATGGCTCAAATGTTGGCCGGGCGATATTCAAGCCAGATCTCGCCTCTGCTCCATTCCGTGTGACGGCGAATATCTTTTTGGCCCGGTCCTGGACGAACTTTTAGAAAAGGCAGGGGACGACAAGAAAAAGTTTCCCAGTCTATCAACCCCTTCCTATAAAAGACCTTTCAGCAGAAGGAGGTTCAGCTACAGAAGGTCGTCCAGAGAACGAGCCAAATGGGATGAAAAGAGGCGAAGTGGTACAGGGTTTATGTTTAGGGGTCCACCTAAAGAAAAAAAAAAAAAACCCTCGCAATGACTAGCAATGCCGGTAGGAGGCAGATTGAGGGCCTTCTACCCGGCCTGGTCGGAAATCTCAAACAGTAGCTGGATCCTTAACATCATAGCTACAGGGCTGCGGTTAGAATTCTCCTCGGTACCTTGGGATAACTTTAAAGTTACCCCACTCAGATCATCCCCATCGGAGCAGGCCGCTTTAGAGTTGGAGGTCAGGAGCTTTGCGCTAAGAAAGTCTTAGTGGAGGTACCAGAAGCAGAGCGGGGTAAAGGGTTTTACTCCCCTCTAAGCCGGACGGGTCTTTTAGAACAATTATTAATTTGAAAGCCCTCAATAAGTTCCTGATTATTCACCCATTTAAAATGGAAACGGTCAGCTCAGCAATAAAGCTTCTGTTTGAAAATTGCTTTATGGTGGTGTTAGATCTGAAAGACGCTTATTACCACATACCAATCCATATGGAGCATCAGCGTTTCCTCAGGGTAGCAATCCAAATGGGGGAATCGCTGCAACATTTTCAATATAGCGCCCTTCCTTTTGGCTTGGCGGTTGCTCCACGAGTGTTCACTAAGGTTATGTCGGAGGTCATGGCCCACTTACGTGAATCAAATATGCTCATAGTCCCCTACCTCGACGACTTTCTTATCATTGGAAAGACGGCAGAACATTGCCTAGAGCAACTGCAAAAAGCGATATCTACCTTAGAGCAGCTGGGATGGCTAATAAATACCAAAAAGTCTCGTTTGAATCCGATGAGGGTTCAGCAATTTCTAGGGCTAATTCTGGATTCACAGAATCAGAACTGTAGTTTACCGTAGATAAGTTAATTCACTTACGGTACCAGGTCCTAAACGCTTCCAAAAACCCCTCCATGTCGCTTAGGAAGGCCATGTCTCTTTTGGGCTCCCTCTCGTCCTGCATTCCTGCGGTCCGGTGGGCTCAATTTCACACAAGGGCGCTGGAGCTGAGGTCTTGCTGTATCAAAATTTGCTAGGTGGTTACCTGGAAGGCCAGCTATCCTTGTCCCAGGCTGCTATAAAATCCCTGGATTGGTGGAAGAATGAGACAAACCTGTCTTAAGGGGGTTCCCTGGGAATATGAGATATCCCGAATAGTCACAACAGATGCTAGCCCCTCTGGGTGGGGGGCTCATATGGGGGACGTTATGGTTCAGGGCTTATGGGAGCAGGATCAAATTCATATGTCTTCTAATATGAAGGAATTAACAGCGGTAGAGCTAGCAATTAAAAAGCTCCTTCTATATCTACAAGGTCACCACGTTCGAGTGCTCTCCGACAATCGGGCACAGTCGCTTACATCAACCACCAGGGTGGTACTCCTTCCGGTCCTCTCATGGAAGTGGCAAGGTGCCTACTTCAGATAGCAGAACGACACTTTCTTTCTCTAACGGCTCTACATATAAGGAGAGAAGAAAATACCAAGGCGGACTTCTTAAGCCGCAATCTCCTGAGTCAAGGAGAGTGGTCATTAAAGACTTCCATCTTCGACCTAATTGTGCGGAAATGGGGTCAACCGGAGGTAGATCTCTTTGCTACCAAAAGCAACAGGAAAGTGAGACAGTTCTGCTCTCTAAATCCCAAAGAACGCCCTCTGGCAGTGGACGCTCTTCTATTACAATGGGATTTCAATATAGCCTACGCATTTCCTCCCCTGTCCTTACTCCCCCTAGTATTGAGGAAGGTCAGGAAGGACAGGACAAGGATAATAGTAATCGCTCCTTTTTGGCCCAGGAGGGCGTGGTTTTCATGTCTCAGAAACAGGTCGATAGCCGACCCGTGGGTCCTGCCGGATATTCCCGATCTGCTCTCCCAGGGTCCAGTCTACCATCCTCGAGTAGCGGGCCTCCACCTGACGGCGTGGATTTTGAACGGTCGCTGCTGAGAGATAAGGGGTTTTCTACTAATGTAATTAATACTCTCCTTAAAAGCAGGAAGGAGGTTACAACTAGAATCTACGCTAGGGCTTGGAAGAAATTTCTCCAGAGCTCGGGGGTGATAGCAGGGGACCCAACACCGATAACCCAGATTCTAGAATTCCTACAAAAGGGTCTGGACTTAGGTCTCTCCACAAGCACCCTTAAGGTACAAGTTTCAGCTTTGGGGGCACTCTTTAGTAGCAACATCGCAAATAATTACTGGGTCAGTAGATTCATTTAAAGCTGCGGGTAGGTCGAGACCCATAGTGAAGGTGAGAATCATGCCATGGGACTTGAACCTTGTTCTCACTGCTTTAACAGAGCCCCCTTTTGAACCTATATCAGCAGCATCAATAAAAATTCTTTCCCTTAAAACCGCTTTCCTGGTAGCAATAACCTCGGCTAGGAGGGTAAGTGACATCCAGGCACTATCCAGACTGTCTCCTTACACTCGGGTCCTGAATGACAGGATAATTCTTAGACCTGATCCGGCATACCTACCTAAGGTGTCTTCCGCTTTCCACAGAACACAGGAAATTGTTCTTCCTTCGTTTATCCCTAATCCATCTAATCAAAAAGAGATAAAACTCCATACTTTAGATGTTAGTAGATGTCTACTGCAATATTTGGCAGTCACTGATCCCTGGAAACGGGACAATGCATTGTTTGTCTCTTTTCAAGGAATTAACAAAGGCCGTAGATTAACGAAGAGCTCATTGGCCAGATGGATTAGGGAAGCAATTTCTCTGGCATACACCTCGAGGGGCAAGCCGGCACCTGAGAGGCTAAGGGTTCATTCCACCCGAGCTGTGGCGACTTCATGGGCAGAGAGGGCAGAAGTCTCGATTGACCAGATATGTAAGGCAGCTACGTGGTCTTCTCCACATACGTTTTACACTCATTATAGATTAGATTTGGGTGCTTCCTCAGACCTTTCTTTCGGATTAAGGGTGCTGCAGGCAGTAGTCCCTCCCTAAGTAGTTATTACTCTCTGTAATTCTCTCTGTAGTGCTGTCATGGACGTTCGAATAAAGTCTAAGTTACTTACCGTTAACGGTATTTTTCGAAGTCCATGACAGCACCCTTACATTCCCACACGGGTTCTATGTGCACTTCTTCCTCTTATGTAGTCCACATGTAATAAACAATTGATTAATGTTACTGTGTGATGCATAAAATTTTTTGCTGTATACCAATTAACCTTGATGTCCTCTTATGCTCTGTAATCCAACTGATGTGTGGGAGAGGTGCCGCCCTTTTATATCTGTAGGTTTCCTGTTCCTAAGGGGCGGATCCCCTCTCTCTCTGTAGTGCTGTCATGGACTTAGAAAAATACCGTTAACGGTAAGTAACTTAGACTATTCCCTGTCTCACCTCCTGGGGAGGGGGCTGGTGGGTTTAGCTCAGGGCTAAACAGGAGATAGGGACAGGTCGGTGACTTGGGCCTCACTACCTCCAAGTGTACCCCCAAGTTAAGGAGAGACAGGGCCCTCCCTTAGCCTTAGGGGCGGTTCAGGGGCCCAGGTTCCATGTCCCCTGTATTTCTATTACTGCCCCACGACAGAATCTGAAGGAGAATTACCTAATGACCCAATATCAACATGGGTTTACGAGAGACACTTCCTGTCAGACTAATCTGATAAGCTTTTATGAAGAGGTCAGTTCTGGACTGGACCAAGGAAATGCAGTGGACGTGGTGTACATGGACTTTTCAAAAGCTTTTGATACGGTGCCACACAAAAGGTTGATACATAAAATGAGAACAATGGGGATAGGGGAAAATATGTGTAAGTGGGTTAAGAACTGGCTCATGGATAATAAACAAAGGGTGGTTATTAATGGAGCACACTCGGACTGGGCCACGGTTAGCAGTGGGGTACTACAGGGGTCAGTATTGGGGCCGCTTCTCTTTAACATATTTATTAATGACCTTGTAGGGGGCATACAGAGTAGTATTTCAATGTTTGCAGATGACACTAAACTCTGCAGGGTAATCAATACAGAGGAGGACAATTTTATATTACAGGAGGATTTATATAAACTAGAAGCTTGGGCTGCTAAATGGCAAATGAGCTTTAATGGGGATAAGTGTAAGGTCATGTACTTAGGTAGAACAAACAAGAAGTATAATTATGTGCTTAATTGTAAAACACTGGGCAAAACTGTCACTGAAAAAGACCTGGGTGTATGGGTGGATGACAAGCTCACATTTAGTGGCCAGTGTCAGGCAGCTGCTGCAAAGGCAAATAAAATAATGGGATGAATTAAAAGATACATAGATGCTCATGAGGAGAATATAATTTTACCTCTATACAAGTCACTAGTGCGACCAGACTTAGAATACTGTGTACAGTTCTGGTCTCCGGTGCATAAGAAAGACATAGCTGAACTGGAGCGGGTGCAGAGAAGAATGACCAAGGTTATTAGAGAACTAGTGGTCTGCAATACCAAGACAGGTTATTAGACTTGGGGCTATTTAGTTTGGAAAAACGAAGGCTTAGGGGTGATCTTATTACAATGTATAAAATATATGAGGGGACAGTACAAAGACCTTTGTAATGATCTTTTTACTCTTAGACCTGTGACGGGGACAAGGGGGCATCCTCTACGTCTGGAGGAAAGAAGGTTTAGTCATAATCACAGACGCAGATTCTTTACTGTAAGAGCAGTGAGACTATGGAACTCTCTGCCGTATAATGTTATAAGGAGTGATTTCCTACTAAAATTTAAGAAGGGACTGGATGCCTTTCTTGAAAAGTATAATATTACAGGTTATATACACTAGTTTCCTAGATATTGCTTTGATCTAGGGAGCTAGTCTGATTGCCGCATGTGGAGTCGGGAAGGAATTTTTTTTCCCCAATGTGAAGCTTACTGTTTGCCACATGTTTTTTTTTTTTGCCTTCCTCTAGATCAACATATTAGGGCAGCTTAGGATAGGATATGGGTTGAACTAGATAGACTTAAAGTCTTCCTTCAATCTTAATAACTATGTTACTATGTTACAAAGGAGAAGATTGTCCACGTATTGTAGAAGAGCGACTTCTGCTAGTTCTGTAATCCAGTTAGCGAGGATGGAGGACATTGCTATAGTAAACTGTCAAGGGCTGTTCTGGGCCCCCTGGGGCATCACTGTCCATGTATACTGTGCCCTCTCGTGCGTGAAGGCAAACAGGTACTGGTCGTCCGGGTGAAGGGGAACACTGAAGAAAGCGTTGGCCAGATCAATCACTGTGAACACTGTTGCTGTGGCTGGCACATTTGAGAACAGAGTGTGAGGATTTGGCATAATTGGGGTTGCAAATACCGTAGCCTTGTTCACGGCCCTCAGGTCATGCACCATTCTGAATTTGGCCAGTCCTCCTTTGACAGTCATTTTCTTGACCGGAAAGCATGGTATTGAAAGGTGATGTGCAGGGAATAATGATTCCTATCTTCAGGAAGACTTTCAGTTGGTCAGAGACAGCTTGACTCTGGGCAACAGACAGGGGATTCCGGGGATTACGAGGGTATGGGGTACCTGGCTTGAGTGATACCTGCACCGGGGTAACTTGAAATCTCCCCACATCCTGGGGTCCCTTAGACCATAGGTTTTCTGGTACTATGTCCAGTACCTCCTTGGGTAGGCTTGCATCGGTTACTTGAGGTTCTTGTAGGACCGCCAGCATAATTGATTCTTCTTGAGTCAAGAGTGAAGAAAGTGTCACAGTCCCATCTTCCTGGAACACTATGGTCGCCTTCAGCTTCTTCAGTAAGTCTGCTCCCAGCAGGTTGAGTGGCAGGTCCTTGACACCACAAACTGGGACAGGTTAGAGTGTCCTGGATGAGTCCACATGCTCAGGGGCTTTGTAAGCTAGGATTGTCTGACTTGGCCATCAATCCCCACACAAGACACAGAGGATTCTGATAGGCAGGTGGGGTCGGGAAGTTTCACATGTCTCATCACACTTCTGGCTGCACCAGAAGTGTGATGACAACCCCATCTACTTTCAAGGTAATTTGGGGAATTGGTCCCACTGGTGGGATTTTGCATGTTAGGAGCATGGTGTCTTGTGGACCTGGCTTGCCCCTGTCCTATGGGTGGAGCTCTTCACTGCTTTCAGTGTTTCTTCCTTGACCTGTTCCTCTAGGCAGACTCTGTGTAGGTGCTCTGCACTGGTTCTGGAAATGGCCAAACTTGCCACAGTTGTAACACTTGACATTTCTTCTGTTATGATTTGGTAACTGAGGAGGACAGGAGCAAAACAGCAAGGCTGCCGAACACCTGAGAGGTAGGAAACTAATGGGTTGCAGATCCTTAAACTAACCGCACAACTAGAAGCAGCCGTGGAGCGTACCTACGGTGGTCCTAGACACCTCGGCACAGCCGGAGAACTAGCTACACCTAAAGATAGAAACAGGAAAGCTAACAGCCCCGGAGTAGAGCCCCAAAGGAATAGGCAGCCCCCTGTTGTGTTTAGGTAGCTGAGGAAAAAAAGCAAAAACAGTAATACATCAGAGAGGCTGGAACCTATTGGATTGCAGTAACCTGAACTAACCACACAACTAGAGGTAGCCGTGGAGCGTTCCTACGTTGATCCTAGACGCCTCGTCACAGCCTGAGAGATAACTACACCTAAAGGCAGAAAGAGGAAAGCTATCTGCCCCGGAGCAGATCCCCAAAGAAATAGGAAGCCCCCAAACATGTAATGGCGGTTAGACAAGAAGAAGCACGGACACAGACAGAAAATAGAATGAGCAAACGCTGGGGCCCAATCTGTCTAGACAGAAAAGTACAGGAAAGGATTCTTACTGCAATCCAAAAAAACCCTAAAAAATACCAACTCTTCTGATTGCAAAAACACCTGAGATCACACGATCTCTACCACCTAAATCAGATCTCTGGTGTAACAAAACTAAGCCGCAGCTACTGAAAAAACAGGAAAAAGCAAATGAACAAATAACAGTGGCTTCAGATAAACTGAGAGGAGCATAGGCCCCCAGGAGGGGACCCGGCTGACCTCCACAGAAGTGCAGGGAACTATGCAAAAAGCAAGCACAAAAATAAAAGCAGAAAATATCTTATCTGAAAGCAGAAGATGCAGGCAAGACTCAGCAAACTTCCAAATGAACCAGGAACCACAATTGAGACAAGAACAATTGATCACCGGCGACCATCATGGGAGGGAACCTCCCTTATATCAGTCCAGTCTGTGATCCCAGATTGCCATTCCTCGCTGTGAGGTTCAGTACTGTCTGCAACCACCAGAGGGAGCCTCTGCTCAGAAACCATCTCCAGCACATTCATAAAGTCCCCCCTTGCGGAGGGGTCACCGAACCCTCACTTGTGCAACCAGGCTGATCAGGAGGGGCTCGGTGATAGGCACGGATCAGTCTCCTAGCATGGATGTCCGAAGCAAACACCCAAGAATTGTCCTCCTGACCATAACCTCTCCACTTAACCAAATACTGGAGTTTCTGTATAGAAAACGAGAATCCAATATTTTCTCAACCACATACTCCAGATTGCCCTCAACCAAAACAGGGTCAGGAGGCGCAGCCATAGGAACCACTGGCTTGACAAACCTCTTCAATAAGGACTTGTGGAACACGTTATGGATCTTAAATGTCCCTGGAAGAAGCAAACGGAAGGAAACAGGATTAAGAATCTCCATGATCTTATAAGGTCCAATGAACCTAGGCTTAAACTTTGGAGATGCAACCCTCATAGGGATATTTCTTGAGGACAACCAAACCAAGTCCCCCACTTTAAACCGAGGACCATCAGTCCTATGCCGGTTGGCAAACCGTTGGGCCTTCTCCTGAGAGAGAGACAACCTCTCCACTACCTGGTCCCAAATCTGCTGCATACGCTCCGCAACAGAGTCAACACCCGGACAGACAGAAGCCTCCGCCTGTCCCGAAGAAATTCGAGGGTGAAACCCAAAATTGCAGAAAAATGGAGACATCAAGGTGGCAGAGCTAGCCCTATTATTAAGAGCAAACTCAGCCAAAGCCAAAATAGAGACCCAGTCATCTTGATCAGCAGACACAAAACATCTCAAATAAGTCTCCAAGGTCTGGTTTGTTCTCTCGGTTTGTCCATTGGTCTGAGGATGAAATGTAGAGGAAAAAGATAATTAAACACCAATTTTAGAACAAAATGTCCTCCAAAATCTGGAAACAAACTGGACTCCTCTGTCAGACACAATGTTCTCCGGAATGCCATGTAACCGAACCACGTGCTGAAGGAACAAAGGCACCGATTCGGAGGAGGAAGGTAACTTAGGTAATGGCACAAGATGTATCATCTTGGAAAACCTATCACAGATTACCCAGATAACGGTCATTTTCTGAGAAACAGGGAGGTCGGAAATAAAATCCATAGAGATATGGGTCCATGGCCTCTTGGGCACAGGTAATGGCATCAACAAACCACTAGAGCGAGAGCAAGGCTTGGAATGCGAGCAAGTCCCACAGGACTGCACAAAGTCCCTGATGTCACGAGACAAAGTAGGCCACCAAAAGGACCGACTCACCAAGTCTCCGGTGCCAAAAATCCCGGGATGAACAGCCAACGCGGAACAATGAATCTCAGACATCACACTCTTCTTCCACTGGTCTGGGACAAACAATTTCCCAACAGGGCAGGCTCAGGTTTATCCTCCTGACACCCCTCCAGAGCCAGTCTCAAATTGGGCGAGATGGCGGAAACTACTACACCCTCTTTCAAAATAACAGCAGGATCAGATAACTCAGGAGAATCCGCAAAGAATCTCCTTGAGAGGGCATCCGCCTTAACATTCTTAGTGCCAGGAAGAAAAGAAACCACAAAATTAAAATGTGTGAAAAACAAGGCCCACCTGGCCTGTCTAGGATTAAGTCGCTTGGCTGATTCGAGATAAACCAGGTTCTTATGGTCCGTGAGGACCACCACCTGATGTATGGCTCCTTCCAGCCAATGTCTCCACTCTTCAAAGGCCCACTTCATGGCCAATAACTCCCGATTACCCACGTCATAATTACGTTCAGTTGGCGAAAACTTTTGAGAGAAAAAGGCACAAGGGTTACTCTTAGAGGTCTCTGGATCCCTTTGGGACAAAACGGCACCTGCCCCAATCTCAGAGGCATCAACCTCCACCTGAAACTGCAGAGAAACATCAGGCTGCCGTAGAACATGAGCAGAAATGAATCTCTGCTTAAGTTCCTGAAATGCAGAAACTGCCTCAGGAGGCCAATTCACCACATCGGAACCCTTTTTGGTCAGATCAGTCAATGGTTTAACAATACCAGAGAAATTACCAATAAATTTACGATAAAAATTGGCTAAACCCAAAAATCTCTGAAGAGCCTTCAATGAAGTAGGTTGAACCCAATCACAGATGGCCTGAACCTTGACCGGGTCCATTTCAATAACAGACGGAGACAAAATGAATCCCAGAAATGAGACCTTCTGTATGCCAAAAATACACTTTGATCCCTTCACATACATTGCATTCTCTCTCAAAATCTGGAACACAGTCCGAACATGTTTCACATGAGAGTCCCAGTCATTGGAAAAAATCAAGATATCATCCAAATAAACAATCAGAAATTTATCCACAAAATCCCTGAAAATATCATTCATGAAGGATTGGAAGACGGAAGGAGCATTAGTGAGCCCAAAGGGCATTACTAGGTACTCAAAATGCCCCTCTGGGGTATTAAACGCCGTCTTCCATTCATCCCCGTGTTTAATACAAATAAGGTTATACGCCCCCCTGAGGTCAAGTTTGGTAAACCAACTAGCACTTTTCACTCTGGAAATCAGATCAGAAATCAAGGGTAACGGATATTGATATTTCACAGTGATCTTATTCAGGAGGCGATAATCAATACACGGCCTCAATGAACCATCCTTTTTGGCCACAAAGAAAAAACCGGCGCCCAAGGGTGAAGAGGATGGTCTGATATGACCCTTCTCCAATGACTCCTTGATATAAGATCGCATAGCATCGTGTTCAGGTACAGATAAATTAATAAGGCGACCTTTAGGAAATTTACCACCAGGCACTAATTCAATAGCGCAATCGTAGCTCCTGTGAGGGGGTAAGGATACAGATTTACTTTCACTAAACACATCAGAAAAATCAGTCAAAAAGTCAGGAACATCCTGAGACTGGGGAGAGGCAGAAAAAACAGGAGTGCCAGCATTAACACATTGGCAGCCCCAACTGGTCACAGACACAGATTTCCAATCCAAAACAGGATTATGAATCTGCAACCAAGGAAAACCCAGAACAATAATGTCATGCAGATTATGCAACACCAGAAATTTGCAACTCTCCTGATGATCTGGTTCAACCCTCATTATCACCTGAGTAGAAAATTGGGGTTTATTCTCCGCCAAAGGGGTAGAATCAATGCCCAATAGGGGAATAGACTTCCGCAGGGGTATCATTGGAAAGCCACAATGTTTGGCAAAGTCGAAATCCATCAGGTTAATAGCTGCTCCTGAATCAACAAAAGCCTGAGCCGAAAATGTGGACATGGAGCAAATCAGGGTAACAGTCAACAGAAATTTAGTCTGAGCACTACCCAAGACAACTGAGCGCGCAAAACGTCTTTCCGCTTAGGGCAGATGGAAATAGCATGAGAGGCGTCACCACAGTAGAAACATAACCCATTGCGCTTTCAAAATTCATGACGCTGTGCCCCAGAAGTCACTCCATCACACTGAATGGGCTCAGGAGCTGGCCCACAAGGCAACACCATCTCACGCATACCTCTGCGCTCACGCAAACGTCTGTCAATTTGAATAGCCAAAGACATAGAATCATTGAGACCAGAGGGTACAGGGAATCCCACCATAACGTCCTTTACATTCTCTGACAGACCCTTCCGAAAAAAGGCTGCCAAAGCATCATCATTCCATTTGGTCAGGACTGCCCACTTTTGAAATTTCTGACAGTACAGTTCAGCGGCTTCACAGCCCTGACTTAATGCCAACAAGGTCTTCTCAGCATGATCAGTGACATTAGGTTCATCGTACAACAACCCCAGAGCCTGAAAAAATACATCAACATCATTCAAAACAGGATCCCCAGGTGTCAAGGAAAAAGCCCAATCCTGAGGGTCGCCGCGCAGGAGAGAGATGACAATTTGAACCTGCTGTGCTGCGTTCCCTTAGGACTTAGGACTCCAGTCCTATATTTACGGAGATTTTCCTCAATTCTGGAATCAATAGCACTCAACTCCTCTTCAGAGGCAACAGAGGTGATTAAATTCTTTGTCTCACCCTGTTTTAGTTTCAGAGCTTCCATTTCTTTCTTTAGAAACTCTATATTCAGCAACATAATGTCAAAGGCATATTTATTCCCAATAGCCTCAAATTTTGCACAGAATTGGGTATTATTCGGCAAGAGTGTAGGACGCAGATTCGGCCTCAGTCCAAGAGGAATCCTTTTGGCCTTAAAATACTCCACAAGTGTACCAGCATGCAATTCCAATTAAATTAATTTCTTCCTCTCATTTAAACAGGGTGAGACAAAGAATTTAATCACCTCTGTTGCCTCTGAAGAGGAGTTGAGTGCTATTTATTCCAGAATTGAGGAAAATCTCCGTAAATATAGGACTGGACTTGAGGATATCAAGAGGTCGAAGTGGTTCAGAGATTTGGATGATTACAATAATGGCAGAGTATATGGCTGGCAGTTTAAAAACTCCATGGCTTTCAATAACAAGCCTTTACCAGGTCCTAGTCATTCTAGAGGCAATTCCAGGAGGTCAAGGAGACCTCAGAAACGTATGGTGGCACAATCTACATTTGGCTTTACGGGTGGTGAGTCAGATTCCACAGATGATGGTGGGAGGACGAATCCCAGTACCTCCAGTTTTTTAGCCAAGAGTCAAGGGGATATACCTCGAGGAAGCGGAAAGGTCACAGAGGTGGCAGAAAACATAGAAGGAGGAAACCAGGGCCTGCTAACGAGGTCCAAGTTGAAGAAGAAATGAAGGTTATGCCATCTCCAGTGGTAAATATTTCCTCTTTATCTCTTTCGGATGTTCAAAGTCGGGTACTAGCTAAGGGGTTGTCTTTTTGTCCCTCTAGTAATGTCAACTGGTTTAACCTTGATAATGATTTGTTTTCTTTATTTAGATGATTACGGCTAACATTATTTTTTTCAGGTAAAGAAAAATCTGTGACTGTAAATGTACAGGATAATCTCTCTCTCAATGCACTTGGTCTTTATGACAAAAGTGATTTTGTTCCCCTGGAACATGATCCAGTCATTGAAACTTTTTCTAAATTTGTGAAGGCTGATATAGTCAAATTGAAGAAGAGAAATTTCCGGTTGGGTTATTCGAATATGAGTGCTTCAGAGAGGAGAGAGATTAAACTGTTGAGAATGAATAAATCCATCACCATCAAGCAAGCCGATAAAGGCGGGGCGGTGGTGGTGATGGATTCTTCATACTATCGTGAGGAAATTATGTTTCAATTATCTGATGCTAATGTGTATGAGAGGCTCTTGGTTAATCCCACTGAGAGGTTTAAACTAGAGCTGGAGGGACTAATTGATGAAGCCCTCTACAATTGTCTGATCGATTCTAAATTGGCTAAATATCTTAAAGTGAAGCACCCTATTGTTCCCATTCTGTACACTTTACCGAAGATCCATAAGAATTTGCATAGACCACCTGGTCATCCTATCGTCTCAGGGAGGGGCTCTTTATGTAACAAAGTAGCAATCTTTTTGGATCGTCTATTATGAAATTTTGCAATTTCTGCTCCCTCCTATGTGAGAGATACCAGTGACTTTATTAAATCATTGGAAGGTGTACGGGTCGATGACTCTACATGGCTGGTCTCCTTTGATGTGACATCTTTATACACCTCCATTGAACATGACAGGGGGTTGTCAGCTGTCGGTGTGACGCTCGCCAGCTCCGACATGGCCCCAGACTGTGCACGGTTCGCCCTGGTGCTGTTGGAGTTCATCCTGAGGAGGAATTTTTTTCTTTTTGGTGATGAATATTACCTGCAGCGCCGTGGGACAGCCATGGGGTCCAATGTGGCCCCCACTTATGCTAACATCTATATGGCTGTCCTGGAGGGTGAGCATGTGTACGGTTCTCGGTTCTGGTGCCATGTCAGGGGCTGGCGACGTTACATCGATGACATTTCCTTGATATGGGATGGTAATAGGACAGAGTTGGAATTGTTCCACCAGCATTTGAATGGTATTTTCCCTGAACTTGGGTTCACTATGGATTGCTCACAGGAGAGAATGCAATTTTTGGATACTTCAGTCTATAAGGAAGAAGGGATTTTACATACGGATTTGTTTGTTAAGACAACAGATAGAAACAATCTGTTGCATTTTTCCAGTGAGCATCCGAGAAAAATGGTGGAGTCCTTACCATGGAGTCAGCTTTTGAGGGTGAGGAGGGTTGTTTCCTGTGATGCTTTGATTGATGATAGACTGGAGGAGATGTGTCAGAAATTCCTGCTAAGGGGTTACCCTAAAACCGATCTTGTTAAATTTAAAACATTGGCTTTGGAGAAATGCAGAGATGATCTTTTGGTGCCCAAAGTGACTACTCAATCTAGAAAAAGGATACCTTTTGTGACAACATTCAATGGTTGGAGTAAAAGGGTTTCGGGGATTATACTGAAGCATTGGTCGCTACTTGGGAGGGGACACGCTGATGTTGAGGAGTTTCAATTATCACCACTTTTTTCCTACAGGAGGAGCAAAAATTTGAAGGATGAATTAGTTATGTCTGATATAGGTAGCTCTAAAAAGATCTACAAACCACCTTGAGCCGTCCAAGTCTTGGTAATTTTCCTTGCCTTGGATGTGCATGTTGCAATAACATGATCAAAGGGGCCTTTTTCTATCATCCTCAAATGGGGAAGAAGTATGAAATCCGGAAGCGATATACAGTGCCTACAAGTAGTATTCAACCCCCTGCAGATTTAGCTGGTTGACACATGCGGAATTAACTTGGCATTGTGACATTTGTACTGTAGATCAGCCTGGAAGTGGGAAATGCACTGCAGCAAAAAAATTTTTTATAATTTTTTTTTTTTTTTTTTTAAAAACGTTAAAAGTTAATTCAGAGTGTCATTTATTATTCAACCCCTCAAACCACAATATTTCTGTTTGGTCCCCCTAAAGTATTAAGAAGTAGTTCAGGCACCAAGAATAATGAGCTTCACATGTGTGGATTAATGATCTCTTTTGCCAGCCTTTTCTGACTATTTAAGACCCTCCCCAAACTTGTGAACAGCACTCATACATGGTCAACATGGGAAAGACAGAGGAGCATTCCAAGGCCATCAGAGACAAGATCGTGGAGGGTTACAAGGCTGGCAAGGGTACAAAACCCTTTCCAAGGAGTTGGGCCTACCTGTCTCCACTGTTGGGAGCATCATCCGTAAGTGGAAGGCTTATGGAACTACTGTTAGCCTTCCACGGCCTGGACAGCCTTTGAAAGTTTCCTCCCGTGCCGAGGCCAGGCTTGTCCGAAGAGTCAAAGCTAACCCAAGGACAACAAGGAAGGAGCTCTGGGAAGATCTCATGGCAGTGGGGACATTGGTTTCAGTCAATACCGTAAGTAACGTACTCCACCGCAATGGTCTCCGTTCCAGACGAGCCCGTAAGGTACCTTTACTTTCAAAGCGTCATGTCAAGGCTCATCTACAGTTTGCTCATGATCACTTGGAGGACTCTGAGACAGACTGGTTCAAGGTTCTATGGTCTGATGAGACCAAGATCGAGATCTTTGGTGCCAACCACACACGTGACGTTTGGAGACTGGATGGCACTGAATACAACCCCAAGAATACCATCCCTACAGTCAAGCATGGTGGTGGCAGCATCATGCTGTGGGGCTGTTTCTCAGCCAAGGGGCCTGGCCATCTGGTCCGCATCCATGGGAGGATGGATAGCACGGCCTACCTGGAGATTTTGGCCAAGAACCTCCGCTCCTCCATCAAGGATCTTAAGATGGGTCGTAATTTCATCTTCCAACAAGACAACGACCCAAAGCACACAGCCAAGAAAACCAAGGCCTGGTTCAAGAGGGAAAAAGTCAAGGTGTTGGAGTGGCCTAGTCAGTCTCCTGACCTTAACCCAATTGAAAACTTGTGGAAGGAGCTCAAGATTAAAGTCCACATGAGACACCCAAAGAACCTAGATAACTTGGAGAAGATCTGCATGGAGGAGTGGGCCAAGATAACTCCACAGACCTGTGCCGGCCTGATCAGGTCTTATAAAAGACGATTATTAGCTGTAATTGCAAACAAGGGTTATTCCACGAAATATTAAACATAGGGGTTGTATAATAATTGACCCACACTTTTATGTTTAAAATTTATTAAAATTCAACTGAGCAACATAACTTTTTGGTTTGTAAGATTTATGCTTCTGTAAGAAGGCTCTAACTTATTTGCATCTTATCAAACCAGCTAAATCTGCAGGGGGTTGAATACTACTTGTAGGCACTGTACCTGTACTAGTAGTTTTGTGGTCTATGTCCTCAGATGCCCATGTGGTCTCTTCTATGTGGGGGAGACCACTATGGAGGTAAAAGTGAGAATAAGTAAACATAAAAGTACGATCAGGACTGGACTGACTGAGCTTCCGGTACCGAGACATTTTCGTGATATGGGTCACTCTGTTAATCAACTTAGATATAGGGTTATTGATGATGTGCCCTTGTTGAGACGGGTTGGCGATCGTATCACACTCTTGAAAAGGAAAGAATTGAAGTGGATCTTTGAGCTGGACACCCTTAAGCCAAAGGGTATGAATGCTGAATATAATCAGAGTTGTTTTTTATAAACGATTGTGGGTTTGTGGATGATTATTGTGGTACCTTATCCGTATATTGTTTTTAACCTATTTTTGTATACTCACCTTGTTTTTTATCTGAGCAATATTGGTTGTATGAAGAAAATGGGACTTCGATGGTGGGGGTTATAAAATGTATATAACAATGTTTGGTATATATAATTCTGTCCATTTTTGAGATTTATCTGTATAAGTTTATGCGGTAAATAATTTTTCACTAAGGTGATCCATATATGTATGGGTTGATCTATCCTAATAAGGGTGTCTGGGTGTATTCGTTTTCATTGTCTGTGGATTTTTTTATATATATATATATATATACCTCCACAATGTATGTTCCGTGTTTGTATTTATATGCTTGTAGGGTTATACACAGTATGATGGGCTCTATATGGACAAATTTCTTTGGTAGAGTATTTGTTGCTCTTTGGGTATATATTTATTAGGGGTTTCTGTTGTAGTAGAGACTTTTTATAGAATTGTTAACAGGTATATTATTGTGAGCACCAAAAATATATATATTTTTTTGGTCTCTTACATCCATTTGAAATTTTGTCCATATAGGATCTCTTTGATATTTTTTATTGTGTACTATACCTTTAAGAGATTTCCTATGATGTTATGGGTGGATTGAATTTTTTGTACTGTACCTTTTTCTTATGATGTTTTTGGCAGATTGAATTATGATTATATCATCTAGATATCCTCCTGATACATGGGGTTATGTTAGTATAGTTTGCTATTTCAATACATATGTGAGAGTATTCTATGTAGATTGAATATGTTTTGCAACTATCGGGCAGATTTAATACTGTGATTATGTCTCTGTTTAACTCTTCATGTCACAACCCCTTGGGACATCATTGGAATAGGTTGCTTTGACATATTGAATGGAGAGAAATACAGGCAACTGACATTGGATGTTATGACATGCGCAGTGATGTGGGCTAATATGATGTGATGCCTGGATCTATACAGCCGCTGTGGGATAGAACAATGCGAGAGCAAGCACTGCTGGACGTCTTGTCATGCGCAGTAGTGTGGAATGACGTGATATGTGAACTGCTGGATCCTGCACAACGCTATGGAGGACTGAGACATGCGCAGTACTGTGTATCAGTGGAGCTCTGAAACATGAGTCACAGCCCTTGGCTGTGATTGGACTAGGGATAGTATGACCACATCTGTGGGAGTCGTTGTAAACATGACAAATGGGAATGCTCTGTGCTCATTGGTGGAAGGATCTTTGTTTACATTCTTCAATCTAGAAGTTCTCTGTGTATTTCTGATCTACATTACGTGTATATTACCGATCAGAGCTAGCGATTTGATGTTAGATTAGCCAGTAATTCATTGGATGCTCAGTAAGTTTGTTTTTAACTAGACGTTTGTTTTTTTGATTTGATGTGATTGTATCTGTTATTGTGTCTGTATCCGATTGGTGTTCTCACTAATTGGGGGGGTGGTATTTGATGTATATAATGGTGGTTAGGAACACTCTGTACTGTGCTTGAAAAAGGTCTTCGGACCGAAACATCACCACAGGAGGCAGAATAAATGTAAGATTTGCTTTTCACCACTGACTGAGGCGCTGTCTTTTGATTTATTGCTATGGAACCTGCTCCTGGTTTTGACGTGCGCCTTCTTTTTGTCTTATATAGACTTTAATCTTTAGGGTGCGGTTCAACTTTTTGTATTTTGACATCAATGCAACGCTAGTCACTACTTACGGACTTACCGTAAAGCAGAATAGTCAACAGGTCTGGGGTCAGTACTAAGAGGGCTCATAAAAGACAAAGGGAAAAGACAAAAGAGTAGTCAGTTACATTTTCTACTCCTTGGTCCGCCACTCATTACAATGAAATTTGTACATTTGATTATATATCTATTTTCTTATATACTATTGTATGTACAGTCCTGTGACGTGCACGTTTTTTATACAGTACTACTGTTTGCGACTTTTGTCCAATAAAGTGAATTTTATTTGAATATTTCTAGTCCGGTATTTTATGATAGTCCACCTTTCAGGGTTTGTTTTTGTTTTGGAGTTACCACAGCAAACTTGGTGAAGTGGTCAGTCATCACCAGACAATGTTCGTAGCCAAGATGTGCTAGTCCTACAGTCAGGTAGTCGATCATCAAGACTTCCAAAGGGCGGAGGTCACAATGGTCTGTGTTGGGGCCCGCTGTTCTGTGGGCTTAGTCAGCTCACAGCTTCTGCATTGTTGGCAAGCATCTTCACCGCATGCCTCAGTTGTGGGTGATACACCAATCTCTGTAGCCACCGGAATGTTTCCTCTGCACCGAAATGAGTCCCTCGCTCATGTGTCGATGGTGTATGGGTCTATGCCACAGTGACCTTTTTGATCTGCCCCTTTTGGTCCTACTTTATACACTTGTCTGTTTCCCCTCCTTGCCCACTTCCATGTCTCCTCCACATGTTTCTATTATACCCTGTCCCTGATTTGTTCCATTTGTATTAATAAAATTTGTCTTGCGTATAACTTTTAGTGGTTTATGGCTTACTCCATTTCCCTAGTTTTGAAACTTCTTTGGGACTTCTCCGCTATCTTTTATCATTATCATTACACAAGTATTTTGGGAGAGCTATACCCCAATATGCTCTCAGCCCCATTACTGATATTGTGCTTTCAGATTATTGTTTTGGCATATTAAAAATATAGCTGACTGTAAAATAATCCTTTCTTCATCTACATACAGATAGCACATAAACACTATCATTGCTCCTTTATATCAAAGGATGTCAGTGTTTTTATTTTTTCCTGAAGTTGCTACTTGTTTAATAGAAACAAACAAAAAAAAACTAAATGACAAATATATTTTTTTTCTGAAATATACTCATATTTTAACATATATTCTTTATAAGGAGTAATATGGGAGCAGAACATTGATGGAATATTCGTTGGCGCATTGCAGCTTCTTAATTGTTAACAAAAATATTTAGACTTGAGAGTCCTCAGTGGTTGATACCTTTTAATGGCTAACTGAAAAGATGGTAACAAATTGCAAGCTTTCGAGACTACTCAGGTCTCTTCATCAGGCATAGACTAATACAACATCTGAAGAATCACATATTTATACACAAAATAGCACAGAAAAAATGCAATAGGTAGGACAAGTGACGTGAAGCAGAACTGTCATTATGGCAGAGGGATTAACATAAATATGACTAGTTCATAGATAAGGAGTGAAGGTTTTATTACCCTCTGATTGGGGTCTGGTATTGTGTTGTGATGACCCTAAAAGGTCAGGGAGGCAGATTCCTTAATTGTTGTAGAACGACATAAAACTCTGGGATATATTCATCCCAGCACTAAGAGTGTCAAAGGTCATCATAAGTTTATATTCCCAGACTTTTCTATCCTTCTCAGATTTGAAGTTAGATTTTAATACAAGTAATTCCATATCCGTCATGCTATGACCGGGCATACAAAAGTGTTTTGCCACAGGTAAATCCATTCTCCCTTCTCTTATTGTGTGGCGATGAGAATTCATCCTTGTTCTCAGTTTTTGCCCGGTCTCCCCCACATACAGACCCCCAGTTGGACATTTAGTACATATAATTAGGTACACCACATTAGATGTGATGCAGCTGAAAGTACCTGGTATCTTGTAGTCCTGATGGGAGTTGGGGATCTTTATCCTGTCCGTGGTCATTATAGATGTACAGGTTTTGCATTTCTTTTGTTTGCAAGGAAAGGTACCTGCAGCTGTTGGGAGGACAGGGAGCTTCTGACAATGATGCTTCTTAGATTTGGGGGCTGCCTAAAACATAGTAGTGGGGGGTCTGGAAATATGGATTGTAATCGGGCATCTTTTTGTAGTAAAGGTTGTAGTTTCCGTGCAGCTCCCCTTAGCATCTCCAGACTTGGATTGTAGGTGACCACTAGAGGCACCCGGTTATTTTCTTCTTTAGCTTTGTAATGTAGCAGGTGATTCCTTGATATTCTGGTGGCTCTTGTAATTTGGTTTTCAATTGTTCTTGGATGGTAGCCCTGGTTCAAAAAAGTCTTTCTGAGGCGACCAAGGTGTTCATCTCTATCCATGGGGTTGGAACATATACGGTTGTATCTGATGGCTTGGCTGTAGACAATAGAGTTTTTTATGTGTTTTGGATGGAAACTGTCCCATTTAAGATATGTTGGACGGTCGATTGGCTTCTGATACAGGGATGTCTCTATTTCATTGTTCTTTAGCTTAATGGTGGTGTCTAAAAAGTTAATTTCAGTGCTGGAGTAGTTAAGTGTTAAGTTGATGGTGGGATGAAATTGATTGAACTGTTCATGGAACGTCTTTAGCTGTTGTTCAGACTCCGTCCAGATGATTAAAATGTCATCAATGTAGCGGTAGTAGGCCCGAGGCCTGATGGGGCAGGAGGACAAAAATTCGCTTTCAAGCTTGGCCATGAAAAGATTTGCAAACTGTGGAGCCATTTTACTTCCCATAGCTGTGCCAGTCTCCTGAAGATAGATCTTGTTGTCAAATTCGAAGTAATTGTGGGTGAGGATGAATTTTGTGAGTTTCACCACAGAATCCGCATCATTCCCGGCGTTTCCCATGAAGACTTTGCAGGCATTTAATCCATCCTGGTGTGGGATATTAGAATACAAAGATTCCACATCCATGGTGGCCAGGATGGTTCCTTCTGGTAGAGAACCTATTGCTGCTAGTTTATTCAGTAGGTCAGTTGTGTCCTGAATGTAGCTGGGTGTATCCTTTACCAGGGGTTTAAGAACACCCTCTACCCATCCAGATACTTGCTCAGTAAGGGTGTCCACACATGAAATAATCGGCCTCCCTGGATTTCCAGCTTTGTGGATTTTGGGAAGCATGTAGAATGTCCCTGTTCTTGGACTTTCTGGTATCAGGTCATCAGCTCTTATGGATTTGTCAGACAGACAAGATACCAACTTGCTTAGTTCCTTGTAATAGTCCTGTGTAGGGTCCGACTCCAGTTTTCTGTAGTAGCGTGTGTCCGTAAGTTGTCTGTTTGCTTCCTTCATATAGTCTGATGTGTTCATCATGACTATTGCACCTCCCTTGTCAGCAGGTTTAATGATGATTTCTTTGTTGGTTTTCAGAGACTGTATGGCCTTTCTCTCCTGGGCACTGATGTTGGAGGCTTGTCTCTTGTTGGTGGCTATGATGGTGGATTTTATCAAATGTCTGAATGAGTCTATATATTTATCCAAATGAGGGTTACGTCCAGGTGGAGGTGTCCAGTCTGACCTCTTCTTGGTTATTGGGATCCCTCTTCCTTCAGTCCGAGTGTTTTCTGAATCTTCTGTATCATTGAAGTATTCCCTCAGGCGCAGTCTCCTGAAAAAATGTTCCATATCACTGCAGAGTTCGGTTTTATCCAGGGCCTTAGTAGGACAAAATTGTTAACAAAGAGTCATCTGTATATGAGGTTCTCTATCAGGTCCTGTAAACCCCCTGTCACTTAAAGGGGGAGCCTCGACATCAGTAATGGTTAAAATGTCAATGTGCTAGTAAAAACAAGAAACTTTGCATTTTAATTCTCATTAAAAATCCTCTCTGCTATTAAGAATGGAAGAATTGTTAATGTTATCATTTAATGCTCATTGTCTGGGTTACTGGTCGCAGCTTCAGTCTAGCAGCACGAACAAGCATGCGTAATGCTTACAGGATCTTATTAAAAAGACTTAGAAGTTAATCTAAACCTGTCTAGATCACTCGAGAGCACAATAAGGCCGGCTTTAGGGTCCCTGCACTGGAGAATTCGCAATCATGTCGCTGGATTATCAATCTGCAGGAACGTACCGCCCCCAGCAAACAGGAAGTCAGGAGGCAGGTGAGCTGTGTGCTCTTGAACATGAAACTTTAGAACAAGCCTTTAAATAATACTGAGCTACAACACCAAGCACGGCTACAAGCAGAGACCAGATACTGAGGCTGTGTAAGTAATATACAACTTGCTGCCACCTTAATTTTTTGGTCTGTATCAAAACTATACAAGGGCACAGCTTCACAACCAATGGAATAATTATGCCAGGAGAGCTGACAGGTCTTTTTTAAAGTTTCAAGTTTTATGTGTTTCCTCCTACTGTTTTACGTTTTTTGCCTATAAATTTCTAAGGCTGCGCTTTCTAAGCTTTTACAAAATTTTGCGCTATTCTGCACAGGGGTACCTTGGATGATCGTGTCCCAGTGCACAGAAATTGGGTCCGATATATCAAGACTGGCAACGTTCACGCTGGTCTTGATTATTATTATTATTATTATTATACATTTATATAGCGCTATTTATTCCATGGCACTTTACATATGAAAAGGGAAAATATAGACAGGTACAATAAACATGTGCTAGACAAGGAACACACAAGTACAGAAGGAGAGAGGACCCTGTCTGCGAGGACTCAGTCTGCAGGGATGGGTGAGGATACACTAGGAGAGGGTAGAGCTGGTCGTGCGATGGTTCAGTCTTGTATGCAGTTGTGGGAAGAATAGATGAGGGGGGAGTCGAGAAGGAGATCTTGAGAGGATCGAAGGTTGCGTGTAGGTAGGTAGCGGGAGACCATGTCACAGATGTATGGAGGAGAAAGGTTGTGGATGGCTTTGTATGTCATGGTTAGGGTTTTGAACTGGAGCCTCTGGACAATAGGAAGCCAGTGAAGGGCCTGGCATAGGGGGGAGGCTGGGGAATAGCAGGGAGACAAGTGGATTAGTCGGGCAGCAGAGTGTAGGATGGACTGGAGTGGTGCCAGAGTGCTAGAGGGGAGGCCAGACAGTAGGAGGTTGCAGTAGTCGAGGCGGGAGATGATAAGGGCGTGCACTAGTGTTTTTGTGGTTTCATGGTTGAGGAATGCGTGGATCCGGGAAATAATTTTGATTTTGAGGCGGCGAGGAGGTGGCGAGGGCTTGGATATGTGGTTTGAAAGAGAGGATTAGGACATGTTTTCGAGTCAAACGTCCTGATTCATGAAGAGACATATACCTCTTCATGAATCAGGAGCATCAGAAGATTGGCATACACTTCTGTGTGTGCCTCGCCAGAAATTCTACTGCAGTCCTTGCTGGAGTAAGATTTGTGGGGGTAGTGTACGCTGTCACAAATAAATTTAATAAGTGCCGGTATCCATGCCCCACCCCAGCTTCTCTCACTTTATCGGAGCTGGGAAAAATAAGCGTGAGAATGCCAAGTCATAACATTTTAGGGCATCTTTGAGCTGCACCAAAATTTTCAACTTTTCAAAGCTTTTTACACCAGAATACGGACGTAAACATTTTCATAAATTGAGCAGTGTATATCTGTAATATTCTCCTTTAACGAATAACTTAATATGCTGCTGTATCATATTGTACATTATATAAAATGTATGTATAATACATTGGTATACTTAAAGGGTCTAGTGTTTGTTTTTTTAACATCTGGTCCCATAGTGCTCAAAAAATGCAAAAATATATAAATTGTAATATATGTATAAATATGAATATGTGATTAAAATAGGGGTGGAGATGCCCTTTAGTGAGATGGTTTCACTTACTGCACAATGATTACATTACTGTGTATGATTATATCACATTGTAATATTACTGATTTGTTATTCGGCTGTCCGGGCTATGCTTCATTTCCTACCTCTATAATCCCTATATCTACACTTCTTCATTTAAACCATGAAGATATTCTGGATTACAATCCATTTCTGGCTGTACAGTACTGGATTAGTGGATTTTTACCATCTATTGGGTAACATATGTTCCAGCTTGACAAATGTCTGTTTTGTAGCACTTCTTCATCTATGCTGACAGCGAATGACAGCAGTGATAACTTCAGACTCTCACTGCAGCTGAGGTAATAAGTTATATAAGCTATCTTCTTCCATGAGATGCACTTTTACATCACATTCCAGCAGATGGATTTGTGATGATCGTTCTCACATGTGTAAAATTTCATTTTTTAACATCACCAAAGTGGAACAATATGGAGAATCCATAACCAATGTTCAGAGAGTAAAAGGCTCAGTTTAGTGGTCAAGTGCAGCGCTCCATGTTATATTATCTGTTTACTATGTCAGATCAGATCAGATAGGGAAGAGATTGAACGCTTTAATACCGGATGGTTGTGAGTCGCACGTACCAGGGCTTTGGGGTACTCGGCACCGAGCCCGTTCACTTCACTGGGGGATGTCACGGGTAGCGCAGCTCGGTCCGTTGCCCTGGGCGCTCACTAAAGGGGGATATTTACAGGGGATGATAGAATGTTCGTGACGCCACCTGCGGTTCCTGGTCAGGGTGACCAGCGCTGCAGGGTAGGTCCTCTGAGGGTTTGAGGCAGCAAGGTGTTAAGTCTCCCACAGGCGAGACTGATTCCTCAGAGTATATGGCGGTGTAGGGGTGCAGGAGCAATAATGCAGACACACACAAGCAAGTCTCTTTCTGTACCTTTACTGGTGATATTTGCAGGCACGTCCCGGGAAGCCGTCAGGGTGGAGGATGCACGTCCAGTAATCCACAGAGTAGGTGTAGGGCCTCCTTACGCCTTTAATGTGTGTGAGTTTCTGACTTGCATAAAACAAAGCTCCGTGTTTTCAGCTATGCCCGGCTGACCTTGTGGTGAGGTCTTCTTGTGGACAGAACAGTGTCTTTGTGGCGGTACCTGCCAGACCCCCGTCTTCCTAACCTCGGTTACGTATCAGCACTGCTGGGCCCCTGCGACTTGAAGTCTAGGGTCTCCGGTGTCTCCTACCAGTCGTGCAGATGCTGGTAAGCGTGGACCCGGTGTCCGGTGGTGCAGAGTGGAGGTAAGCTATCAATGCTGGTGACCTCGGTCACTCTCTTTTCCTCTTTCTTCCACCTGCCTTTCGTCCTACTCTCACCACTATCATAAGCACAAACTAGCAGCAGATGTCAGCTTTCTTTTCTTCACCGCTCTCCAAGCGTCGGCACGCTTACTTACTGAAATGCTCACTGAAGCACTCTCAGTGGACTCAACTTTGACCAGACTAAGTGGTAATCCTTTCCACTAACACTGGACTCCACGGTGTAAGCTGAGTAGTTCCTGAAGTCCTCAGGCTTTCAGATAAGTCTTTCTTTGGCTAGTCTTTCCCTCTCTACTCATCTGAGGTAACTAGCTTGTCTGCTCTGCAACATGCTCTGACAAGATCTGACACTCTGAGGTAAAACCAACGACTAGCTAACTCTCAGCTAGACTGCCTTCATCTCACTACTGTCGTCTCAAGGGCTCCCTCTGGTGGAACCAGGGAAAATGTGAAGTGTTGTGTGCTTATAGGTTATCATGGATTTAACTTTCGTGCATCCTCCAGGGTAACATGTGGCTCCAGTCACAGCTGGGCTACACATCCCCCCCTAGTTAATATCAGCACTCCCGGGCTGAAAAAGAAAACAATTTTTATAACATCAACAAATAAACATAATTATAACTCTTCCCTTGTGGTAGGTAAGGACACTTCAAATGTTTCATAATACAAGTAACATATATACAAATATTTACACAAATCTTATTTACATTTTTACACTTGGATATTGGTTCACTGGATTAATTTGCTAGGCCTACTCTTGGTACCTAACAGGTAACCTTCCTTTCGTTGTGCGTACTGACCTACGTGGTGTGGTGTCAGGTATAGTAGCCTCTGGCCTATCTGTCCTGCTTGCCGGCAAACTGTAAATCTGCCTCCACCTCTCTAGGGATCTGGCAAGCATACCAGCGACTGGGCGATGCGGTTCTGTTTCGCCAGGGGATTCTTCTTCCTGAGACCCTACATCTGAAGGTTCCACGTTTTGAGATTCCATTCTTTGAGATTCTATTTCTGGAGATGCTACAGGAGCAAGTTCCTCACGAACTATTTCTTCTGCTGCGGCAACTGGTTCAACTCGACGTTGGGGTGCTTCTTGTGGTTGGTAAAATTGAAGTACTGGAATTATCACAGCGTCTCCGATACAAGGCCAATCTGCAGGAAAATCTCCTAGGTCCGTGTGTATGACTTCACCTGGTTTCTCTTTTTCCATAACATGTTCTTCTTCGTGAAGTTTTAATATGTCTGGACACAGTTTTAGGTGGTCTCTTGATACAGTGGTGGTCGTCTTTCCTCCATCTTTGCTAATGGTACAGGTTTTCCTGTTGTCAAACTTGGAATTTTGCACTACATATGGTTCTTTCTCCCACTGATCATCCAATTTGTGCATTCTTATTTTTCTTTTTAGCACAATCTCTCCAGGTGCAAAAGGTTTAGCTGGAGCACTTTTGTTGTAGTTCTCCTCTTGCTTGTCCCTTACTTTATTGAGACTATCTTCCATGCAGGTTTGTACTCTCCTGTACTGTTCCTGTCGGTTTGTGTCCCAATCTTCAGTAGTAATATCAGCTTCTGGTTCTACAACACCAAGTTCCAAATCCATGGGCAGCTTTCGTGGTCTTGCTCGCATAAGGTAGGCTGGGGTGCAATTGGTGGAACTCACAGGTATGTGATTGTACAGATCTACCAGGTCAGGTAGTAGGTCTGGCCACCGATTCCTCTCCTCAAGTGGTACCATCTTCAGCAGATCAATGACTATGTGATTCATCTTTTCACAGAGACCATTTGTTTGGGGGTGGTACGGTGTGGTTCTTATCTTCTTGCATCCGTACAAATGACAGAATTCCTTAAACAACTCGGCTTCAAAGGCAGGACCCTGATCAGTTAACACTTGCTCTGGATATCCATGGGGTCTGCAGAAATACGCTTGAAACGTCTTTGCTGCTGTTTCAGCTGTCAGATATTTGACATGGGCGACCACCAGGAACCTGGAGTAGTGATCCACCATCGTCAGGGCATACGAGTATCCTGACCGGCTGGGTGACAACTTGACATGGTCCAATGCCACGATCTTCAAGGGACGAGTCGTCTTGATGGGTTGCAGGGGTGCTTTCTGGCTGCTGTAGTCTTTTCTTCGGAGGCTACAGGACCCACAGTTCTTACACCATTTCTCGATGGAACTGCGCATTCCCACCCAGTAGAAACGACACTTCAGCAGGGTTTCCAGCTTCTTCCAGCCAAAGTGCCCCGCTCGATCGTGGTAGGCTTCCAACACCATCTGGATGTCTGTTCTTGGGACTACTATCTGCCATACCATCTCATGGGTTCTGGGGTTGACGTACCTTCGGCACAGCTTCTCTCGGTAGATAAACAGCCGGCTTCTCTCGTTCCACAGCTGCTTTGCTTGTTGAGACGCATCCTTCTCCAAGGAGGAACCTTCCTGAGTTATCAGCTCCTTGATGCGGCTGACAACCGGGTCACTGTTCTGGGTCTCCTTCCAGCTGTGGTGAGGTAAAGGGTTTAACGTCTTACCACGCTGCCTCCTGTAGGCTCATTGCTCGTGGATCATCCCATTTCTGTGGAATGCAGGTAGCTTAATCTCTTCTACATCATCCAATTCCTCTTCCGTGTCGGACTCATGCGGCATTCTGGACAAGGCGTCAGCGTTGGCGTTCTTACGGCCCGCCCTGTACTTGATGGTAAATTGATAGTTCGACAGCCGAGCCATCCAAAGTTGCTCCATGGCTCCCAGCTTGGCTGTTTCAAGATGTGTCAAGGGGTTATTATCAGTGTAAGCAGTGAACTTGCTGGAGGCTAGGTAATGCTTGAATCTTTCTGTAATGGCCCAGACCAGCGCCAGGAACTCCAACTTGAAGCTGCTATAGTTCTCTGGGTTTCTCTCGGTCGGCCGGAGCTTCCTGCTTGCATATGCGATGACTTTCTCCAGGCCATTTTGCTTCTGACTGAGGACAGCTCCCAATCCTTCATTGCTGGCATCAGTATACAGCAGGAACGGCTGGCTGTAGTCAGGATAGGCTAAGATCTCATTGCCTGTCAGGATCTCCTTCATCTCCTTGAATGCCTCAGCTTGTTCTTTACCCCAGTGGAATGGAGGATTTCTGCTCTTGAGGGGCTGTCCTACCAGAAGGTCCTGCAGAGGCGCTGCTTTCTTGGTGTAGTCCTTTACAAACCTCCGGTAGTAACCTGTCAGTCCCAGGAACTGGCGCACCTCCTTGAGATTCTTCGGCTCCGGCCATTTCTGGATGGCAGTGACCTTCTCGGGGTCTGGCGCTACTCCTTCTGAGCTGACAATATGTCCCAAGTACTGTACCTTTTGTTTGAGCAGATGGCACTTTGAAGGCTTCAGTTTCATCCCATACTTGGACAGTGACTCAAATACCTCTGCCAGGTGCTTCAGATGATCCTCATACGTCTTGGAGTACACAATTACGTCATCCAGGTACAGCAACACGGTTTCAAAGTTGAGATGTCCCAGGCAACTCTCCATCACTCTCTGGAACGTTCCCGGGGCACTGCTGAGTCAAAACGGCATCCTGTCAAACTCACAGAGTCCCATCGGGGTGGTGAAAGCCGTCTTCTCCGATCATCCTCAGCCACAGCTACTTGCCAGTACCCACTAGTGAGGTCAAGGGTGGAAAAGTAGTTAGCAGTTTTTAAGGCAGCTAAGGATTCCTCAATGCGTGGTAAAGGGTATGCATCTTTATGTGTAATGCGATTCACTTGTCTGTAATCTACACACATTCTCATGCTTCCATCCTTTTTCCTAACTAGGACTAGAGGTGCTGCCCAGGGACTACAACTATCCCTTATCACCCCTGCTTCCTTCATGTCACGCAACATCTCCTTAGCTTTCTGGTAGTGTGCTGGAGGTATAGGCCTGTACCGCTCTTTGATAGGAGGATGACTGCCTGTAGGGATATGATGTTGTACTCCCTTAATGGTCCCAAAGTCAAGTGGGTGTTTGCTAAATACCTGTGCGTACTCCTGTACCACTTGTAGTACTCCTTGTTTCTGGTGGGCTGGAGTGGTGTCTGTCCCAACATGGAGCTGCTGACACCAATCCTCCACCTGGGTTGCTGGGTCATTATCCTCCGCTGGTTGGCGGGAGGCTAAGGACTCGGTCGTGAGAATGGAGTTATCTACGGTATGTAACAGTGGCATAACGTGGTAAATTTACTTCATCTTCTCCATGGTACCCTCCCATTTCGTACTTCTACTACCCCTCTAGCAGTCAAGAGTGTAGGTCTGTGCTCTGAACAATGGGACTCTACTACTGCTTGGTAGTTCTGTCCTCTCAGACCTATTGCTGCTCTACACCATATAAGCATTTCACTAATTGGGGGTATCACAATGGGGTTCGGGTCTGTCACCCGTACATTACCAATTTCACCATCTGTCAGCTTCGCTTGCTGCTGGCACATCAGGGCCCGGATCTCCCTCTGAATCACTCCCTTTTGCTTTGGCCTGGCAACTTCGGCAAGCTGTTGGAGCAAAAACACAACTTCTCCCAGACAGTTACTAATAATGCTTGTACCTAAAACCACATTTAAGCCATTTTCCTCATTTACAGTCTTTATTACTAAGAGTCCCTGGTCCTTCAGCTCCACTCTGCCCACCTTTACGTCCACGTTTTTGGCTCTGAGTATATCAACAGGGAGACCATTAGAGGCATACACAGCAAAGTCAGGGCTCGGGGACTGGAGACTGTCCATGGACCAAAACTTATTATACAGGACATCAGGTATGATGGTCACCTGAGATCCAGTGTCCAGCAGGGCAGGGATTGCGATCCCATCCAGGATGATGGACAGGTAGGGTCTTCCTCCCACAAACCTGCGGTTCCAGTCTGAGGGCCTGATGAGTCTATTCCTGGGTGTTGGCCCTCGGACCCAGGATCTGCTCGTTTAAATGACACTGTCGGGCTAGATGACCTTCTCTGTTGCAAAGGTAGCAGATGATCTCTCGGCGAGGATGGTGCTGATCAGGGGTCGCTCCTGGGGGTGGCGTTGTCCTCCTCCGGTGGGGCGACGTCCTCCTTTTCCTCCGGTTCATCCAAGGGACATCCTCTGGGTAGTCAGCTAGCAGGATCTTTCCTCCTTCCTCCTTCCGCAGTTGCAGGGCACTCATTACAGCGGCCAGGTTTTTAGTCAGCTGGTGCACTTCTGAGCGCAGACAGTCCAACTCAGTAGGGGGCGCTACCTGCGTTTTGGCTTCCGCCACCAGCGGGGAAAAGGTGGGTGCTGCCGGCTTTAGAGTGGCTTCACCCGGGTGACACTGGGTTGCCACCTCAGGCTTCTCCAGGGGTCGCAGTCCTTTTATAGCCATATCTTTTAGGGCATCAAAGGTAGCGTCAGGATGATCCAAGGACCACCAGTGCACAGTTCTGCTTTCAGCTTGGGACCTCAGTCCCGTACAAATTGTTCCTTCAACATTTTGCTTTCATTAATGGCGCTTATAGGGTTGACCTGTTTGAGAGCTCGCAGGGCCCCCTGTAGTCGGCAGGCGTAGTCCCTAATACTGTCATCCGATCTCTGGGAGCATTGGTAAAACCTCATCCGGAGATCTGTTTCAGTGCAGTCCTCAAAAATAGTCTGCAGCTTTAAGAAAATTGAAAGCACTGATTCCTGGTCTGCAGCTGTCCAAGTCTCTACTTCCCTCTCTGCAGCACCAGTCAATTGTCCTACTACCACTGCAGCTCTTTGTTTCCTGTCATAGGGTACATGTCCATTATGCTGCATATTTTGCATTTAAACCCTGACAGGGTGTCTGACTTACCGCTGTACTGAGGGAGCCACTTCTGTTATGATTTGGTAGCTGAGGAGAGCAGGCAAAAAAGGCAATACACCAGAGAGGTTGGAATCTACTGGATTGCAGTACCCTGACTAACCACCACAACTAAAGGCAGCCGTGGAGCGTTCCTACGTTGGTCCTAGACGCCTCGTCACAGCCTGAGAGGTTAACTACACCTAAAGATAGAAAGAGGAAAGCTATCTGCCCCGGAGCAGATCCCCAAAGAACATAGGAAGCCCCCAAACATGTAATGGCGGTTAGACAAGAGGAAATACAGACACAGACAGAAAATAGTATGAGCAAACGTTGGGGCCCAATCTTCCTAGAAAGAAAAGGATAGGAAGGACACTTACTGCAATCCAAAAAACCCTAAAAAAATACCAACTCACTAATTGCAAAAACACCTGAGATCACACGACCTCTACCACCTAAATTAGTTCTCTGGTGTAACAAAACTAAGCAGCAGCCACTGAAAAAACTGGAAAAGGCAAATGAACAAATAACAGTGGCTCAGATAAACTGAGAGGAGCACAAACCCCCGGAGGGGACCTGGCTGACCTCCACAGAAGTGCAGGACAAAATGCAAAAAGCAAGCACAAAAATAAAAGCAGAAAATATCTTATTTGTTAGCAGAAGATGCAGGCAAGACACAGCTAGCTTCCAAGTGAACCAGGAACCAAAGTTGAGACAAGAACAATTGATCACCGGCAACCCTGATGGGAGGGAACCTCCCTTATATAAGACCAGTCTGTAACACCTGATTGCCAATCTTTGCAATCTTCATTGAATAGTTCAGTACTGTTTGTAACCACCAGAGGGAGCTTCTGCTCAGAATTCATTTCTAACACATTCACAACAGTACCCCCCCTTGAGGAGGGGTCACCGAACCCTCATTTGGGCAACCAGGTCGGTCAGGATGAGCTCTGTGATACGCACGGATCAGTCTCCTAGCATGGATGTCCGAAGCAAACACCCAAGAATTGTCCTCCTGACCATAACCTCTCCACTTAACCAAATACTGGAGTTTCCGTCTAGAAAAACGAGAATCCAATATTTTCTCAACCACATACTCCAGATTGCCCTCAACCAAAACAGGGTCAGGAGGCGCAGCCATAGGAACCACTGGCTCGACAAACCTCTTCAATAAGGACTTGTGGAACACGTTATGGATCTTAAATGTCCCTGGAAGAAGTAAACGAAAGGAAACAGGATTAAGAATCTCCATGATCTTATAAGGTCCAATGAACCTAGGCTTAAACTTAGGAGATGCAACTCTCATAGGGATATTTCTTGAGGACAACCAGACCAAGTCCCCCACTTCAAACCGAGGACCACCAGTCCTATGCCGGTTGGCAAACCGCTGGGCCCTCTCCTGAGAGAGGGACAACCTCTCCACTACCTGGTCCCAAATCTGCTGCATACGCTCCACAACAGAGTCAACACCCGGACAGATAGAAGCCTCCGTCTGTCCCGAAGAAAATCGAGGGTGAAACCCAAAATTGCAAAAAAATGGAGACATCAAAGTGGCAGAGCTAGCCCTATTATTAAGAGCAAACTCAGCCAAAGGCAAAAAAGAGATCCAGTCATCCTGATCAGCAGACACAAAGCATCTCAGATAAGTCTCCAATGTCTGGTTTGTTCTCTCAGTTTGTCCATTGGTCTGAGGATGAAAAGCCGAGGAGAAAGACAATTGAACACCAAGTTTAGAACAAAAAATCCTCCAAAATCTGGAAACAAATTGGACTCCTCTGTCAGACACAATGTTCTCAGGAATGCCGTGTAACCGAACCACGTGCTGAAGGAACAAAGGCACCAATTCGGAGGAGGAAGGCAACTTAGGTAATGGCACAAGATGTATCATTTTTGAAAACCTATCACAAATCACCCAGATAACGGTCATTCTCTGAGAAACAGGGAGGTCGGAAATGAAATCCATAGAGATATGGGTCCATGGTCTCTTGGGCACAGGCAATGGCATCAACAAACCACTAGATCGAGAGCAAGGCTTGGAGCGAGAGCAAGTCCCGCAGGACTGCACAAATTCCCTGACGTCACGAGACAAAGTAGGCCACCAAAAGGACCGACTAACCAAGTCTCTGGTACCAAAAATTCCGGGATGACGGGCCAACGCGGAACAATGAATCTCAGACATCACACTCTTTTTCCACCGGTCTGGGACAAACAATTTCCCAATAGGGCAGCGCTCGGTGTATCCTCCTGACACCCTTCCAGAGCCAGTCTCAAATTGGGCGAGATGGCGGAAAGAACTACACCCTCTTTCAAAATAACAGCAGGATCAGATAACTCAGGAGAGTCTGCAAGGAAACTCCTCGAGAGGGCATCCTCTTAACATTCTTAGTGCCAGGAAGAAAGGAAACCACAAAATTAAAACGTGTGAAAAACAAGGCCCACCTGGCCTGTCTAGGATTAAGTCGCTTGGCTGATTCCAGATAAACCAGATTCTTATGGTCCGTGAGGACCATCACCTGATGTTTGGCTCCCTCCAGCCAATGTCTCCACTCTTCAAAAGCCCACTTCATGGCCAATAACTCCCGATTACCCACGTCATAATTACGTTCAGTCGGAGAAAATTTTCGAGAGAAAAAGGCACAAGGGTTACTTTTAGAGGTCTCTGGATCTCTTTGGGACAAAACGGCACCTGCCCCAATTTCAGAGGCATCAACCTCCACCTGAAATGGCAGAGAAACATCAGGCTGCCGTAGAACAGGAGCAGAAGTGAATCTCTGCTTAAGTTCCTGAAACGCAGAGACTGCCTCTGGAATCCAATTCACCACATCAGAACCCTTCTTGGTCAAATCAGTCAATGGTTTAACAATAACAGAGAAATTACCAATAAATTTACGATAAAAATTGGCAAAACCCAAGAATCTCTGAAGAGCCTTTAATAAAGTAGGTTGGACCCAATCACAGATGGCCTGAACCTTGACCGGGTCCATTTCAATAACAGATGGGGACAAAATGAATCCCAGAAATGAGATCCTCTGTACGCCAAAAAGACACTTTGGTCCCTTCACATACAGAGCATTCTCTCTCAAAATCTGAAACACAGTCCGAACATGTTTCACATGAGAGTCCCAGTCATTGGAAAAAATCAAGATATCATCCAAATAAACAATCAGAAATTTATCCACAAAATCCCTGAAAATGTCATTCATGAAGGACTGGAAGACGGAAGGAGCATTAGTGAGCCCAAAGGGCATCACTAGGTACTCAAAATGCCCCTCTGGGGTATTAAATGCCGTCTTCCATTCATCCCCGTGCTTAATGCGAATAAGGTTATACGCCCCCCTGAGGTCAAGCTTGGTAAACCAAGTAGCACTTTTTACCCTGGAAAACAGGTCAGAAATTAAGGGTAACGGATATTGATATTTCACAGTGATATTGTTCAAGAGACTATAATCAATACACGGCCTTAATGAACCATCCTGTTTGGCCACAAAGAAAAAACCGGCACCCAAGGGTGAAGAGGATGGTCTGATATGACCCTTCTCCAATGACTCCTTGATATAAGACCGCATAGCGTCATGTTCAGGTACAGACAAGTTAAAAAGGCGACCTTTAGGGAATTTACTACCAGGCACTAATTCAATAGCGCAGTCATAACTCCTATGGGGGGGCAAGGATGCAGATTTACTTTTGCTAAACACATCAGAAAAATCAGTCAAAAAGTCAGGAACATCCTGAGCCTGGGGAGAGGCAGAAAAAACAGGAGTGTTGGCATTAACACATTGGCAGCCCCAACTGGTTACAGACACAGATTTCCAATCCAAAACAGGATTATGAGACTGTAACCAAGGGAAACCTAGTACAATAATGTCATGCAGATTATACAGCACCAAAAATTTGCAACTCTCCTGATGATCAGGTTCAACCTTCATTATCACCTGAGTAGAGAACTGGGGTTTATTCTCAGCCAAAGGGGTAGAATCAATCCCCAGTAGGGGAATAGACTTCCGTAGGGGTATCAAGGGAAACCCACAACGTTTAGCAAAATCAAAATCCATCAGGTTAATAGCTGCTCCCGAATCAACAAAAGCCTGAGCAGAAAAATGTGGACAGGGAGCAAATCAGGGTAACAGTCAACAGAAATTTAGTCTGAACACTACCCAAGACAACTGAGCGTGCAAAACGTCTTCCCCGCTTAGGGCAGACTGAAATAGCATGAGAGGCATCACCATAGTAGAAACATAACCCATTGCGTTTTCAAAACTCTTGACGCTGTGCCCCAGAAGCCACTCTATCACACTGCATGAGTTCAGAAGCTGGTTCACAAGGCAACACTATTCCATGCATACCTCTACGCTCACGCAAACGTCTGTCAATTTGAATCGCTAATGACATAGAATCATTGAGACCAGAGAGAGCAGGGAAACCCACCATAACATCTTTTACATTCTCTGACAGACCCTTCCGAAAAAGGGCTGCCAAAGCATCATCATTCCATTTGGTCAGGACTGCCCACCTTCGGAATCTCTGACAGTATAACTCAGCGTCCTCAAGCCCCTGATTTAATGCCAACAAGGCTTTTTCAGCTTGATCAGTGACATTAGGTTCATCGTACAATAACCCCAGAGCCAGAAAAAATGCATCAACATTACTCAAAACAGGATCCCCAGGTGTCAGGGAAAAAGCCCAATCCTGAGGATCGCCGCGCAGGAGAGAGATGACAATTTGAACCTGCTGTGCTGCGTTCCCTGAGGACTTAGGTTTTAAGGCAAAAAACAACTTACAGTTATTTTTGAAATTCAGAAATTTAGCTCGATCCCCTAAAAACAAATCTGGCATGGGGATCCTAGGTTCCACAACCGGCAACCCTGCAAGATAGGTAGCAATACTCCGAACTTCAGTGGCAAGCTGATCCACATGGCCAGACAACTGTGCAAACTCCATTGAGAGAAAAAAAAAATCCTCAGCACCCAGAGAAAAAGAGGGAAAGAAAAAATAAATATCTGACAACTCTGGCAACTTTTTTTTTTTTTTACACTATCTTTCCCTTCTGTGAGTACCATATAATTTTCAGTTTGGCCGGTGATACTGTTATGATTTGGTAGCTGAGAAGAGCAGGCAAAAAAGGCAATACACCAGAGAGGTTGGAATCTACTGGATTGCAGTACCCTGACTAACCACCACAACTAAAGGCAGCCATGGAGCGTACCTACGTTGGTCCTAGACGCCTCGTCACAACCTGAGAAGCTAACTACACCTAAAGATAGAAAGAGGAAAACTATCTGCCCCGGAGCAGATCCCCAAAGAACATAGGAAGCCCCCAAACATGTAATGGCGGTTAGACAAGAGGAAATACAGACACAGACAGAAAATAGTATGAGCAAACGTTGGGGCCCAATCTTCCTAGAAAGAAAAGGATAGGAAGGACACTTACTGCAATCCAAAAAACCCTAAAAAAATACCAACTCACTAATTGCAAAAACACCTGAGATCACACGACCTCTACCACCTAAATTAGTTCTCTGGTGTAACAAAACTAAGCAGCAGCCACTGAAAAAACTGGAAAAGGCAAATGAACAAATAACAGTGGTTCAGATAAACTGAGAGGCGCACAAGCCCCCGGAGGGGACCTGGCTGACCTCCACAGAAGTGCAGGACAAAATGCAAAAAGCAAGCACAAAAATAAAAGCAGAAAATATCTTATCTGTTAGCAGAAGATGCAGGCAAGACACAGCTAGCTTCCAAGTGAACCAGGAACCAAAGTTGAGACAAGAACAATTGATCACCGGCAACCCTGATGGGAGGGAACTTCCCTTATATAAGACCAGTCTGTAACACCTGATTGCCAATCTTCGCAATCTTCATTGAATAGTTCAGTACTGTTTGTAACCACCAGAGGGAGCTTCTGCTCAGAATTCATTTCTAACACATTCACAACACACTTCGCTCCAGGCATGTATGGCAGCGTTAGCGGTACTATCGGGGCCACAGGACCAGGTGAGGGGCCAAGGTTTCCACCCCGCGCGGCAGCGCCGGCGGGTAAGTCACCGGAGCGGTCGCCCTGGGCCGCGCTGTCAGCTTGCGGCTGCGACATGTCTGCGCCCCCCCTAGTTAAGCGTGGCCTACCTTCTTCTGAAGGCTGCAGCTCTGCCAGGCACAGCGATGTGGAAGGACCTGCGTCGCCGGCGCTCTGACGTCAGAGCAATTACTGAAGCTCTCCACAGGACCTGCCGCCGCGTCAGCGTTGGGGGCGTGTCCGGGACTCCGCGCGCTTTCTGCAGGTACGCCCCTTCTCTTTGCGCTGTAGAGCTGCAGTTTGGCGGGCAATGGCGGACAATTGGCGCCAAAAATCTCAAAAA
>JARQOD010000001.1:135700257-135752558 GCA_033576555.1 Oophaga sylvatica | reverse complement strand
GGGTTCGGTGACCCTCCTCAAGGGGGGGTACTGTTGTGAATGGGTTTGAGATGAGTTCTGAGCAGAGGCTCCCTCTGATGGTTACAAGCGGTACTAGTGAGGATTGTGAGGACTGGGAATCAGGTGTTACTGATTGGTCTTATATAAGGGAGTCATTTTCCCATCAGGGTTGCCGGTGATCAATTGTTCTGGTCTGAATCCTTCTTTCCAGTTTCCCTTGTAGCCTGCTGTTTCGTGTCTGCATCTCCTGCTATCAGATAAGACAATTTCTTATTTTGTGTTTTTGCTATATTTTTGCATTTTGTCCTGCACTTCTGTGGGGGCCTTCAGGGTCCCCTCCGGGGGCTTTTGCCCTCTCAGTTTAGCTCAGCCACTGATGTTTGTATTTTTGCTTTTTCCAGTTTTTTCAGTGGCTGCTGTTTTGATTTTTTTTACACCAGAGAACTAATTTAGGTGGTAGAGGTCGTGTGATCTCAGGTGATTTTGAAATTAGTAGAGTTGGTGTTTTTTCAGGGTTTTCTGAGATTGCAGTAAGTACCCTTCCTGTCCTTTTCTATTTAGATAGTTTGGGCCCCAGCGTTTGCTCATACTATTTTCTTTCTGTGTCAGTATTTCCTCTTGTCTAACCGCCATTACATGTTTGGGGGCTTTCTATTATCTTTGGGGTTCTGCTCCGGGGCAGATAGCTTTCCTATTTCTATCTTTAGGTGTAGTTAGTTTCTCAGGCTGTGACGAGGCGTCTAGGACCAACGTAGGAACGCTCCACGGCTGCCTCTAGTTGCGGTGGTTAGTCAGGGTACTGCAATCTCATAGATTCCAACTGCTCTGGTGTATTTCCTTTTTTACCTGCACTCCTCAGCTACCGTAACATAACACATCGGGCTACATCTGCTGTCACTGATAACTGTGACAGCAGGTGCCGCTGATGGGTGACCCCAGCGCCTGTGCTCTCAGATTTTTTTTTATTACATACCTAGTCAAATAGAAATAAAAAAATTATACTCACATTATACTTACCTTAATGCCCAATCCCCGATGCCCTCGTGCCCTAGAAATAATGTAAAATAATAAACCAACATATACTCAACTGTCCACCGTAGTCCAGGTAATCCTGAGTGTCCCACGGCAATCTCACATGTAAAACAGTAACATCGGGAGATGTGACCTCTCTACCTATCCGCTGGCGATACACTGACAAGAGGTAACTGCTTCCGTAGTGTATCACTGAGCTGCCGTGAGAGAGTTCACTGGAGTTCATCAGCTCTGATGATCTCCCTTATGGCACCACTGCTATTAATATCAGCCCACAGCTCTCTGCCTAGCCTTTGCTGGTTAGATTTTATAGGGGGACCCTATGTCAATGTTTTTCTGGGGTCCCCCTGTGAACTAGCCAGTAAAGTCTAAGCAAACAGCTGTGAGCTGATATTAATAGCCTGGGAAACTTTATGGCTATTGGTTCCTTTCCAGAATATTAACATCAGCCCTCAGCCATCGCCTTTCCCTCTGCTGGTTATTAAAATTAGGCGGGAGCCCATGCAATTTTTTTTTTCATTTTGTTCTTTTAAAATTAACTGTTGCTGTCTGGTTACAGCCTTTGTATGTTTGTTCTGACACCTTTTCATTACTAATCCTAGAGGAGGGTGTCAATGACAGCTGCTGACACCAAGCTCTACTAGTGCATCAGCATGAAAAGGTGGTGCACTGTTGAACCAAGAAATTACATCACAAAACTTTTTTTAAATATCTTTTTTAGCTCAAAAAAGCATTCATTGCTGTACAAAAATGCATGCAAAAAACGCATACAAAAACACGGCAAAAACACACCAAAAACGAGTGGTTTTTCCACAGCGCTTTTCCTTCCAAGAGATGCAGAAACATTGCAGAAATTTCTGCAAGCAAATACTCAACGTGCGTGCATAGCCTTAATATGGTCTTCTTGTTCTCTAACAAATAATTTAATTCACACCTTTAGACTATGTTCACGTACTCTGTATTTGGTCAGTATTTTCCATCAGCATTTGTAATTGTTACCTAAAACCAGGAGTGGAACAATCAGAAGGAAAGTATAATAGAAACACATCACAGTCACCAGTTCTGTATTATTCACCCACTCTTGGTTTTGGCTTACAAATGCTAATGTAAAATACTGACCAAATACTGAATGTGTGAATGTGGCTGATACAATCTGTTGCTACCTGATGGAAAAATTGCTGTTTTAATGCATACATAAAAGCACTTCCCAAGCCTCTGCCTCTGGCTCTATTGCCCAGCCAGCACCACCTTCCTCTGCTTGACTGACAGCTCATTGGTGTAATGCTCGTGCCCAGACTGGATGGCACGAGCAAGGATTGTTGCTCCACTGTATCATAAACCAGACTAAACCTGGAGGGGCGTGACTAAGCAGCTACCTTGGTGTTCGCTGGAGCCTCTAATGGTGAGGTCAGGCTTGTGCAGCAAGTAGCTGCCAGGTACCACTCCAGGGCGGCGTCTGGCAGTAGCAGCTGATCCCACAAGGGGACAGGACACTAACGACAGGTGCAGGCAAGTACTTTAGATAGCTGAGGTCTAGACTGGCAAGTACTGGCGGGCATGGATGATGTACAGGCAGGCAGGCACGGCTGGCACTCAGGCAGGCAGGTACGAGTGGGATATGGGAACAGGTAGGAGCCAGTACAAACTGGAGGGACAGAAACTGTCTCGGGAAGGACAGGAACACTGGCAGGTATGAGTGGGAAATGGGAGCAGGTAGGAACCAGTTCAGACTGGACGAACAAAGAGCCGCAGGATGCAGAACGGGAGCAGAGCAGAGCTGCTGAGGCAAAGAGGGAGCAGAGCAGGACACAAGTACTTACAGTGAAGTACCAAGTGTACACCAGGGACACTAACATTGTGCAGCGAAAACCAGATAGGTGCTGGTATGAGTAAAAGGAGTAGGAACAAGGATAGACACAGCAGGATAGGGAAGGCTCAGACAAGGATACGAACAGGTATATATTGTGGTTTTAGTATGCAGACAGTGTGGTAGCATGTACCCTGTTTCCATATCCCTGCTTGTAATTTCTAAATTTTTATGATTTAAGAAAAGTCTGATTTTAATAATACTGGACTTGTACATCATTTGCCACTGGTGGTGACTGGTTTGATATTGATCGTTGATGTGTCCTAGTGGTCATGTGTTCACGTGTAGCCCCATTATAATTGATGGCAAATAATTTTGGGCTTATTAACATGTGGTTTTGTTGGTTGAGTGTTATATATATGAACAGGTACAGGTATTGGACTTGGTTCAGACAAGGTGAGACATTGGAACAAGTTTAGGATAAAGGATACAGGCCTGGGTACAAAGCCCCAGGGTGTAGGAAACAAGACACGTAGGATACAAGAATAGGCCTGGGCAAACAGCCCCCAGGGTGACGGAAACAATACCAGGACAAACTTCAACTGGATGTGCATCTTGACAGTGTCATCATACACTCCAGTCACTTGCATGCTGAAGTCAGTTGCAGGCTTCAGAAGAGCACACAGCACGATGGAGGGGCAGAAGGAAAGTCAGTATAATGTTTTTTTTCTATGCATTAAAGAACAGAAGCAAAACGGCAGACATATACTTATACCAGGATAAGGGACATATTACAAGGATGATGCCCAAGATTAGGGATATATAGTGCCCAGGATAAGGGACACATATACCAGGATGGGGATATATATATACCAGGATGGGGCCCATGGTAAAGGACATGTAATAATAATTAATAATAATTTTATTTCTATAGCGCCAACATATTCCGCAGCACTTTACATTATAGAGGGGACTTGTACAGACAATAGACATTACAGCATAACAATAAACACAGATCAAAACAGATACCAAGAGGAATGAGGGCCCTGCTCACAAGCTTACAATCTATGAGGAAAAAGGGGAGACACAAAAGGTAGATGGTAACAATTGCTTTCATTGTTGAGACCAGCCATAGTGTAAGAATTGGGTGTTCATGTAACTCTGCATGAACCAGTTAACAGCCAAAGTTTGTAACAGTACAGGGTGATATATATACCAGGATGGGGGATATATATACCAGGATAGTGCCCAGGCAAGATAAAGTACATACACCAGCATGTTTCCTTGATATTGCGTTAATCCAGGGAGCTAGTCTGATTGCCGTATGTGGAGTTGGGAAGGAATTTTTTTCCCCAATGTGAAGCTTACTGTTGCCACATGTTTTTTTTTTTGCCTTCCTCTGGATCAACATGTTAGGGCAGGTTAGGATAGGATATGGGTTGAACTAGATGGACTTAAAGTCTTCCTTCAACCTAAATAACTATGTTAATATGTACATATACGTTTGTATATATACAGTACAGACCAAAAGTTTGGACACACCTTCTCATTTAAAAGATTTTTCTGTATTTTCATGACTATGAAAATTGTAAATTCACACTGAAGGCATTAAAACATATGAATTAACACGTGGAATTATATACTTAACAAAAAAGTGTGAAACAACTGAAATTATGCCTTATATTCTAGGTTCTTCAAAGTAGCCACCTTTTGCTTTGATGACTGCTTTGCACACTCTTGGCATTCTCTCGATGAGCTTCAAGAGGTAGTCACCAGAAATGGTCTTCCAACAATCTTGAAGGTGTTCCCAGAGATGCTTAGCACTTGTTGACCCTTTTGCCTTCACTCTGCAGTCCAGCTCACCCCAAACCATCTCGATTGGGTTCAGGTCTGGTGACTGTGGAGGCCAGGTCATCTGGCGTAGCATCCCATCACTCTCCTTCTTGGTCAGATAGCCCTTACACAGCCTGGAGGTGTGTTTGGGGTCATTGTCCTGTTCAAAAATAAATGATGGTCCAACTAAACGCAAACCAGATGGATTAGCATGCCGCTGCAAGATGCTGTGGTAGCCATGCTGGTTCAGTGTGCCTTCAATTTTGAATAAATCCCCAACAGTGTCACCAGCAAAGCACCCCCACACCATTACGCTTCCTTCATGCTTCACGGTGGGAACCAGGCATGTAGAGTCCATCCGTTCACCTTTTCTGCGTCTCACAAAGACACAGTAGTTGGAACCAAAGATCTCAAATTTGGACTCATCAGACCAAAGCACAGATTTCCACTGGTCTAATGTCCATTCCTTGTGTTCTTTATCCCAAACAAGTCTCTTCTGCTTGTTGCCTGTACTTAGCAGTGGTTTCCTAGCAGCTATTTTACCATGAAGGCCTGCTGCACAAAGTATCCTCTTAACAGTTGTTGTAAAGATGTGTCTGCTGCTAGAACTCTGTGTGGCATTGACCTGGTCTCTAATCTCAGCTGCTGTAAAACTGCGATTTCTGAGTCTGGTGACTCTGATAAACTTATCCTCAGAAGCAGAGGTGACTCTTGGTCTTCCTTTCCTGGGGCGGTCCTCATGTGAGCCAGTTTCTTTGTAGCACTTGATGGTTTTTGCAGCTGCACTTGGGAACACTTTCAAAGTTTTCCCAATTTTTCGGACTGACTGACCTTCATTTCTTAAAGTAATGATGGCCACTCGTTTTTCTTTACTTAGCTGCTTTTTTTTTGCCATAATACAAATTCTAACAGTCTATTCAGTAGGACTATCAGCTGTGTATCCACCAGACTTCTGCACAACACAACTGATGGTCCCAACACCATTGATAAGGCCAGAAATCCCACTTATTAAACCTGACAGGGCACACCTGTGAAGTGAAAATCATTTCCGGTGACTACCTCTTGAAGCTCATCAAGAGAATGCCAAGAGTGTGCAAAGCAGTCATCAAAGCAAAAGGTGGCTACTTTGAAGAACCTAGAATATAAGGCATAATTTCAGTTGTTTCACACTTTTTTGTTAAGTATATAATTCCACGTGTTAATTCATAGTTTTAATGCCTTCAGTGTGAATTTACAATTTTCATAGTCATGAAAATACAGAAAAATCTTTTAAATGAGAAAGTGTGTCCAAACTTTTGGTCTGTACTGTATATATATGCACATATATATATATATATCTATATATATATATATATATCTATATATATATATATATATATATAGATATATATATATATATACCAGGATGGAGGATATATCAAAGCAATTTTCGCCATTGCTTTTGAAAGGATGTAAGTTGTGTAAAAAGTTTGCAACATTTGGAGTTTTCATGCCAGTTCTGCCAAAATAAGTGGAACTGAGATGGTGGCACGACCAGGAAGTAATACCACACCTGGAGAAAGTTTTCTGGTATTAGGCTGGGGTCACACACAACGTCTACAAAATCGGACCGTTTTAGTCTTAGGATAATCGCACAAATGTTTCATGAACATTGCTCTGTCTGTCATCCGATTTGAATGCGAGATGCGATTTTCTTGCATCTGAGCGTACATTTGACATCCGTCTGGCGAGATTTTGTCGGTGGCTAGCAAATGATATCCAAATGATAGTTTTTAAATCACAAAAGAAAGAATAGATATATACACATAGAATACATATATATATACAGTACAGACCAAAAGTTTGGACACATCTTCTCATTCAATGATTTTTCTGTATTTTCATGGCTATGAAAATTGTAGAATCACACTGAAGGCATCAAAACTATGAATTAACACATGTGGAATTATACATTACACTTTACAAAAAAGTGTGAAACAACTGAAAATATGTCTTATATTCTAGGTTCTTCAAAGTAGCCACCTTTTGCTTTGATTACTGCTTTGCATGCAGAAAAGGTGAATGGATGGACTCTACATGCCTGGTTCAAACCGTGAAGCATGGAGGAGAAGATGTGATGGTGTGAGGGTGCTTTGCTGGTGACACTGTTGGGGATTCGCCCCTACGACTGTCCTATTGATCTCTTGCCTGGAGCAGAATCTCCTCGGGGAAGAGTCTATCCCCTCTCGCTTCCATGTCCCAGTATATTCAGGAGAATCTGGCAAGAGGGTTCATTAGGAAGTCGGTGTCACCATCAGGGGTGGGGTTCTTCTTCATGCAAAAGAAGAATGGAGAATTACGTCCATGTATTGACTACAGGGGTCTTAACGCCATCACCGTCAAGAATAAGTACCCGTTGCCCCTAATCTCTGAGCTCTTTGATAGGCTCCGAGGAGCAAGGGTATTTACCAAGCTAGATCTAGGTGGTGCCTATAACCTAATTCGCATCCGTGAGGGGGACGAGTGGAAGACAGCTTTTAATACCAGGGATGGGCATTATGAATACCTGGTGATGCCCTTCGGGCTCTGTAATGCTCCCGCTGTTTTCCAAGACTTTGTTAATGACATCTTCCGGGATATGCTTTCCACCTCTGTAGTAGTCTATCTGGATGATATTCTCATCTTTTCACCAGATATAGACTCTCACCGGAGGGATGTCAACAAAGTCTTCGACCTCTTACGGGTAAACTCCCTCTATGCCAAGCTGGAGAAATGTGTGTTTGAGCAGGAGTCCTTACCTTTCCTGGGCTATATCATCTCCGCCCAGGGATTGGCTATGGATCCTGCCAAACTACAGGCTGTAATGGACTGGCAAGAACCCCATTCTCTTAAAGCGGTGCAGCGCTTTATGGGGTTCATTAATTATTATCGTCAGTTCATCCCCATTTCTCGACTTTGGTAGCTCCCTTGGTAGCCCTCACCAAGAAGGGAGCAAATCCCAAGTTGTGGTCTCTTCCATCAAGTCGCATTTTGCCAGTGGTCCCATATTATATCGCCCTGATGTTGATAAGCCGTTTATTTTAGAGGTGGACGCCTCTTCTGTTAGTGCTGGAGCAGTACTTTATCAAAAGGATGCTCAAGGTCGGAAGCATCCCTGCTTCTTCTTTTCTAAGACCTTTACACCAGCAGAGGAATTATTCCATCGGGGACAGGGAGTTGCTGGCTATGAAGTTGGCCTTCTTTGAGTGGAGACATCTTCTGGAGGGGGCTAGTTTTCCCTTCCAAGTCTTCACTGACCACAAAAACTTGGTATATCTGCAAACGGCTCAGCGGCTAAATTCTCGCCAGGCCAGATGGTCCCTATTCTTCTCTCGGTTTCACTTCACCCTCTATTTTCTCTCCAGAGAGAAGAATGTTCGGGCCGACGCTCTCTCTCGCTCCTTAGTGTCATCAGAGGAGGAGGATGAGGATCTTCGGCTTATTGTCCCCGAAGAGAGCCTGAGAACTGTAGCCCCGGTTTCGCTAGAGTCTGTGCCTCCGGGCAAGACTTTTGTGACCACTAATTTGCGACCGGAGGTACTCTCTTGGGCACACTCGTCCAGGGTGGGTGGACACTTTGGGGCAAAGAGGACAACAGAATTATTGGCGAGGACATACTGGTGGCCACATATGTCCTGTGACGTCAGGGAGTATGTTCAGGCGTGTGTCTCCTGCGCCTGGAACAAGTCCCCTCGACAACGGCCAGCTGGGTTACTTTTTCTTTTGCCGGTGGCAGACAGGCCCTGGGAGACGGTCGGGATGGACTTTGTGGTGGGCTTACCCAAGTCTCGGGGTTGCACTATCATTTGGGTGATCACCGACCACTTCTCCAAAATGGTGCACTTAGTGCCGCTACCCCGGTTACCTTTTGCACGGGCCTTGGCAGTATTATTTATTAGACACATCTTCCGTCTACACGGTATGCCAGACAAGACTGTCAGCGATCGAGGTCCTTAATTTGCGTCTCGGTTCTGGAGATAGTTGTGTCATCTACTCTGTATTGAGTTAAACCTCTCCTCTGCATATCATCCCGAGACGAATTGGTTGGTAGAGAGGGCCAACCAGACCTTGGTTACATACTTGCAACATTTTGTCTCTGCCAGGCAGGATGACTGGGCATCCTTGCTCCCGTGGGCGGAGTTCATGTTAAACAATGCTGTGGCTGACTCCACCGGACAGACCCCATTCCTCTTAAATTATGGCCAGCATCCGCGGGTACCGGTGCCCATGCCCGTGGCTTCCGCCGACTCCAGGGTGGCAGACTGGGCTGTGGAGGCACGGGACATATGGGACCGCACCCAGGATGCCATTCAGGCTTCCAAGGAAAGGATGAGGTCTTCTGCCGATGCCCATCGGCGTCCCACTCCGACATTTGCTCCTGGCGACCTAGTGTGGCTCTCCGCCCGAAACATCTGGCTACGGGTGGAATCCACTAAGTTGGCACCCCGCTATTTGGGTCCCTTCAAGGTTCTCGAGCAGGTGAACCCTGGGGTTTACTGTTTGGCCCTTCCGCCTCGCCTTGGTATCTCCGACACCTTCCATGTGTCCCTTCTAAAACCCGTGGTCATCTCCCGGTTGCCTGAGTCATCTGCCGGGACTTCGGGTTCATCTACGGACAATTACGAGGTGAACGCCATTGTAGGGTGCAAGGTGGTACGGGGCAAAAAATTTTTTTTGTTGGATTGGAGGGTTTATGGGCCTGTGGATAGGTCCTGGGAGCCTGCCGAACATATTCATGCTTCGCAGCTCATCGCTGCCTTTGAATGTAGCAAGGCCCAAAGAAGGGGAGCCCTAAGAGGGGGGTAATGTTAGGGGTCGAGTTCCCGCTTCTGCACAAGGGGAATCTCAAGCCGTCCCTGCTGCGGTCTCCCATCCGTCTCCGGCAGCAGTGGACTCTGCTCAGCTTAGACGTTGGTCCCAGCGTTTCGCCCAGTCTAACATTGTGCAGCGGATTACTGCTGCTCCTCCAGGCTCTGCTATTGTAGCCAGTACTGGTTAGCGGCGAGCAGACGTCTTAAGGACAAAGTCCTTGCTTTCCCCTTCTGAGCATGCCCAGAGTAAGATCTCTCATTGGAGATCAGGGGTCACATGCTCAGGTACTGCAGCAGCTCCTATTGGTCCGCCAGGAAGGTCCTGAAACCACTTGTGTTCTGGAGCAGTTTCCTATTGGTCCTTATCTGGCAGGCCCTGTAGTTGCTACTATAAAAGGGTGGCATGGTCGTGCCGCCATGCGCTAGTATCAATCATATTATGTGCTTTGCGCCAGGGAGATCTTGCACGCATGTGTTAGCACTCGGCTGAAATAAGCCCCTAGAATACCGGCACCTCCGATGAGGAGATTGTATGCATGTGTTTAGGGTTCGGCTGAAATAAGCCCCTAGAATATCGGCTTCTCCGGTGAGGAGATTGTCTGATTGCGTTGCTGATTGCGTTACTACGGACTGCTGTCCGCACAGCAGTTGTCTGTGCATACCTGTGGAGTTAACAGGACACAGTCCATATTTCTGCGTCTCTACCTTAGCGACTCTGTGGCGTAACAGAGTTCGCTTATACCGCCATATAGGGCCACAGTGTCCATAGTTGCGACTCTGTGAAGTAACAGAGTTTGCCATACCGCCATCCTACTAGCAGCAGGCTCTGCCTGCACGGTGGACCCGGGCTGCGAACAAACTTATTATTTATATTTCTTTTGTGCGTTCCGCCAGCCCTAACAGTATGTGTGCAAAATTTCATACATGTAGGGGTTAATTAAATGTGTAAATTCGTTGAAAAAAAAATGTGTGGGCTCCCGCTGTATTTTCTCCACCAGACAGGCAAAGCTAGCTATTTGGGGCCGATAATGATAGCCTAGGGAGGGTGCATTTATTTTGTGCCCCCCCTGGCTACTAACATCTGCCACCAGCCACCCCAGAAAAGGCAAATCTATAATTAGATGCGCCCTTTCTGGCACTTAGCCCGTCTATTCCCATTGCCCTGTAGCGGTGGCTAATGGTTTAATAATGGGTTAAAGCCACCTTGCTATTGGAAGGTGACTTTAAGCCAGGTTAATAATTGAGAGTTATCAATTAGACAGCTATCAATTATTAATCCTATTGTATGAAATAAAAAAAACCACGAACACATTAATTAAAAATCATTTTAATGAAATAAACACACAGTTTTTGACCATCTTTTATTGTACTGGTACTCCTTCGATTTCCTTGTTCTCCTGTAATAAAAAAAAATAATAAAACAACAATATTCTTACCTCTCCGGCGCTCAGTCAGGTCCAACGCTGTAATCCTTCACAAAGAGTTAACATGTTTACTGCGTGGACCGCAGCTAATGCTGACAGCCTCGCAGTAAACCCCCGAATGAATGAGCTTATCTCCCGACTGACAGGAGAGGAAGTGATTAGCTGGGAAGCTTGTTTCCCAGGCTAATCAATTCAGATCAGGCGGGGACTCCCTCTAACGTCACTGATGCTGTGCGGTGTCCCCGGCTGACCTGAACTGAACTGATTAGCCTGGGAAACAATCAATTAAGCTTCCCAGCTAATCACTTCCTCTCATGTCAGCCGGGAGAGGAACTCATTCATTCGGGGGTTTACTGTGAGGCTGGCAGCATTAGCTCCCGTCCACGCAGTAAACATGTTAACCCTTTGTGAAGGATTACAGCGTTGGACCTGACTGAGCGCCGGATAGGTAAGAATAATGTTGTTTTATTTTATTTTTTTTATTACAGGAGAACAAAGGAATCGAAGGAATACCAATACAATAAAAGATGGTCAAAAACTGTGTGTTTATTTCATTAAAATGATTTTTAATTCATGTGTGTGTGTTTTTTTTAAATTTCATACAATAGGATTAATAATTGATAGTTGTCTAATTGACAACTCTCAATTATTAACCTGGCTTAAAGTCACCTTCCAATAGCAAGGTGGCTTTAACCCATTATTAACCCATTAGCCACCGCTATAGGGCAATGGGAATAGATGGGCTAAGTGCCAGAAAGGGCGCATCTAATTATAGATTTGCCTTTTCTGGGGTGGCTGGGGCAGATGTTAGTAGCCAGGGGGGCACAAAATAAATGCACCCTCCCTAGACTATTATTATCTGCCCCCACTCGCTGGCTTTCCCTGTCTGGTGGAGAAATTACAGCGGGAGCCCACACATTTTTTTTCAACGAATTTACACATTTAATTAACCCCTACATGTATGAAATTTTGCACACATACACTCATGCAATTGTTAGTGAAAACCATATATCAAACTACATGAAATGACATGGTCAACTGTATGTAAACCATATGTCATTTCATGTCGGGTTCTGTAATTTCACAAAAGTCGGCAATTGAATTAGCGGCTATTATACTATGTAGAAGTGTATGAACTATAAATATATATATGTCACAATGACATGTATATATATATATATATATATATATATATATATATATGTATTCTATGTGTGTATATGTATTCTTTCTATTCTTTATTAAAGCTGTCAGTGTGATTTTACAGTATAGCTGGGGATGAATTGCCGGCTTTTCTAAAGGACACCGGTGCGATTTTATCGCAAGTCACACTTGTGGTCCGTTTGTAATCCGATTTTTCATCACACCCATAGTCTTTCGTTGGCGATTGTCGACCGATAATCGGTGACAATCGTAGCATGCTGCGATTGTCTCGGTCTGAGGAAAACGGGCGAGAAAAAATCAGATGCTGTGAGCTGCTCCATAGATTAACATTGGTCCGACTGCAATGCGATATTTCATCGCATTGCAGTCATCCGTTTTTGTCGCCAGTGTGACTCCGGCCTTACACATGAAGATGCATGTCAATCATCAGACACTACTGATTCATGAAGAGGTCTCATCATGAATCAGGAGAGTTTGACTCCACCATGCCTCTTAATCAAAACAGGAGAGAAAATTGTAAGTCTTGATGAATCGGTGACTGAATCAAAAACATGGAACTTCTTATATTTTCTTCCTTTACTAATTTACCTAAACCTGATATTTCCATTTCTGTGTGTAAAACTAGCATAGAACCCAAGTAGCTTCACTCACTTATATACAATTATTCTCTCATTTCAGCTGCAGCTCAAAAGCATCTCCATAATCTGACCTTTTATTATGTTTGCAGTAGCAAAACCTCTTACCTTGAGTTATTCTCTCTGCAAATCAGTCTTCCTCTCCGTACACGTTCCCTTTCCCAACCAACCATCAATGCATCAGCCTACCTCATATTTCTGTCCTGCCACTACACTGATGCCATAGAGTACATCTAAAACTAATCACATTCAGCAACAAAGTTCTCTACAATTCTGCACTGACCTACATCTCCTTTTTAATCTCTGTCTACCAACCTACCTATGCTCTCCAATAATCCAAAACTCCCATTTCCGTCTCCAAGACTTTTCTCTTGGTACACAAGTATTTGGAATACTCTACACCAGAAAATCTGGTAATTCCCTGATCCACACTTTTAAGCGTACCAAGAAAACACATCTTTTTAGGCTGATCTATCATATCACCTCACTAATCTAAGTGCTCCCTTTTCTCTCTTCAAACATTTTCTCCATAATCTGGTCCATGCTATTTTCCATTCTCTCACTTACCATGTATGTAGTAGCACTTTGTATTTGGACACCAACAGATATACACAGGAAAGGCCATCAATATCTGATCAGTGGGGGTGCGACACGAAGCTGTGGCCGAAATAATTGGATGCTGCTGGAACACAGCAGCTCCATCAAAACTTTACTGGCTGCTGCCATATACTGCATATCCACAACTTATTTATTTGATTAGGAGGTGGAACTGCAGAACCCGACCGCGGCCACTATAGAAATGATGACGCTGCTGTTTTCAAGTATCATCTGAGGACTTCCGGCCACAGCTGGGTGTCGCACCCACTCCGATCAGACATTGATGGCTATTAGTGATGGGCGAGCACTAAAATGCTCGGGTGCTCGTTGCTCGAGTTGAACAATTTGTAATACTCAGGTACTCGGACAGAACAACGAGCCCAATGTAGGTCTATGGGAGACCCGCGCATTTTTACCTCGATCCACCCTGGGGGTCCTTTTAAGGTCTAAAAACGTCTGAAAATGATGGAAACACTGCTCAAATGACACAGGAACATCATGGCAAATGTCCCTGGAAGCAATTCTGACTCCTAGGTCACAGCTGTAAACAGTGTTGTCAGAGTTTCACACCATTTTTACAGGCGCACCAAAAAACATACAAAAACGAAACCAAAATGGATTTTCCAGGGAAATATGTTAAGGAACATCCTTTCCAGGGTAATGACTTGTATATAAGGCAAAATAATTAACCCCAGACCAAATGTTCCTCCACCACTTGGGCTATGTTCACACGCAGCGTTTTTGATGCGTTTTTCAACTTTAACATTGCTTTCAACCAATACAAATGCATTTACTGGGAAATGTCATTGTAACATTTCACAACTTTAGCTGGCCATGTGGTGTGTGACACATCATCAGACACATCTTGTTTCATTTATTAAGGAGGGACTCTTAAAGTAACAGAGTCTATTTTTAGAGGGGCATCAGGCAGTATTACTATTCTTAAAGGGCCATTATTAAACAGTGGGTCTCCTATACTGTTATTGCATATGCAGTGAGTGGCTGGGCTGCCAAAAATTAGGATGCACTCCAATAACCCTTTCATGAGATGTACAGGAGAGCTTCCTGAAAAAATGTTGTTTGAATGCAAGGCCTGGCCTGGCCCAAAGTTACATGCACCCCAATAACCGTTTCAGCATATGTACTTGAGGGACTCATGACAAAATTGTTCCTATTAAAAGAAAGTGTGTCTCCCATACTGTTTGCTTATGCACTGAATGCAAGGCCTGGCCTGCCCCAATGTTACATGCACCCCAGTAATCGTTTCAGCAGATGTTCTATAGGGCCTCATGGCAAAATTTTTCCTATTAGAAGAAAGTGTGTCTCCCATACTGTTTGCTTTTGTAGAGAATGCAAGGTCTGCCCTGCACCAATGTTACATGCACCCCAATAACCCTTTCAGCTGACATACTTGAGGGCCTCATGACAAAATTGTTACCATTAGAAGAAAGTGTGTCTCCCATACTGTTTGCTTATGCATTGAATGCAAGGCCTGGCCTGCCCCAATGTTACATGCACCCCAATAACCCTTTCAGCAGATGTACTTGAGGGCCTCATGACAAAATTGTTCCCAATAGAAGTGTGTTTCCCATACTGTTTGCTTATGCACTGAATGCTAGGCCTGGCCTGCCCCAAAGTTACATGCACCCAATAAGCCTTGGAAGCTACGTACTGGATGGCCACATGAAGAAAAAGTTCCCATTATTCTTTTTTTTATTACAAAAAAGTTTGTCCATGAAGTGAATGGAAGTCCTGGCCCAAATGTGCACGCACCACAATCCACCTTGGAAGAAACGTGGAGGAGGGCCTCATAAAAATGTTTTCACATTACAAAGGAGCAGTTCTCCGATACTTTGAATGCCCATACACTAAGTGTATGGGCTGACAAACATTTCCCCTGGGGGATACACATCAGCATAGTGTGTAACTTTTTTTTTAGGGGCATCTTAAACACCTTGGAAAACAGTAACGTGATTTCCTACATCGTTGCTGCTGGGAAAGTACAGGTTTTTAGTAAAAATATGGCAGACGCATCATTGGATGAAGTGATCAGGAAAAGGGGCATGGTGATGGCAGGAATAGTAATGTACAGGATTAATAACAGCAGTGGCTATGGGAGGTATGAGATCCAGGATACAGCCTACAATGATTAGTCGTTTAGCCACCATCAATTACCAGAATGTGTTTCATGCCCGTCAGAAGATCGGTGTAACAGATGCGCGTGTGAAGCTCGGCATAAACAATACCCGTAAGAAATATGTTGCCAAAGATGCACGTGTCCGTATAAAGGGCAAAGTGCAACATGCTCGTGAGATGCTGAATTAGAGAAAGCAGATAAGTGTTGGAGGAAAAAAAGCTGTGAATGTCTGGAAATTAATTTTATCTTGGGCAAACTTTACTTCTTACTAAAGTGGTACAGAATGATGCATACACAGCTCCAATGTCTACACAGCACAACACTTCGCCACCTTTATTGCACACAAAGGCTTTAGCCAAAATGTCACGGACACTTGTCACAATTGAGGCCAGTTCACGAGTAGGGCCCAGTCATAAAGAGTCTGTCTTTACCTCTTTAGAATGCCCAAAAATGACCATTAATAATTTGCATTCAAGAGTCACAGAGGAAGATATCGTGGAGCTTTTCTTTGTACGCGGTGCTTTGAAGCGCACCTGCTTGTTGAGTTCAGGAGTTGCAGAGGTTGTGTTTATAGGTAAGGAAGATGCAGTTGGTGCCTACAAAAAATACAACAACAGATACATAGATGGACAACCAATGAAATGCAATCTTACTTTGGTATTGTGATAACATCAGAACAGCACAAATTTCTAAGATTAAGTGACACTCCATCATAGAAGGAAAGTTAATGTCGAAGAAACACAAACTCCTCCTCCTCCAGTGTTGCTTAAAATCCTCCAGCTGGAGTTGATCCTGATACTATCTTAAAAGCACTCTTTAAATCCTCAGGGTTATCATCTGTCTTTCAACCACCTGCATTTAAGATTAAGCTCTGATGACACCAACACAACTTGGAAACTGTAATAAGAGAGATTCACAATTCACATATGGGCCCAGAGCCTCCTTAACCCCTTAAACCCCAAGGGTGGTTTGCACGTTAATGACCGCGCCAATTTTTACAATTCTGACCACTGTCTCTTTATGAGGTTATAACTCTGAAACGCTTCAACGGATCTTCACGATTCTGAGACTGTTTTCTCCTGACATATTGTACTTCCTGAAAGTGGTAAAATTTCTTTGATATAATTTGCGGTTATTTATGAAAAAAATGGAAATATGGCGAAAATTTTGAAAATTTTGCAATTTTCAAAATTTTAATTTTTATTCCCTTGAAACAGAGAAATATGTCACACAAAATAGTTACTAAATAACATTTCCCACATGTCTACTTTACATCAGCACAATTTTGAAATCAATTTTTTTTTTTGCTACGAAGTTATAAGGGTTAAAAGTTGACCAGCGATTTCTCATTTTTACAACAAATTGTACAAAACCATTTCTTTTAGGAACCACCTCACATTTGAAGTCACTTTGAGGGGTCTATATGGCAGAAAATACCCAAAAGTGACACCATTCTAAAAACTGCACCCCTCAAGGTACTCAAAGTCACATTCAAGAAGTTTATAAACCCTTCAGGTGCTTCACAGGAGCTGAAGCAACTTGGAAGGAAAAAATGAAGATTTAACTTTTTAGTCACAAAAATGATTTTTTACAAACAATTTTTTATTTTTCGCAAGGGTAAAAGGAGAAAATGGACAGAAAAAGTTGTTGTGCAATTTCTACTGAGTACGCCGATACCCCATATGTTGGGGAAAACCACTGTCTGGGCGCTCGGCAGGGCTTAGAAGGGAAGGAGCGCCGTTTGACTTTTTCAAACAAAATTGGCGGGAATTGAGATTGGACGTCATGTCGCGTTTCGAGAGCCCCTAATGTGCCTAAACAGTGGAAACCCCCCACATGTGACACCATTTTGGAAACTAGACCCCATAAGGAACTTATCTAGATCTGTTGTGAGCACTTTGAACCCCCAAGTGTTTCACTAAAGTTTATAATGCCTGGGTGTGAAAAAAAAAAATCCACAAAAATGATTTTTTTTGTCCCCAATTTTTGATTTTTCCCAAGGAAATTGGACCCCAAAAGTTGTTGTCCTATTTGTCCTGAGTTTGCAGATACCCCATATGTGGGAGAGAAATACTGTTTGGACGCACCGCAGGGCTCGGAAAGGAAGTAATGACGTTTTGGAATTCAGACTTTGATGGGTGTCATGTTCAGTTTGCAGAGTCCCTGATGTGCCTAAACAGTGGAAACCCCCACAAGTGACCCCATTTTGGAAACTAGACCCCCTAAGGAAATTATCTAGATCTGTGGTGAGCACTTTGAACCCCCAAGTGCTTCACGCAATTTTATAATGCCCAGGCATGAAAATAAGAAATCCTATTTTTTTCCCACAAAAGTAATATTTAAGTCACCAATTTTTTATTTTCCCTAGGGTAACATGAGAAATTGGACCATAAAAGTTGTTGTCCAATTTGTCCTAAATACGCTGATACCCCACATGTGGGGGGGAACCACTGTTTGGGCGCACGGCAGAGCTCAGAAGGGAAGGAGCGCCATTTGACTTTTTCAAACCAAAATTGGCTGGAATCGAGATTGGATGCCATGTCGCATTTGGATAACCCCTGATGTGCCTAAACAGTGGGAATCCCCCACAAGTGACCCCATTTTAGAAACTAGACCCCCTAAGGAACTTATCTAGATCTGTGATGAGCACTTTGAACCCCCAAGTGCTTCACACAAGTTTATAACGTAGAGCCGTAAAATGATCTTTTCACCCCAATTTTTATTTCCCAAGGGTAACAAGACCTCAAAAATTATTGTGCAATTTATCCTGAGTACGCTGATACCCAATATGTGGGGGTAAACCACTGTTTGGGTGCATGGCAGAGCTCGGAAGGGAAGGAGCGCAGTTTGACTTTTTCAACGCAGAATTGGCTGTATGCCATGTCTTGTTTGGAGAGCCCCTGATGTGCCTAAACAGTGGAAACCCCCCACAAGTGACACCATTTTGGAAACTAGACCCCTTAAGGGACTTATCTAGATCTGTTGGGAGCACATTCAACCCCCAAATGTTTCACTAAAGTTTATAATGCCTGGGTGTAAAAGCAAAAAAAAAAAAAATTCCACAAAAAATGATTTTTTAGTCCCCAATTTTCCAATTTTTGATTTTTACAAGGAAATTGGACCCCAAAAGTTGTTGTCCAATTTGTCCTGAGTACGCTGATACCACATATGTGGGGGGGAAATACTGTTTGGGTGCACGGCAGGTCTCGGAAAGGAAGTAATGACATTTTGGAATGCAGACTTTGATGGGTGTCATGTTCAGTTTGCAGAGTCCCTGATGTGCGTAAAAAGTGGAAACCCCCACAAGTGACCCCATTTTGGAAACTAGACCCCTATGGAACTTATCTAGATCTGTGGTGAGCACTTTGAACCCCCAAGTGCTTCACACAAGTTTATAATTCCCGGGCATGAAAATAAAAAATCCTATTTTTTCCCACAAAAATGATGTTTTAGTCACCAATTTTTTACTTTCCCAAGGGTAAGGGGAGAAATTGGACCCTAAAAGTTGTTGTCCAATTTGTATTGAGTACGCTGATACCCTATATGTGGGAGAAAACTGCTGTGTGGGGGCACGTTGGGGCTCGGGATAGTAGTAGTGACGTTTAGTAATGCAGACTTTGATAGAATGGTCTGCGGGTGTCATGTCGCGTTTGGAGAGCCCCTGATGTGCCTAAACAGTGGAAATCCCCTACAAGTGACCCTATTTTGTAAACTAGACCCCCAAAGGAACTTATCTAGATGTGTGGTGAGCGCTTTGAACCCCCAAGTGCTTCACAGAAGTTTATAACGCCCGGACGTGAAAATAAAACAATCATATTTTTTCCACAAACATGATCTTTTAGTCCCCAGTTAATTTATGTTCCCAAGGGTAACAGGAGAAATTGGACCCAAAAAGTTGTTTTCCAATTTGTCCTGAGTACGCTGATACCCTATATGTGGGAGAAAACTACTGTATGGGCACACGTCGGGGCTCGGAAGTGAAGTAGTGACGTTTTGCATTGCAGACTTTGATGGAATGGTCTGCGGGTGTCATGTCGCATTTGGAGAGCCCCTGATGTGCCTAAACAGTGGAAACCCCCACAAGTGACCCCATTTTGGAAACTAGACCCCAAAGGAACTTATTTAGATGTGTGGTGAGAACTGCTGAGTGGTGAGTGCTTCACAGAAGTTTATAACGTAGAGCCATAAAAATAATAAATCATATTTTTTTCTACAAAAATGATATTTTTGCCCCCAATTTTTTATTTTCCCAAGGGTAACAGAAGAAATTGGACCCCAAGAGTTATTGTGCAATTTGTCCTAAGTATGCGGATACCCCATATGTGGGGGTAAACTACTGTTTGGTCGCATGGCAGAGCTCAGAAGGGAAGGAGCACCGTTTGACTTTTTCAATGCCGAATTGGCTGGAATTGAAATCAGACGCCATGTCACATTTGGAGAGCCCCTCATGTGCCTAAACAGTGGAAACCCCCCAATTCTAACTCCAACCCTAACCCCAACACACCCCTAACACTAATCCCAACCCTAATCATAACCCTAACCACAAACCTAACCCTAACACACCCGTAAACCTAGTCCCAACCCTAACCCTAACTTTAGCCCCAACCCTAACCCTAACCGTAATGGGAAAATGGAAATAAATATTTTTTTAATTTTATTATTTTTCCCTAACTAAGGGGGTAATAAAGGGGGGTTTGATTTACTATTTATAGCGGGTTTTTATGATTGGCAGCTGTCACGCTAAAAGACGCTTTTTATTGCAAAAAGCAGGTTTTGCATCATCACATTTTGGGAGCTATAATTTTTCTATATTTTGGCCCACAGAGTCATGTGAGGTCTTATTTTTTGCGGGACGAGGTGACGTTTTTATTTGTACCATTTTTGGGCACATGACATTTTTTGATCGCTTTTTTACAATTTTTGGTAGGCAGAATGAACAAAAACCAGCAATTCATGAGTTTCTTTTGGGGAGGGGCGTTTATAGCGTTCCGCATGATGTAAAATTGATAATGGAGTTTTATTCTTTGGGTCAGTATGATTACGGTGATACCTCATTTATATAATTTTTTTATGTTTTGGCGCTTTTATACAATTAAAACGATTATATATAAAAAATAATTATTTTTGCATCGCTTTATTCTGCGAGCTAAAACTTTTTTATTGTTTCGCTCATGGTGTTGTATGGCAGCTCGTTTCTTGCGGGACAAGATGACGTTTTCAGTGGTACCATGCTTGTTTGTATCCGTCTTTTTGATCGCGTGTTATTCCACTTTTTGTTCGGCAGTATGATGATAAATCATTGTTTTTTAGACTTTTTTTTTTTTTAAGGGGTTCACTAAATGGGTTAACTAGTGGGACAGTTTTATAGGGTGGGTCGTTACAGACGCGGCGATACTAAATATGTGTACTTTTATTGTTTTTTTTTACATTAAAGAAGTGAATTTATTGGGGAATATTTTTTTTTTTTCATTATTTAGAAATTTTTTTTTACACATGTTTATTTTTATTTTTTTAACATTTTTACTTTGTCCCAGGGTGGGACATCACAGTATGGGGTCAGATCGCTGGTGTGACAGTGTGCACAGCACACTGTCACACCAGCGATCGCACCGGCAGTGCTGGAGGTTGCTCAGTGCCTGCTCTCAACAGGCACTGAGGAAGCCGCCTCCCTGCAGGACCCCGCGGCCATCTTGGATCCAGGGTCCTGCAGTGAGGAGAGTCCCTCAGAACAGCGCGACACATTGCGCTATTCTGAGGGTGTCAGGGGAGCACGCAGGGAGCCCCCTCCCTGCGCGATGCTCCCCTGTGCACCGGTACACCGTGATCATGTTTGATCGCGGTGTGCCAGGGGTTAATGTGCTGGGAGCGGTCCCTGACCGCTCCTGACACATAGTGCCGGGTGTCAGCTGTGATAATCAGCTGACGCCCGGCGGCGATCAGCTGCACTCCCACCGGGAGCGCAGCTGATCGCCCTGGACGTACTATTCCTAGAATTAAATACCAGGTCACATGGACGGAATATTACGTCCAATAGGATTAAGGGGTTAAAAAAATTTCATTTTTCTTTTTGGCTTTTGTTTAACGCTGGTGATGATTTCCAGCAGGTAGTTGATGTTTGAAAGGAGTGCGGCATCAGACATTGGACAATTTATCCTGTTCCCAGCATTGTAGTACAGTTCACCTTTGTTGTGGGGCAGTTGCATTAATGCATCAAGAATTTCCATTTTTCCCTTGCTCTAGTATTGTGAAACAGCACGATTATGGTTCTACTGTGCTGTAAAGGGAAGCTTAATAAATGTTGAATAACTTGTTTACATTTCTTCAATAACCTTTTTCAACTGAAAAGATAATCTTTGTTGTTTTGTAGTTTTAATATTGGAATTCCTACAACTGGATCTCAAGACTTTCATATTCCTTTAAATGGGGGGAAATTACTAAGTGTCCACCGACTGTGTTTTAGACAAATAAATTATTTAGGCCTAATTAATGTTTCACACTGTACAAATGTAATCCAGAACTGTTCAATCGTAGGAAATACTCTTTGCCCTGCGGCTGAAGTATTTTGTGATATCTGTGATATGAAGACAAAAAAATGCTGAAGGGAAAGAGATCACGGTAATTGTGATCTAAATACTGAGATGTGTACAGAGGAATGCTGGGAGGACACAGATTGTGGTTTTCTGTCAACTTAGTCTGCATGTAAAATTTGTTATGTAATGCTGGTAATTAAAAAAAAGTTACTCTAGTGTTTGAGTTCCCACTGCTGCACAAGGGGAGTCTTAAACCAGTCCCGCTGCGGTCCCCCATTCATCTCCGGCCGCAGTGGAGCCTGCTCAGCAAAGACGTCGGTCCCAGCATCTCGCCCGGTCTAATACTGTGCAGAGACTTGCTGCTGCCTCTTCAGGTTCTGCTATTGTGGCCAGTACTGGTCAGCGGCGAGCAGACGTCTTTAGGTCTAAGTCCTTTGTGGCTTCATCTGAGCATGCCCAGGGCAAGATCTCCCATTGGAGATCAGGGGTCACATGCTCAGACACAGCTGCCACTCCTATTGGTCCTTCAGGAAGGTCCTCTGGCTGTTGATGTTCTGAAGCAGCTTCCCATTGGTCCTTCCTGGAAAGTCTTTTTCTCGTGGCTGCTATAAAAGGCTGTCCTTACCGCATGGCCGTGCACTAGGATCAATTACATTATGTGCTTTGCGCCAGTGTGATCATGCACGCATGTGGTTAGGGCTCGACTGAAATAAGCCCCTAGAATACCGGCACCTCCGGTGAGGAGATTTTGGTGCACGTGGTTAGGGCTTGGCTGAAATAAGCCCCTAGAATACCGGCTTCTCCGGTGAGGAGATTGCTTGATTGCGTTGCTGTCTGCATGATCATGGACTGCTATCCGCACAGCAGTTATCTGTGTATCCCTGTGGGGTTAACAGGACACAGTACCTATCTCTGCGTCTTTACCTCAGCGACTCTGTGGTGTAACAGAGTTCGCTTATATCGCCATATAGCGCTGCGGCATTCCTGCTAGCTGCTCTGTGGATTAACAGAGTTCACAGTAACTGCCACAGCGCGCTACGGCGTTTATTTTAGCGACTCTGCGGGATAACAGAGTTCGCTACTTACGCCATCTTACTAGCAGCAGGCTCTGCCTGCACGGTGGACCCTGGGCTGCGAACGCACCTCTCTACATCTTATATTTGGTGCGTTCCGCAGACCCTAACAGTGTTGGCAGGGCGCAGTGCCATACCAGGACTATCTATTTGCTCTTCCTGTTAAACTCTTATGATTTTTTTTTATTGATATTTATTTGAACTCCTCATTAGGAGGGGGGAGACACAAGAAATGATAGGTGAACTCTGAAGAGACCTCAAACACCCCTTTGTAAACAATAACGTGGCTGTTGCATCACGGAATAAGTTCACCCTCGTGTTATAGTGGTGGTGTCTGAATAGACGTGGAGCATGTCATCCTCTGAGTGTTTTCCCAACTTAAAGGGAATATACATACACTAAAGCCCCCATCTCACACAGCGATCTCGCTAGTGAGATCGCTGCTGAGTCACTAGTTTTGTGACGCAACAGCGATCTCCCTGCGATATCGCTGTGTGTGACATACAGCGACGATCAGCCCCCCTGCTGGGTATCGCTGATCGTCGCTGAATGTCCTGGACATTTTTTTGATCGCTGGTCTCCCGCTGGCCAGCACGCATCGCTGCGTGTGACAGGCGGGAGACCAGCGATCCGCTGGTAACCAAGGTACACAGCGGGTTTCCAGGCGCGGGGCTGTGCCTGGAAACCCAACGTGTACATTGGATACCAGTGCGCTGCTGCAGGGGAGCTGGTAACCAAGGTACACGTCGGGTATCCAGGCACAGCGCAGTACCTGGAAACCCAACGTGTACCTTGGTTACCAGCTCCCTGCATCAGGCTGCTGGTATCCAACGTACACTGCGGGTAACTAAGTGATGTTACCCGCCGTGTCGCTGTGCTGATCGCTGCCTGAGCTGCCTGTTTGGCAGCTCAGCAGCGATCATGTAGCGACACACCAGCGATCTTGATCGTTGTCGGGATCGCTGGTGTATCGCTATGTGAGACCCGGGCTTTAGTGCGTGGGCTGATAAACATTTCCCCATGGGGGGTACATTTTTAAAACATTTTTTTGCGGGCCTCATAAACACCCTTACAAAAAAATTTACTGGCTGTAGCATCACAGAAAACATTGACCCTGGCATTCTAGTGGTGGTGTCTAAAGAGACATGGAGGATGTACTCCTATGAATGTTTTCCCAATTTAAAGGAGCAGGTCTCCTATACTTGGAATGCCCATACACTAAGTGCATGGACTGACAAACATTTCCCCATTGGGGAGTACATTTTTAAAACATTTTTTTTCGGGCCTCATAGACACCCTTACAAAAAAATTGACTGGCTGTAGCATCACAGAAAACGTTCACCTTGGCGTTCTAGTGGTGGTGTCTGAAGAGACGTGGAGGATGTCCTCCTCTGAATATTTTCCCAATTTAAAGAAGCTGGTCTCCTATACTTGGAATGCCCCTACACTAAGTGCAGGGGCTAACAAACATTTCCCCATGGGGGTACATTTTTAAAACATTTTTTACGGGCCTCATGGAGACCCTTGCAAAAAATTGACTGGCTGTAGCATCACAGAAAACGTTCACCCTGGCGTTCTAGTGGTGGTGAATGATGAGAAGAATGAGGAGAAGGAGTAGGAGGACACCAAATAGCCAAAAAAAGGAAGCCTAAACCCATGAGTGGGTGTGAAGAGGTGCATGGGAATACACCTCCCAAAAAGACACTGTATTGGAGGTTATGTATCACTGTCATTTGGTGGTGTAGAGAAGTTTGGCCCAATTCAGCCCTTTTTCATTTTCATAAGAGTCAGCTTGTCTGCATTTTCAGTTGACAGGTGAATGCATTTATCTGTTATAATTCCACCAGCAACACTAAAAACCCACTCTGACAAAACGCTAGTGGCAGGGCAGGCCAGGACCTCCAAAGCATAGAGAGCAAGTTCACGCCATGTGTCCAACTTGGATACCCAATAATTAAAAGGCACAGAGGAATCACAGAGGACGTTGGTAAGGTCAGTAAGGTTCTCCCTCACCATCTTCCCAAACATTCCATTCCTTGTGACATTACCCCGCGCCTCTGGGCCAGGGCAATGTGAGGGTCTGGGAAAACTGTCCCAGAACTTTGCCAGTGTTGCCCTGCCACTGCTGGATTGGAGTTGTGTCTCTCTCACCTGTACTTATTGGTTGTCCAACGCCCTGTTTCGTCTGCCACCAGCGTTTTCAGATGGGAATTTTTTAAATAATTCTTAAACAATGGCCCTCTGGTACAGCATAATGTTAGTTATTATGATTTGGTAGCTGAGGAGAGCAGGCAAAAACGGCAATACACCAGAGAGGTTGGAATCTACTGGATTGCAGTACCCTGACTAGCCACCACAACTAAAGGCAGCCGTGGAGTGTTCCTACGTTGGTCCTAGACGCCTCGTCACAACCTGAGAAGCTAACTACACCTAAAGATAGAAAGAGGAAAGCTATCTGCCCCGGAGCAGATCCACAAAGTACATAGGAAGCCCCCAAACATGTAATGGCGGTTTAGACAAGAGGAAATACAGACACAGACAGAAAATAGTATGAGCAAACGTTGGGGCCCAATCTTCCTAGAAAGAAAAGGATAGGAAGGACACTTACTGCAATCCAAATAACCCTAAAAAAATACCAACTCTACTAATTGCAAAAACACCTGAGATCACACGACCTCTACCACCTAAATTAGTTCTCTGGTGTAACAAAACCAAGCCGCAGTCACTGAAAAAACTGGAAAAGGCAAATGAACAAATAACAGTGGCTCAGATAAACTGAGAGGAGCACAAGCCCCCGGAGGGGACCTGGCTGACCTCCACAGAAGTGCAGGGAAAAATGCAAAAAGCAAGCACAAAAATAAAAGCAAAAATATCTTATCTGTTAGCAGAAGATGCAGGCAAGACTCAGCAAGCTTCCAAGTGAACCAGGAACCACAGTTGAGACAAGAACAATTGATCACCGGCAACCATGATGGGAGGGAACCTCCCTTATATAAGACCAGTCTGTAACTCCTGATTGCCAATCTTCACAATCTTCATTGAATGGTTCAGTACTGTTTGTAACCACCAGAGGGAGCTTCTGCTCAGAATTCATTTCTAACACATTCACAACAGTACCCCCCCCTTGAGGAGGGGTCACCGAACCCTCATTTGGGCAACCAGGTCGGTCAGGATGAGCTCTGTGATACGCACGGATCAGTCTCCTAGCATGGATGTCCGAAGCAAACACCCAAGAATTGTCCTCCTGACCATAACCTCTCCACTTAACCAAATACTGGAGTTTCTGTCTAGAAAAATGAGAATCCAATATTTTCTCAACCACATACTCCAAATTGCCCTCAACCAAAACAGGGTCAGGAGGCGCAGCCATAGGAACCACTGGCTCGACAAACCTCTTCAATAAGGACTTGTGGAACACGTTATGGATCTTAAATGTCCCTGGAAGAAGTAAACGAAAGGAAACAGGATTAAGAATCTCCATGATCTTATAAGGTCCAATGAACCTAGGCTTAAACTTAGGAGATGCAACTCTCATAGGGATATTTCTTGAGGACAACCAGACCAAGTCCCCCACTTCAAACCGAGGACCATCAGTCCTATGCCGGTTGGCAAACCGCTGGGACCTCTCCTGAGAGAGGGACAACCTCTCCACTACCTGGTCCCAAATCTGCTGCATACGCTCCACAACAGAGTCAACACCTGGACAGACAGAAGCCTCCATCTGTCCCGAAGAAAATCGAGGGTGAAACCCAAAATTGCAGAAAAATGGAGACATCAAAGTGGCAGAGCTAGCCCTATTATTAAGAGCAAACTCAGCCAAAGGCAAAAAAGAGACCCAGTCATCTTGATCAGCAGACACAAAGCATCTCAGATAAGTCTCCAATGTCTGGTTTGTTCTCTCAGTTTGTCCATTGGTCTGAGGATGAAAAGCCGAGGAGAAAGACAATTGAACACCAAGTTTAGAACAAAAAGTCCTCCAAAATCTGGAAACAAACTGGACTCCTCTGTCAGACACAATGTTCTCAGGAATGCCGTATAACCGAACCACGTGCTGAAGGAACAAAGGCACCAATTCGGAGGAGGAAGGCAACTTAGGTAATGGCACAAGATGTATCATTTTGGAAAACCTATCACAAATCACCCAGATAACGGTCATTCTCTGAGAAACAGGGAGGTCGGAAATGAAATCCATAGAGATATGGGTCCATGGTCTCTTGGGCACAGGCAATGGCATCAACAAACCACTAGAGCGAGAGCAAGGCTTGGAGCGAGAGCAAGTCCCGCAGGACTGCACAAATTCCCTGACGTCACGAGACAAAGTAGGCCACCAAAAGAACCGACTAACCAAGTCTCTGGTACCAAAAATTCCGGGATGACCGGCCAACGCGGAACAATGAATCTCAGACATCACACTCTTTTTCCACCGGTCTGGGACAAACAATTTCCCAATAGGGCAGCGCTCGGGTTTATCCTCCTGACACCCTTCCAGAGCCAGTCTCAAATTGGGCGAGATGGCGGAAAGAACTACACCCTCTTTCAAAATAACAGCAGGATCAGATAACTCAGGAGAGTCCGCAAGGAAACTCCTCGAGAGGGCATCCGCCTTAACATTCTTAGTGCCAGGAAGAAAGGAAACCACAAAATTAAAACATGTGAAAAACAAGGCCCACCTGGCCTGTCTAGGATTAAGTCACTTAGCTGATTCCAGATAAACCAGATTCTTATGGTCCGTGAGGACCACCACCTGATGTTTGGCTCCCTCCAGCCAATGTCTCCACTCTTCAAAAGCCCACTTCATGGCCAATAACTCCCGATTACCCACGTCATAATTACGTTCAGTTGGAGAAAAATTTCGAGAGAAAAAGGCACAAGGGTTACTTTTAGAGGTCTCTGGATCTCTTTGGGACAAAACGGCACCTGCCCCAATTTCAGAGGCATCAACCTCCACCTGAAATAGCAGAGAAACATCAGGCTGCTGTAGAACAGGAGCAGAAGTGAATCTCTGCTTAAGTTCCTGAAACGCAGAGACTGCCTCAGGAGGCCAATTCACCACATCAGAACCCTTTTTGGTCAAATCAGTCAATGGTTTAACAATAACAGAGAAATTACCAATAAATTGATGATAAAAATTGGCAAAACCCAAGAATCTCTGAAGAGCCTTTAATGAGGTAGGTTGGACCCAATCACAGATGGCCTGAACCTTGACCGGGTCCATTTCAATAACAGATGGGGACAAAATGAATCCCAGAAATGAGATCCTCTGTACGCCAAAAAGACACTTTGATCCCTTCACATACAGAGCATTCTCTCTCACAATCTGGAACACAGTCCGAACATGTTTCACATGAGAGTTCCAGTCATTGGAAAAAATCAAGATATCATCCAAATAAACAATCAGAAATTTATCCACAAAATCCCTGAAAATGTCATTCATGAATGACTGGAAGACGGAAGGAGCATTAGTGAGCCCAAAGGGCATCACTAGGTACTCAAAATGCCCCTCTGGGGTATTAAATGCCGTCTTCCATTCATCCCCGTGCTTAATGCGAATAAGGTTATACGCCCCCCTGAGGTCAAGCTTGGTAAACCAAGTAGCACTTTTGACCCTGGAAAACAGGTCAGAAATCAAGGGTAACGGATATTGATATTTCACAGTGATATTGCTCAAGAGATGATAATCAATACACGGCCTTAATGAACCATCCTTTTTGGCCACAAAGAAAAAGCCGGCACCCAAGGGTGAAGAGGATGGTCTGATATGACCCTTCTCCAATGACTCCTTGATATAAGACCGCATAGCGTCATGTTCAGGTACAGACAAGTTAAAAAGGCGACCTTTAGGGAATTTACTACCAGGCACTAATTCAATAGCGCAGTCATAGCTCCTATGGGGGGGCAAGGATGCAGATTTACTTTCGCTAAACACATCAGAAAAATCAGTCAAAAAGTCAGGAACATCCTGAGCCTGGGGAGAAGCAGAAAAAACAGGAGTGTTGGCATTAACACATTGGCAGCCCCAACTGGTTACAGACACAGATTTCCAATCCAAAACAGGATTATGAGACTGTAACCAAGGGAAACCTAGTACAATAATGTCATGCAGATTATACAGCACCAAAAATTTGCAACTCTCCTGATGATCAGGTTCAACCCTCATTATCACCTGAGTAGAGAACTGGGGTTTATTCTCAGCCAAAGGGGTAGAATCAATCCCCAGTAGGGGAATAGACTTCCGTAGGGGTATCAAGGGAAACCCACAACGTTTAGCAAAATCAAAATCCATCAGGTTAATAGCTGCTCCCGAATCAACAAAAGCCTGAGCAGAAAATGTGGACAGGGAGCAAATCAGGGTAACAGTCAACAGAAATTTAGTCTGAACACTACCCAAGACAACTGAGCGTGTAAAACGTCTTCCCCGCTTAGGGCAGACTGAAATAGCATGAGAGGCATCACCATAGTAGAAACATAACCCATTGCGTTTTCAAAACTCTTGACGCTGTGCCCCAGAAGCCACTCTATCACACTGCATGAGTTCAGAAGCTGGTTCACATTTTACATTATCTGACAGACCCTTCTGAAAAAGAGCTGCCAAAGCATCATCTTTCCATTTGGTCAGGACTGCCCACTTTCGGAATTTCTGACAGTATAACTCAGCGTCCTCAAGCCCCTGATTTAATGCCAACAAGGTTTTTTCAGCTTGATCAGTGACATTAGGTTCATCGTACAATAACCCCAGAGCCAGAAAAAATGCATCAACATTACTCAAAACAGGGTCCCCAGGTGTCAGGGAAAAAGCCCAATCCTGAGGATCGCCGCGCAGGAGAGAGATGACAATTTGAACCTGCTGTGCTGCGTTCCCTGAGGACTTAGGTTTAAAGGCAAAAAACAACGTACAGTTATTTTTGAAATTCAGAAATTTAGCCCGATCCCCCAAAAACAAATCCGGCATGGGGATCCTAGGCTCCACAACCGGCAACCCTGCAAGATAGGCAGCAATACTCCGAACCTCAGTGGCAAGCTGATCCACACGGCCAGACAACTGTGCAAACTCCATTGAGAGAAAAAAAAAATCCTCAGCACCCAGAGAAAAAGAGGGAAAAAAAATGCAACAAACAGAAAAAAAATATATATATATCTCTGACAACTCTGACAACTTTTTTTTTTTTTCCACACTATTTTTCCCTTCTGTGAGTACCATATAATTTTCAGTTTGGCCGGTGATACTGTTATGATTTGGTAGCTGAGAAGAGCAGGCAAAAACGGCAATACACCAGAGAGGTTGGAATCTACTGGATTGCAGTACCCTGACTAACCACCACAGCTAAAGGCAGCCGTGGAGCGTTCCTACGTTGGTCCTAGACGCCTCGTCACAGCCTGAGAGGTTAACTACACCTAAAGATAGAAAGAGAAAAGCTATCTGCCCCAGAGCAGATCCCCAAAGAACATAGGAAGCCCCCAAACATGTAATGGCGGTTAGACAAGAGGAAATACAGACACAGACAGAAAATAGTATGAGCAAACGTTGGGGCCCAATCTTCCTAGAAAGAAAAGGATAGGAAGGACTCTTACTGCAATCCAAAAAACCCTAAAAAAATACCAACTCTACTAATTGCAAAAACACCTGAGATCACACGACCTCTACCACCTAAATTAGTTCTCTGGTGTAACAAAACCAAGCCACAGCCACTGAAAAAACTGGAAAAGGCAAATGAACAAATAACAGTGGCTCAGATAAACTGAGAGGAGCACAAGCCCCCGGAGGGGACCTGGCTGACCTCCACAGAAGTGCAGGGAAAAATGCAAAAAGCAAGCACAAAAATAAAAGCAGAAACTATCTTATCTGTTAGCAGAAGATGCAGGCAAGACTCAGCAAGCTTCCAAGTGAACCAGGAACCACAGTTGAGACAAGAACAATTGATCACCGGCAACCATGATGGGAGGGAACTTCCCTTATATAAGACCAGTCTGTAACTCCTGATTGCCAATCTTCACAATCTTCATTGAATGGTTCAGTACTGTTTGTAACCACCAGAGGGAGCTTCTGCTCAGAATTCATTTCTAACACATTCACAACAGTTGGGGCCCAATCTACCTGGACATAAAAGGATAGGAAGGACACTTACTGCAGTGCAAAAAAAAACCCTAAAAAATACCAACTCTACTAATTGCAAAAACACCTGAGATCACACGACCTCTACCACCTAAATTAGTTCTCTGGTGTCACAAAACTAAGCCACAGCTACTGAAAAAACTGTAAAAGGCAAATGCACAAATAACAGTGGCTCAGATAAACTGAGAGGAGCACAAGTCCCCGGAGGGGACCTGGCTGACCTCCACAGAAGTGCAGGGAACAATGCAAAAATCAAGCACAAAAATAAAAGCAGAAAATATCTTATCTGATAGCAGAAGATGCAGGCAAGGCACAGCAAGCTTCCAAGAGAACCAGGAACCACAGTTGAGACAAGAACAATTGATCACCGGCAACCATGATGGGAGGGAACCTCTCTTATATATGACCAGTCTGTAACTCCTGATTGCCAATTCTCATGGAATGGTTCAGTACTGTTTGTAACCACCAGAGGGAGCTTCTGCTCAGAATTCATTTCTAACACATTCACAACAGTTAGTACACCTGTCTGCCTCTGGAAAAAGAGATTGAAAGTTCTCCTTGTAGCGTGGGTCTAAAAGTGTCACTACCCTGTACTGACTGTCACCCAAAATTTTTAGAATACGAAGGTCAGGGGAAAGGCAGCGCAGCATAAAGTCAGCCATGTGTGCCAGACTGGTAACAGGCAAGCCTTCCATGTCCTCACCAACAGGACGACTGACAAAGGTGTCCTCCTCCTCCTCCTCCCTGTCCTCAGGCCATCTACGCTGAACAGATGGTATGACAGTTGTGCTTGTAGTACCATTTATAGCGCATGAAAGCAGCTCCTGTTCTTCCTCCTCTTCCTCTTCCTCAATGTCAACCAGTCCACGTTAGGATGACATGAGGCTGGACTGTGTGTAATCACCCTGTATGGTTCCTTGCTCCATGTCCTCGTGCTCCGCCTGCAATGCATCCTCTTTCTTTGTGAGCAGAAAGCTTATCAGAATGCAGGGTATGGATGGTGTCATCGCCATTCGCCATCCTGGTGGATTCCTCAAAGTTTTGCAGGATGGTATACAGTACAGATCAAAAGTTTGGACACACCGTCTTATTTAAAGATTTTTCTATATTTTCATGACTATAATTGTAAATTCACACTGAAGGCATCAAAACTATGAATTAACACATGTGGAATTATATACTTAACAAAAAAGTGTGTAACAACTGAAATTATGTCTTATATTCTAGGTTCTTCAAAGTAGCAACCTTTTGCTTTGATGACTGCTTTGCACACTCTTGGTATTCTCTCGATGAGTTTCAAGAGGTAATCACCGGAAATGGTTTTCACTTCACAAGTGTGCCCTGTCAGGTTTAATAAGTGGGATTTCTGGCTTTATAAATGGGGTTGGGACCATCAGTTGTGTTGTACAGAAGTCTGCTGGATACACAGCTGATTGTCCTACTGAATAGACTGTTAGAATTTGTATTATGGCAAGAAAAAAGCAGCTAAGTAAAGAAAAACGAGTGGCCATCATTACTTTAAGAAATTAAGGTCAGTCAGTCCGAAAAATTGGGAAAACTTTGAAAGTGTCCCCAAGTGCAGTTGCAAAAACCATCAAGCGCTACAAAGAAAGACCAAGAGTCACCTCTGCTTCTCAGGATTAGTTTATCTGAGTCACCAGCCTCAGAAATCGCAGGTTTACAGCAGCTCATATTAAAGACCAGGTCAATGACACACAGAGTTCTAGCAAAAGACACAGCTCTACAACAACTGTTAAGAGGAGACTTTGTGCAGCAGGCCTTCATGGTAAAATAGCTGCTAGGAAACCACTGCTAAGGACAGGCAACAAGCAGAATAAACTTGTTTGGGCTAAAGATCACAAGGAATGGACATTAGACCAGTGGAAATCTTTGCTCTGGTCTGATGAGTCCAAATTTGAGATCTTTGGTTCCAACCACCGTGTCTTTGTGCGACACAGAAAAGGTGAACGGATGAACTCTACATGCCTGGTTCCCACCGTGAAGCATGGAGGAGGAGGTGTGATGGTGTGGGGGTGCTTTGCTGGTGACACTGTTGGGGATTTATTCAAAATTGAAGGCATACTGAACCAGCATGGCTACCACAGCATCTTGCAGCAGCATGCTATTCCATCCGGTTTGCGTTTAGTTGGACTATCATTTATTTTTCAACAGGACAATGACCCCAAACACACCTCCAGGCTGTGTCAGGGCTATTTGACCAAGAAGGAGAGTGATGGGGTGCTACGCCAGATGACCTGGCCTCCTGTTATGATTTGGTAGCTGAGGAGTGCAGGTAAAAAAGGCAATACACCAGAGCAGTTGGAATCTATGAGATTGCAGTACCCTGACTAACCACCACAACTAGAGGCAGCCGTGGAACGTTCCTACGTTGGTCCTAGACGCCTCGTCACAGCCTGAGAAACTAACTATACCTAAAGATAGAAAGAGGAAAGCTATCTGCCCCGGAGCAGATCCCCAAAGAACATAGAAAGCCCCCAAACATGTAATGGAGGTTAGACAAGAAGAAATACTGACACAGACAGAAAATAGTATGTGCAAACGTTGGGGCCCAAACTATCTAAATAGAAAAGGATAGGAAGGGCACTTACTGCAATCCCAAAAAACCCTGAAAAGCACCAACTCTACTAATTTCAAAAACACCTGAGATCACACGACCTCTACCACCTAAATTAGTTCTCTGGTGTAACAAAATCAAAACAGCAGCCACTGAAAAAACTGGAAAAAGCAAATGTACAAAACATCAGTGGCTGAACTAAACTGAGAGGGCAAAAGCCCCCCGGGGGACCCTGAAGGCCCCCACAGAAGTGCAGGACAAAATGAAAAAATCAAGCACAAAAACAAAAAGAAGAAAATGTCTTATCTGTTAGCAGGAGATGCAGACACGACACAGCAGGCTACAAAGGAAACAGGAATCAAGGATTGAGACCAGAAGAATTGATCACCGGCAACCCTGATGGGAAGGCGACTCCCTTAAATAAGACCAGTCAGTAACACCTGATTCCCAATCCTCACAATCTTCACTGGACAGTCCAGTACCACTTGTAACCACCAGAGGGAGCCTCTGCTCAGAACTCATTTCAAGTCCATTCACAACAGTACCCCCCCCCTTGAGGAGGGGTCATCGAACCCTCACTTGAGCAACCAGGTCGGTCAGGATGAGTTCTATGATACGCACGAATGAGTCTCCTAACTTGGATGTCCGAAGCAAACACCCAAGAATTGTCTTCCTGACCATAACCTCTCCACTTAACCAAATACTGGAGTTTCCGTCTAGAAAAACGAGAATTCAATATTTTCTCAACCACAAACTCAATGTTGCCCTCAACCAGAACAGGGTCAGGAGGCAAAGCAGTAGGAACAACTGGCTCAACAAACCTCTTCAACAAGGACTTGTGGAACACGTTATGGATCTTAAATGTCCCTGGAAGAAGCAAACGAAAAGAAACAGGATTAAGAATCTCCATGATCTTATAAGGTCCAATGAACCTAGGCTTAAATTTAGGAGATGCCACTCTCATAGGAATATTTTTTGAGGACAACCAGACCAAGTCCCCCACTTTAAACCGAGGACCATCAGTCCTATGCCGGTTAGCAAACCGCTGGGCCCTCTCCTGAGAGAGGGACAACCTCTCCACTACCTGGTCCCAAATCTGTTGCATACGCTCCACAACAGAGTCAACACCTGGACAGGCAGAAGCCTCCGTCTGTCCTGAAGAAAATCGAGGGTGAAACCCAGAATTACAGAAAAATGGAGACATCAAAGTGGCAGAGCTAGCCCTATTATTAAGAGCAAACTCAGCCAAAGGCAAAAAAGAGACCCAGTCATCCTGATCAGCAGACACAAAGCATCTTAGATAAGTCTCCAATGTCTGGTTTGTTCTCTCAGTTTGACCATTGGTCTGAGGATGAAACGCCGAGAAGAAAGACAACTGAGCACCAAGCTTAGAACAAAAGGTCCTCCAAAATCTGGAAACAAACTGGACTCCTCTGTCAGACACAATGTTCTCAGGAATGCCGTGTAAACGAACCACGTGCTGAAGGAACAAAGGCACCAATTCAGAGGAGCAAGGCAACTTAGGTAATGGCACAAGATGTATCATCTTGGAAAACCTATCACAAATCACCCAGATGACGGTCATTCTCTGAGAAACAGGGAGGTCGGAAATGAAATCCATAGAGATATGGGTCCATGGTCTCTGGGCACAGGCAATGGCATCAACAAACCACTAGAGCGAGAGCAAGGCTTGGAGCGAGAGTAAGTCCCGCAGGACTGCACAAATTCCCTGACATCACGAGACAAGGTAGGCCACCAAAAGGACCGACTAACCAAGTCTCTGGTACCAAAAATTCCGGGATGACCGGCCAACGCGGAACAATGAATCTCAGACATCACACTCTTTTTCCACTGGTCCGGGACAAACAATTTCCCAACAGGGCAGCGCTCGGGCCTATCCTCCTGACACCCCTCCAGAGCCAGTCTCAAATTGGGCGAGATGGCGGAAAGAACTACACCTTCTTTCAAAATAACAGAAGGATCAGATACCTCAGGAGAGTCCGCAAGGAAACTCCTCGAGAGGGCATCCGCCTTAACATTCTTAGTGCCAGGAAGAAAGGAAACCACAAAATTAAAACGTGTGAAAAACAAGGCCCACCTGGCCTGTCTAGGATTAAGTCGCTTGGCAGATTCCAGATAAACCAGATTCTTATGGTCAGTAAGGACCACCACCTGATGTTTGGCTCCCTCCAGCCAATGTCTCCACTCTTCAAAAGCCCACTTCATGGCCTATAACTCCCGATTACCCACGTCATAATTACGTTCAGTAGGAGAAAATTTTCGAGAGAAAAAGGCACAAGGGTTACTTTTAGAGGTCTCTGGATCTCTTTGGGACAAAACGGCACCTGCCCCAATTTCAGAGGCATCAACCTCCACCTGAAATGGCAGAGAAACATCAGGCTGCCGTAGAACAGGAGCAGAAGTGAATCTCTGCTTAAGTTCCTGAAATGCAGAGACTGCCTCAGGAGGCCAATTCACCACTTCAGAACCCTTTTTGGTCAAATCAGTTAATGGTTTAACAATAACCGAGAAATTACCAATAAATTTACGATAAAAATTGGCAAAACCCAAAAATCTTTGAAGAGCCTTTAATGAAGTAGGTTGGACCCAATCACAGATGGCCTGAACCTTGACCGGGTCCATTTCAATAACAGATGGGGACAAAATGAATCCCAAAAATGAGATCCTCTGTACGCCAAAAAGACACTTTGATCCATTCACATACAGAGCATTCTCTCTCAAAATCTGGAATACAGTTCGAACATGTTTCACATGAGAGTCCCAGTCATTAGAAAAAATCAAGATATCATCCAAATAAACAATCAGAAATGTATCCACAAAATCCCTGAAAATGTCATTCATGAAGGACTGGAAGACAGAAGGAGCATTAGTGAGCCCAAAGGGCATCACAAGGTACTCAAAATGCCCCTCACTGGTGTTAAATGCCGTCTTCCATTCATCCCCGTGCTTAATGCGAATAAGGTTATATGCCCCCCTGAGGTCAAGCTTGGTAAACCAAGTAGCGTTTTTCACCCTGGAAAACAGGTCAGAAATCAAGGGTAACGGATATTGATATTTCACAGTAATATTGTTCAAAAGACGATAATCAATACACGGCCTTAATGAACCATCCTTTTTGGCCACAAAGAAAAAACCGTCACCTAAGGGTGAAGAGGATGGTCTGATATGACCCTTCTCCAATGACTCCTTGATATAAGACCGCATAGCGTCATGTTCAGGTACAGACAAGTTAAAAAGGCGACCTTTAGGGAATTTACTACCAGGCATTAATTCAATAGCGCAGTCATAGCTCCTATGGGGAGGCAAGGATGCAGATTTACTTTCGCTAAACACATCAGAAAAATCAATCAAAAAGTCAGGAATATCCTGAGCCTGGGGGGAGGCAGAAAAAACAGGAGTGTTGGTATTAACACATTGGCAGCCCCAACTGGTTACAGACACAGATTTCCAATCCAAAATAATATGCAAATTGCCTCTTCAAACAAAGAGGACTTGTACTCTATAGCGCCACCTATTGGAAGTAGCGATCCTACAAGTAGGATTATGAGACTGTAACCAAGGGAAACCCAGCACGATAATGTCATGCAGATTATACAGAACCAAAAATTTGCAGCTCTCCTGATGATCAGGTTCAACCCTCATTATCACCTGAGTAGAGAACTGAGGTTTATTCTCAGCCAAAGGGGTAGAATCGATCCCCAGTAGGGGAATAGACTTCTGTAGGGGTATCAAGGGAAACCCGCAACGTTTAGCAAAATCAAAATCCATCAGGTTAATAGCTGCTCCCGAATCAACGAAAGACTGAGCAGAAAATGAGGACAGAGAGCATATCAGAGTAACAGTTAATAAAAACTTAGTCTGAACACTACCCAAGACAACTGAGCGTGCAAAACGTCTTCCCCGCTTAGGGCAGACTGAAATAGCATGAGAGGCATCACCACAGTAGAAACATAACCCATTGCGCTTTCGAAACTCATGACGCTGTGCCCCAGAAACCACTCTATCACACTGCATGGGTTCAGAAGCAGGTTCACAAGGCAACACTATTCCACGCATACTTCTCCGCTCACGCAAACGTCTGTCAATTTGAATTGCTAATGACATAGAATCATTGAGACCAGAGGGGACAGGGAATCCCACCATAACATCCTTTACATTATCTGACAGACCCTTCCGAAAAAGGGCTGCCAAAGCGTCGTCATTCCATTTGGTCAGGACTGCCCACCTGCGGAATCTCTGACAGTATAATTCAGCGTCATCAAGCCCCTGATTTAATGCCAACAAGGCTTTTTCAGCTTGATCAGTGACATTAGGCTCATCGTACAATAACCCCAAGGCCTGAAAAAATGCATCAACATCACTCAAAACAGGATCCCCAGGTGTCAGGGAAAAAGCCCAATCCTGAGGATCGCCGCGCAGGAGAGAAAGACAATTTGAACCTGCTGCGCTGCGTTCCCTGAGGACTTAGATTTTAAGGCAAAAAATAATTTACAATTATTTTTGAAATTCAGAAACTTGGCTCGATTCCCCAAAAACAAATCTGGCATGGGAATCCTAGGTTCCACATCAGGCAACCTGGCAAGATAGGTAGCAATACTCCGAAACTCAGTGGCAAGCTGATCCACTCGGCCAGACAACTGTGCAAACTCCATTGAGAGAAAAAAAAAATCCTCCCCAGCACCCAGAGATACAGAGGGAAAAAAAAAAAAAATGCAACAAACAGAAAAATATCTCTGACAACTCTGACAACCTTTTTTTTTTTTCTTTCACAATATTTTTCCCTTCTGTGAGTACCATATAATTTTCAGTTTTGTCCGGTGATACTGTTATGATTTGGTAGCTGAGGAGTGCAGGTAAAAAAGGCAATACACCAGAGCAGTTGGAATCTATGAGATTGCAGTACCCTGACTAACCACCACAACTAGAGGCAGCCGTGGAGCGTTCCTACGTTGGTCCTAGACGCCTCGTCACAGCCTGAGAAACTAACTATACCTAAAGATAGAAAGAGGAAAGCTATCTGCCCCGGAGCAGATCCCCAAAGAACATAGAAAGCCCCCAAACATGTAATGGCGGTTAGACAAGAAGAAATACTGACACAGACAGAAAATAGTATGAGCAAACGTTGGGGCCCAAACTATCTAAATAGAAAAGGATAGGAAGGGCACTTACTGCAATCCCAAAAAACCCTGAAAAGCACCAACTCTACTAATTTCAAAAACACCTGAGATCACACGACCTCTACCACTTAAATTAGTTCTCTGGTGTAACAAAATCAAAACAGCAGCCACTGAAAAAACTGGAAAAAGCAAATGTACAAAACATCAGTGGCTGAACTAAACTGAGAGGGCAAAAGCCCCCGGAGGGGACCTTGAAGGCCCCCACAGAAGTGCAAGACAAAATGCAAAAATCAAGCACAAAAACAAAAAGAAGAAAATGTCTTATCTGTTAGCAGGAGATGCAGACACGACACAGCAGGCTACAAAGGAAACAGGAATCAAGGATTGAGACCAGAACAATTGATCACCGGCAACCCTGATGGGAAGGCGACTCCCTTAAATAAGACCAGTCAGTAACACCTGATTCCCAATCCTCACAATCTTCACTGGACAGTCCAGTACCGCTTGTAACCACCAGAGGGAGCCTCTGCTCAGAACTCATTTCAAGTCCATTCACAACAGCCTCCACAGTCACCAGACCTGAACCCAATCAAGATAGTTTGGGGTGAGCTGGACCACAGAGTGAAGGCAAAAGGGCCAACAAGTGCTAAGCATCTCTGGGAACTCCTTCAAGATTGTTGGAAGACCATTTCCGGTGACTACCTCTTGAAGCTCATCATGATAATGCCAACAGTTTGTAAAGCACTCATCAAAGCAAAAGATGGCTACTTTGAAGAACCTAGAATATAAGACCCAATTTCAGTTGTTACACACTTTTTTGTTAAGTATATAATTCCACATATGTTAATTCATAGTTTTGATGCCTTCAGTGTGAATGTACAATTTTCATTGTCATGAAACTGCAGAAAAATCTTGAAATGAAAAGGTGTGTCCAACCTTCTTGTCTGTACTGTATGTCTGACATCCATGTCCATTCCCGAGGTCTTATGTGTGGAGTCTGACCAGAATAACGACGGACTTGTTGATGTTGGTACTCAACAACTGCCCTCTTCTGCTCACAAATCCTTTCCAACATATGCAGTGTAGAGTTCCAATGCATGGGGACCTCACACACCAGTCGGCGAGCCAGAAGCTGCAAATGTTGCTGAAGCACTGCAAGGGCGGCTGAAACTGTAGCTGGCCTTCTAAAATGGACACACAGACAGCATACTTTTACAAGTATATCCGGCAGCTCCTGGTAGGTGTTGAGAAACCGCTGAACGATGAGGTTAAGCACATGGGTCAGGTATGGCACGTGTGTGAGCTCGCCTCTCCTCAGAGCCGCCACCAGGTTCCGGCCATTGTCACACACGACCATGCCTGGCTGTAGGTTCAGTGGTGTCAACCACAGATCTGACTGCTCTTTCAGAGCTGTTCACATCTCTTCAGCATTGTGCGGTTTGTCACCGAAGCATATTAGCTTCAGCACAGCCTTTTGCCACTTGGCTGAGGCAGTGCTGCAGTGCTTCCAGCTTGTGACTGATGTGCTACTTGCGGAGATGGAGGCTGAAGAGGAGGCAGTGGAGGAGGTGCAGAAGCTGTAGACGGTGTGGGCAACCCAGGTTGAAGTAGGGCCCGCAATCTTCGTGGTTGGGAGGACATGCACCATTCCAAGGTCTGACTGGGTCCCGCTTCCGCTATGTTAACCCAGTGTTCCGTTAGCGAGATGTACCATCCCTGCCCACAAGCACTTGTTCACGTGTCCGTGGTTATGTGGACTTTCCCAGTAACGGTGTGAAGGACTAAATTAAGAAAGATCAAAACTGAATGTTCCATTTTGTGTTTGTAACTCCATCTTGTGGTTTATGAGATAAATTCTGTTACTTAACAAGGCTATAGTTCCTGGCTGTTATAAAGAAGTAGAGTAAAGGTCATGGGCTGTAATAAAACCAGACCGCTCCAGTTTGGACAAGATATAAGATACTATTGTTCGCTTCTATGGTCACGTGGATATGACCATATATGTAGCTTCCTATTTTCTTGTATTCTTATAGGTTAATTTTCCTGTAATTCTTATAGGTCAATTTTCTTGTATTTTCATTGGTTAAATGTTGTAGGTGTGGTTTTATACTATTGGTTGAAGTACAAGCTCACTAAATACTATAAAAGATGATGATTTAATATATGGGATAGGAATCTTGCTTGATCCTCCCAGACGGAAACACGTGTCTGTTTGGTTATTTATGTTGCTAGCAACGTTCTGTTTATTAATTTGGAAATCACTAGGTCAACCGTGAAGGGTCACTTAGATCCTACCTTAACAGATGGTGCCAAACGTGGGGCCCCCATATAGGGACGCCTCTGCCCCGGAGGACAACAAGACAAAGGACCCTCGGACCGGACACAGACACTGGAAAATTGGGACTGATCACCCCCCAAAACCACGGTAAGTTGGCAGTTATACTGTTCAGACTGACCGTTTGGTGTGGTTTTCCTGTGTTTGTTGCTGGAAAGAGGATCTGAGGTTTGTCCCCGATGGTGGGATGATTCTCGGGTGGAATCATATAGAGGTGTAGTTCCGTTGGGGGCCCAGTGTTCGAACTGTACCTCATAAGGGACGGACACCCCGGATTGACCAGTGATTGTAACTCTCTTTTTAGTCAAAATATCCTGAAATCCCGATCACTGTTAGAATCGGGCACGATGAAGTGATCGAAGATGGGTTAGGATGCATAACTCCGTTATATAAAATATATAATATATAACCAGAGGTGTCCGGAGGGATAGTCTAAGACGCCCTCCTCTTTTCACTGAGTATCGTGTTGTGGGGCCATCCCTGTGGGGGATAGATAGTCCCGGTGTGACAGACTATACGGCTGCTCTAGGACTGGGCACAATTTAAGTAAGGATATTTAATTAAAGAAGAGTTTGGATTTGTGTGATGGATTGGATACTGTCTGTCTTATGGTCCAGAGAAAAAAAAAAATCTGTGAGAAATGTAGAGGACATTCCATAGGGCGGGAGGATGAAGCCTACGCTATGAGACAAAGGTGTTAGAAAGAAAGGCACGTTGATATGGAGGTAGAAAACAGAAAGTGAATTCTGATTGATTGTGTTATGGTTATAATGAAAAAAGGAAAGCTGTCTATTACTATAACAGAGATTGGATGTTTTGTGGAAGGAACTGAGAAAGTGACTGAAAGTACCAGAAAGACAAACAATTAAAAATGATGATTTGGAATAAGGGGTTTCTCTGCTAGATAATAAGATCTTTTCCCAGGAAATTAAGTCTCTCCTTCTGATTGTAAACTCTGTGCCCCTCAACCCCAGGGCACCAATATATCCTGGGTTGCAAAAAAAACCATGCTGGGTGGATTTGTATTGTATGCGGAGTTACTAATTTTCAGTGGAGAGAGACCTGTTGCAGTGTCGTAGTCTCAACTTTTCCCTTGGTATTTACCCGGTCAGTCTTATGGTAGTATTTAAAGATTTGGGATTCTCATATAATAAAGCCCACTCACGTTTTTTTTTGTGGCAGCTTTGATGTCCCGAATTGAAGGAGGCGATAATGTCAGTTAGACCTGATGTCGAGAATTCCACTCCGAACAATATATTAAAAGTAGTGTTGAGCGATACTGCTTGATATCTAAAAATATCGGATCGGAATGGTATCGCCGATATCACTAAATATCGTCGATATCCGATTCCGATACCGGAAGTCCCATGTAAGTCTATGGGAACCAAATATCGACATGAAAAAAAAACAATTCTTGCCTTGTTGGTTAATTGTACATGAAAGAAAACAACAAAGACTAATGTAGAATGTATTGGGGGAGGTTGAGGAGACAATAAAGGCATACATGTTTAACCCAATGCATTGGAATAGCATTAATATATTTTTTTTTGGAAATACGTTTGGATTGACTAACAAATTGACAATGTTGTTAACCTTTTTTCTATTTTGGCAAATATGTATGTTTCACAACTTCCATGCTCTTCACCTTTTTAACTTTTGCCAGTGCCACACTTTCTCCTTCATAATCTTCAGCAGCAGCCTCATCTTTCTCATCAAATTATTCTTCATCTTCACCTTCTTAATCTTCTTCTTAAACTTCTTGCTATTCATGTTTTTGTTTACATTACTCATATTGTTATTATTAAACTAATTAATCTTCTTCATATTCAAATTCTTCATCTTCTTCCTCTTCATCTTCTTCATCATATTCTTATTTGTGACAGAGATTCCTGTACTTGTAATCTGTAAAAGTATGAATTGTTCATCCTTCCGTTCTTGCTGTCACAAAAGATTTAAATTACAACAGTATTTGTCCGTGTTCAGTTTAGCCTGCAGCAGCAGGCATTTTCCAGGGGCACCACGAGGAGGAACGGACTCACCCCCATACACTGCTTAGTCTTCTTCTGCTTAGAATTTAGAGCATATATTTTGCTCTTCATTTTGGTCTTATACTTCATGTTCTTCAGCTTTTTGATCTTCTGCTTATTGTTCTTCTGTCTCTTGTTCTGTATCTTGTAGTTTGTCTTAACCTTCTTTGTCCTGTTGGTGATCTTCTTCTGGGTAATCTTTTATTTTTTCTTTGTGATGGTGTTCAGGCTGGTTGGCTTCATGCTCGTCGTCCTTGTTGTCGTCATCTTCTTCTGGGTGGTCTTTAAGGTCGTCTAATTTCCGAGAAACAGCTGACGTTACTGGAACCCTGACGGGTATCAGATGGAGCAAGAGACAATGGAAGTAACGAGGACCAGCTGACTGTGCTGGAACCCGGACGGGTAGCAGAAGGAAAAGAGGCAATGTCACAACCGAGTACCAGCTGACGTTACTGTGACACGGTTACTAAGCAGGAGGTACCTGTGCTCCAAAGCACTACCAAGGACCAGCAGACGTTGGTGGAACTCGGATACGGAGATGGAGGCACCTAGGCCAAAGGCACTGGGGAGAACCAGTTGACGGTACTGGACCCCGGACGGGTAGCAGAAGGAAAAGAGGCAATGTCACAACCGAGTACCAGCTGACGTTACTGTGACACGGTTACTAAGCAGGAGGTACCTGTGCTCCAAAGCACTACCAAGGACCAGCAGACGTTGGTGGAACTCGGATACGGAGATGGAGGCACCTACGCCAAAGGCACTGGGGAGAACAAGTTGACGGTACTGGACCCCGGACGGTAGCAGAAGGAAAAGAGGCAATGTCACAACCGAGTACCAGCTGACGTTACTGTGACACGGTTACTAAGCAGGAGGTACCTGTGCTCCAAAGCACTACCAAGGACCAGCAGACGTTGGTGGAACTCGGATACGGAGATGGAGGCACCTAGGCCAAAGGCACTGGGGAGAACCAGTTGACGGTACTGGACCCCGGACGGGTAGCAGAAGGAAAAGAGGCAATGTCACAACCGAGTACCAGCTGACGTTACTGTGACACGGTTACTAAGCAGGAGGTACCTGTGCTCCAAAGCACTACCAAGGACCAGCAGACGTTGGTGGAACTCGGATATGGAGATGGAGGCACCTAGGCCAAAGGCACTGGGGAGAACCAGTTGACGGTACTGGACCCCGGACGGGTAGCAGAAGGAAAAGAGGCAATGTCACAACCGAGTACCAGCTGACGTTACTGTGACACGGTTACCAAGCAGGAGGTACCTGTGCTTCAAAGCACTACCAAGGACCAGCAGACGTTGGTGGAACTCGGATACGGAGATGGAGGCACCTAGGCCAAAGGCACTGGGGAGAACCAGTTGACGGTACTGGACCCCGGACGGGTAGCAGAAGGAAAAGAGGCAATGTCACAACCGAGTACCAGCTGACGTTACTGTGACACGGTTACTAAGGAGGAGGTACCTGTGCTCCAAAGCACTACCAAGGACCAGCAGACGTTGGTGGAACTCGGATACGGAGATGGAGGCACCTAGGCCAAAGGCACTGGGGAGAACCAGTTGACGGTACTGGACCCCGGACGGGTAGAAGAACGCACCCATGAAAATGTAAGTTGACAGGACGCAAGCTGTCCGCAGTTACCGAATCACACAGTCCTACAGTGGGTGCTTGTCCTATTGTCACAATGGAAACCGCCTTTATTTACATATCTCACAGCACACATAGGAATCACCTAAACTGCAGGCACCATAGAGTCGGCTAACCAGAATGCAACACGACAGCACAACTTATTGGAGGATAATTGATGTTCACACTGCCAGGAAACAGCTGTCGTGCTGTAACCAGGCTGGCCATGAGTCAGTACCCCTGCCAATTACTTACGAGCAACAAATGGCGGTGTTGTAGCCCAGGGAGTAGAGTTCAGGTGGTAGAAAGATGAACATAACAGGAGACATGGAAAACGTTGCCAAACAGTTATTTAATCTGAAAACGGACAGGCAAATTCAGGTGAGATCCATGCCTTGTTCATTTTCAGAAAAGTAAGCCAGTCTACATTCCCTGAGGATAGTCGCATGCGACGGTCTGTTACTACACCACCTGCAGCACTAAAGACACGCTCAGATAATACACTGGCAGCAGGGCAAGCCAGCACCTCCAATGCATACTGGCTAAGCTCTGGCCATGTATCCAACTTAGAGACCCAAAATTTGAAAGGGGAAGAGGCATCTGGGAGTACACTTAGAGGGAAAGCCAAGTAGTCTGTCACCATCTTACGGAAACGTTTCTTCCTGGTGACTGGAGCCGTCTCGGATGGTGTAGACCTTGCTGGCGCTGTCACAAAACTTTGCCACATTTGTAATATACAGCTCTTGCCCTGTGCAGAGGCGCTGCTTCTGCTCCCTCTTGTTGTAGAGGTGTCTACACTGCCTCGACTCACAGAGCTGCTTTGTAAAGCAGTAGCAGCAGCAGCAGCTCTCTCGGCTGGAATGTACAACAGTATGGATTGCACCAGTGTGTCTTGGTACTCCTGCATTTTACGGTCCCGGTTCACCGGTGTGATGAGGGTTTGTAAGTTGTCCCGGTAGCGAGGGTCTAGGAGGGTGTACACCCAATAATCTGACGTGGTGAGAATGTGGGCGATGCGGCGGTCGTTTCTCAGGCACTGAAGCATGAAATCAACCATGTGCTGCAGACTCCCAACTGGCCAACAAAGGCTGTCCTCTGGAAGAGGCGTCATCTCTGCCTCCTCTGCATCACCCCACCCTCGCTCTACATACTGACTAGAGCGTTGTGTACCTCCCTCTGTAGGGATTTCTTCCTCCTCCATTGACTCCTCCTCCTCATCCTCCTCACAAAGTGAGCCCTGCCCAGCCCTTTGTGAGGAACCACGTTGCGCTGACTGTCCTGAAGGTAATTGAATTTGTGACTCCTCATCCTCCACCTCTTCCAAAACCTCTTCCTTTAGTGCTTTCAGTGATTTCTGAAGCAGGCAGATAAGGGGGACAGTCATGCTGACTAGTGCATCATCTGCACTCGCCATCCGCGTTGAGACATCAAACGCACGCAAAACGTCGCAGATGTCCTTCATAGAGGCCCACTCAGTAGTGGTGAAGTGTGAACGGCGCAAATTGCGAGTTGATTGCGCCTGTTGCAGCTGATACTCCATTACTGCTGGCTGCTGCTCACACAACCGCTCCAACATATGTAACGTGGAATTCCACCTGGTGGGTACGTCACATATGATGCGATGTTCAGGAAGGCGAAATCTGACTTGCAGAGCTGCAATGCGCGATCTGGCCATGCTGGAACGTCGCAAGTGAGCGCACTCTAGGCGGACCTTGTGCAGCAGTGCATCAAGATCCGGATAGTCCCTCAAAAAACTCTGCACGACCAAGTTGAGCACATGTGCCAGACATGGTATGTGACTGAGGTTGCCAAGGCCCAGAGCTGCCACCAGATTTCGGCCATTGTCACACACTACCAAGCCTGGCTGGAGATTAGCTGACAAAAACCACACATCGCTCTCCTGCTTGATGGCATCCCAGAGCTCCTGCGCTGTGTGGCTTCGATTCCCCATGGAAATTAATTTCAGGACGGCTGTGCTCATATCGGTCGCAACAGGTAAGCGTTCACGGGTCCATGTGGAGGTATACCGTGACAGCTCGTGCAGCGATGATTCTGAGGAACTGGGGTAGGAGGAGGAATCAATGTGTACAGACTGGATTCCTGCAATCCTTGGAGTTGGCAGAACACATACAGCGCCACTGGCAAGATCTGTACCCGGCTCCACAACATTGACCCAATGGGCAGTGAGGGAAAGGTATCGTCCCTGGCCATGGGTACTGGTCCACGCATCGGTGGTCAGGTGGACCCTGCTACTGACGGCGTTTAGTAGCGCATGTTTAATGTTTCCTCGACATGTTTTTGCAGAGCAGGGACAGCTTGCCTGCTGAAATAAAATCGGCTTGGCACATTATATTGTGGGACTGCCAATGCCATAAAGTTCCTGAAACTGTCAGTCTCCACCAGCCTGAATGACAGCATTTCAAGGGACAGGAGTTTTGCAATGCCAGCATTCAGAGCCTGTGCTCGTGGATGGTTTGCCGAGTATGGCGGTCTTTTATCCCATGCCTGTGGTACCGATGGCTGTTTTTTGTTCTGGGAGTGTGACGATGACTGTGAACTTGCTGCTGTGGGTGGAATAACAGTTTGTCTATGGACAACAGTGACCGAGGTTCTTCCATGGAGATCCTGTGAGGAAGCCGAACCAGGTGTGTGTGAGCTGGAGGTAGAGGCTCGAACAAGACCTGAAGATGTAGGTGCTGCTGTAGGTTGGCCTACATCTCCAGTGTGTCTTTGTAACTCAGCTACGTGCTTTGTCCGTACATGTTTCCACATATTTGTGGTATTCAGGTTACTGATATTTTTACCTCTTTTAAGTTTTTGCTTACACAGCTTGCATTGAACATAGCAAATATCATCTACAAGTCTGTCAAAAAGGACCACGCAGTGCAAGTCATGGGAGCGCCAATTTTGACATTTCTAAGAGAACTGCTCCCAACAGGTGCCAAACTGGAGGCTACAGGCAAGCAAGTCTGCAGCCTACCTCTCCCTCCTCTTTGTACCGTTGGGACAATCTCTTCCTCAGAGCTGCTCCCACCACCTTCCTGTTGCTCACGCCATGTTGGGTCTCGGACTTCATCATCTCCACTACCCTCTTCCAACACCTGCTGCTGTTGGATGGTCTGGGCAGCACCATGCTCCACAAAACCTGGCACCTGAGTCTCATCATCATCATAAGATGCGTTCTGCGGTGTGCTGTCCATCGGCACTGGCTCACCCGCCTCTTCAGATTGAGAGAGACACAGCTGTTGCGCATCACTGCATACTCCCTCTTCTTCAAATTGCAGAATTCTTCTTGCCTGTGCCCGTGTTTGCGAGCCAACAGATTCTGAGAACAGAAGCAGAGACTCAGCTGGCTCCTGTACAGAACTCTCTGACTGCCTGGGCAATTTGACAGGCGGTGAACAGACAGATGGTTGCTCAACATGTTGTGTTCCTGAGAGGAGGTGGAAGGAATTGAAGTCGATGCATTGGCTGCCATCCAACCAACAACGGCTTCAATTTGTTCTTCCCGCAGCAGGGGGGCACGCCGAGCTCCTACCAAAGTGCGCATAAAGGAACGCTCATGGGTAAAACTGGTGGATGCTGTGTCACTGAGGGCGGCAGCAGCCACAGAATCCCCACGTCCTCTCCCTGCTGAAACTCCACGGCCACGACCACGTGCCTTACTCACTGACTTCTTCATCTTGGTAGATTGATAAAGAAAGTCAGAAAAGTTATAAGGCCTAAGTGTGGTTATTACGCAGAGACTGAAGTGAACACTGAAACACAACTGTTCACAATCTGTGAAAGGCTACTCCTTTGTCTACTTCTATAGTGTTTGCAACCAATGTATTGGATACGGATGGAAGCGCGTCACACTAATAGATTATATTTTAAATGGAATGGAGCAGAACCAATTGGAGATAAATGAAAAGGATGAGGCACTGAGACACGCTCAGCAGAGTACAAGCAGCAGTGCTTGAACAAGTAACTGGAGCGTGATGTGCACTCAAAAAATAAAAAACACAGACTGAAGTGAACACTGAAACACAACTGTTCACAATCTGTGAAAGGCTACTCCTTTGTCTACTTCTATAGTGTTTGCAACCAATGTATTGGATACGGATGGAAGCGCGTCACACTAATAGATTATATTTTAAATGGAATGGAGCAGAACCAATTGGAGATAAATGAAAAGGATGAGGCACTGAGACACGCTCAGCAGAGTACAAGCAGCAGTGCTTGAACAAGTAACTGGAGCGTGATGTGCACTCAAAAAATAAAAAACACAGACTGAAGTGAACACTGAAACACAACTGTTCACAATCTGTGAAAGGCTACTCCTTTGTCTACTTCTATAGTGTTTGCAACCAATGTATTGGATACGGATGGAAGCGCGTCACACTAATAGTTAAATTGCATGGAGCTGCAAGAATTACACTGAAGAAAAAAAAAAAGAGTCTGTGAGTGACACGTGCAGATGCCTACAGACAGCGTTGCATGCAGAGCAAACTGCAGCGTCACCTGCACTCACACACACCTTGCAGAGCTGTTAAAACAACACTGCAGGCAAAAGGAAGCTTTACACAGCGGTTGGTGCTAGCCTGCCTACAGCACAGTACACTAAATCGCAATCTCTAACTGTCCCTCAGAGTCAGCACAGCAGCGTTCTGTCCCTTACTGAATTCACAGCACAGTGACGCTAAAATGGCGGCGGCGCCTTTTATAGTGCATTCTGACATCATTTCAGCATCCAATCACAGCCATGCCATTAGTTAACATGACCGCAGCAGTACAGGATGTGCCCACACTTCTTAGGATTCCTCATTGACTGACTAAAATCACATTGCCTCTCAAAGAATTATGGGAACTTCCGATTCCGGTATACGATATATGGAAAATATCGAAACTAATTATCGAAAGGCCGATAGAGCTAATATCGGCCGATACCCGATACTTGCAGTATCGTATCGCTCAACACTAATTAAAAGTAAAAAAAAAAAAATGTTTTTCAGAAGGATTCAGCCCGTTCTGTATCAGGAAGAAAAAAAAAAAAAGCCAGCCAGGAGTAGTTCTAGCCCCCATTTTCGCAAGCTGGCATCTGCAGCTCCAAGGACACAGTTCTTATCAGTGCCCACATAGCAAACTCCAGCTACAGCCCCCCTTCAACTTAACCCCTGTGTACCGGTTGGTACAAGAATTATGGGCAGTTAATGCAGTTACTGATCTGGAAACTCCATTGGTGTCTAATATATATATACTCTTTTGTTCCAGATATCTCAGGATGCTGCTTGGTTCACAGTTATCGATTTTGCCAACGTGTTTTTTAGTATTCTATTAAACCAAGATTGTTAATTTCTGTTTGTATTTATTTATCTGGGAGGACAATTGATGTGGACAGTTCTGTCACAACAGTCCCAATCAGTTTGCAAAAATTATGGGCGAGTGTCTTTTACCCTGGCAATTGACCACCCCCATGTCACGCTGCTTCAGTATGTGGATGATTTTTGTTGTGTGTATGGACGGAGCAGGAAGCCATGTTGCTATTGTTAGTCTTCTGAAGCATCTGGCAGATCTGAATTGTCAGGTTTCGGCCTCGAAACTTCAGTTCTGTCTTGGTCAAGTGATATTTTTGGGTCACTGTCTCCTTCAGGGTGTCAGATACCTCACAGAAGAAAGAAAAATAGCTGTCAGCTCCCTTCTTTTCCCAAAAGATGAAACTGAACTCCAGCGTTTTTTTTTGGACATGAAACACATTTTTTTGCCCCGCATGATATTGCAGCAATACTAACACTCCAACAGCCAAGACATTTGACTGTACAACGACATTTACGGCTGCAGTGTTCACTCCTTTTGCCTGATTATTCCAAGTTGCATCGCTGTGCTACAATCAACCTCGCTACTTTACTGCCGGTCCCAAGAAAGATGGCAGTGATGAGGATTATCTCCAACATGATTGTTCCCAACTTCTGACTGAAGAAACAGTTTCTCCACCAAATGTCAGTGAGAATCCATTTCCAAATCCCGATCTGGTGTTATACACGGATGGTTCAAGATATGCTGATGAGTTTGGAAGATTCCACACGGGATATGCTGTCACCACAGAGGACACTGTAGTGCACGCAGCTGCGCTCCTGCCTTCACAGTCAGCACAAGAAGCAGAACTTCAGGCTCTGTCTACTGCATGTACTTTGGCCAAAGACGGGCTAATATATACACGGACTCATGATATGCATTTGGTGTTGCTCACGATTTTGGAGCTCTATAAGCCAATCGAGGGTTTATTACTACTGCCGGAACCCCAGTGAAAAATGCTGAAGCAGTTAAAACCCTTATGGATTCGATCAAATTGTCTACTCAGGTGGCCATTATCAAAGTTAAGGAGCACGGCCCTAGGAACAGTCCGCAGACTATTGACAACGTATTTGTGATATGCAAGCAAAGGCCGCTGCTCTTCTGCCCGTTGACCTAACCATACCAACTATGGTGACCACACGCTCTCAGCGTAAACAGTTGCAAGAGATCCTGACTCTACAAGAATCTGATGATCTACAACAGACTGAGGTTTTCTGTCGGACCCCGCGAGACCGCTTAATGAGAATGCAGAGAATGTCTCCAAAAGAAGAGGTGAAGCAGTGGAAGGCTGATGGGGCACGTATGGACAATGGTTTCTGGAAAAAGGACCAACTTGTGTGTTTCCCTAAGTGGATGTACCCTGCTATTGTTACATGGGCATATGGACCTATACATCGAGGAAAAAAACAGGCCCTGGCCCTGGTACAAAAATTCTACTGGACTCCAGGTGGACCATAAATGCCTAAGTCTGGAAGGTATGAATATTGTCTGGTGGTTGTCGACATGTTCTCCAGTTGGCCAGAAGCATTCCCTGTTACCAACATGACTGCAAAGACCACAGCAAAGAAACTGGTGATGGAAGTCATATGCAGATATGGAGTTCCAGAAGTCGTTGAAAGTGACCAAGGTCCGGCTTTTTCTTCTCATGTGTATCAGGAGGTTCTGACAATGTTTGGATCCACTGTAGTCCTCAATACTTTGTACCATCCACAATCCAGGGGGAAAGTTGAGAGGTTGAATGACACACTGAAGGGACAATTGACCAAAATGATGCAGGAGACTACTGCTCTATGGCCAGAGCTCCTACCCATTGTACTATACCATATTTGTACTATTCCTATTGCAAAACATGGCCTGTCCCCATATGAGATATTGTTTGGTGCTAGGACCCCAGTTACAAATTTCCAGTCTCAGTAGTTATCAGAAGAAACTGACTGTGCTGTTCAATATGTTATTCAGATTAGTAAAAATCTTGCTAACACCTATGCTCTAGTTTCTTTTTCTCTCCCAGATTCAGCAGAAACCGATATTTGTTAGTTTGAAGTCTGATGATTTTGTGGTTGTGAAAAGGGATGTCAAAAATATAGAC
>JARQOD010000001.1:135648309-135700157 GCA_033576555.1 Oophaga sylvatica | reverse complement strand
TACTAACACTCCAACAGCCAAGACATTTGACTGTACAACGACATTTACGGCTGCAGTGTTCACTCCTTTTGCCTGATTATTCCAAGTTGCATCGCTGTGCTACAATCAACCTCGCTACTTTACTGCCGGTCCCAAGAAAGATGGCAGTGATGAGGATTATCTCCAACATGATTGTTCCCAACTTCTGACTGAAGAAACAGTTTCTCCACCAAATGTCAGTGAGAATCCATTTCCAAATCCCGATCTGGTGTTATACACGGATGGTTCAAGATATGCTGATGAGTTTGGAAGATTCCACACGGGATATGCTGTCACCACAGAGGACACTGTAGTGCACGCAGCTGCGCTCCTGCCTTCACAGTCAGCACAAGAAGCAGAACTTCAGGCTCTGTCTACTGCATGTACTTTGGCCAAAGACGGGCTAATATATACACGGACTCATGATATGCATTTGGTGTTGCTCACGATTTTGGAGCTCTATAAGCCAATCGAGGGTTTATTACTACTGCCGGAACCCCAGTGAAAAATGCTGAAGCAGTTAAAACCCTTATGGATTCGATCAAATTGTCTACTCAGGTGGCCATTATCAAAGTTAAGGAGCACGGCCCTAGGAACAGTCCGCAGACTATTGACAACGTATTTGTGGATATGCAAGCAAAGGCCGCTGCTCTTCTGCCCGTTGACCTAACCATACCAACTATGGTGACCACACGCTCTCAGCGTAAACAGTTGCAAGAGATCCTGACTCTACAAGAATCTGATGATCTACAACAGACTGAGGTTTTCTGTCGGACCCGCGAGACCGCTTAATGAGAATGCAGAGAATGTCTCCAAAAGAAGAGGTGAAGCAGTGGAAGGCTGATGGGGCACGTATGGACAATGGTTTCTGGAAAAAGGACCAACTTGTGTGTTTCCCTAAGTGGATGTACCCTGCTATTGTTACATGGGCATATGGACCTATACATCGAGGAAAAAAACAGGCCCTGGCCCTGGTACAAAAATTCTACTGGACTCCAGGTGGACCATAAATGCCTAAGTCTGGAAGGTATGAATATTGTCTGGTGGTTGTCGACATGTTCTCCAGTTGGCCAGAAGCATTCCCTGTTACCAACATGACTGCAAAGACCACAGCAAAGAAACTGGTGATGGAAGTCATATGCAGATATGGAGTTCCAGAAGTCGTTGAAAGTGACCAAGGTCCGGCTTTTTCTTCTCATGTGTATCAGGAGGTTCTGACAATGTTTGGATCCACTGTAGTCCTCAATACTTTGTACCATCCACAATCCAGGGGGAAAGTTGAGAGGTTGAATGACACACTGAAGGGACAATTGACCAAAATGATGCAGGAGACTACTGCTCTATGGCCAGAGCTCCTACCCATTGTACTATACCATATTTGTACTATTCCTATTGCAAAACATGGCCTGTCCCCATATGAGATATTGTTTGGTGCTAGGACCCCAGTTACAAATTTCCAGTCTCAGTAGTTATCAGAAGAAACTGACTGTGCTGTTCAATATGTTATTCAGATTAGTAAAAATCTTGCTAACACCTATGCTCTAGTTTCTTTTTCTCTCCCAGATTCAGCAGAAACCGATATTTGTTAGTTTGAAGTCTGATGATTTTGTGGTTGTGAAAAGGGATGTCAGAAAATATAGACTAGAGCCCTTGTATGACGGCCCCTATTAAGTTCTCCTCATTACTCTTATGTCAGTGAAACTGGAAGTAAGACCGACTTGGATCCACGTATCGCACTGCAAGCTGGTTAAACAAGCCAATAGCAAATAAAGGGGACATAATGTTTTGGTTTTTCGCATTTTCCATGTTATTATTGGTAACCGCATGGGACAGCCTAAATTCCTCAATGTCCTTGAATAAGAAGTTTATATAATATTATGAAAAATTACTGAGAGATTTGTTGAATAATTCCCAGTCTCTGGTAGATATTTTCTTTTTAATCTAGCCAATTGGTTTAAGGGAATTGAGGGTTGGATAGCTGGAATCTTGAAAAGTTTGTTACATATCGCTGCCCTTATTCTTGTTATGTATGTAATACTTTTTTTTTGGTGTATTTCTGTATGTATTAGGAAATTTTGTACTTGGACAGCTAATGGTACCAAAAGGCGTTGTTACCTGCTCTTCTCTATATCGATTTTAAGAAGTTATCTGATGAAGATGTTGAAGCCAAGCGCATGGCTATCTTCAAAAGATCTCCACAACCGTTATCAAAAATTGTTATTTGTAAATTGTAGTATACAGGGGGGATGGGTACGCCGCAACAGCCATGTCTGGTAACATGGCATCAGATATGTGAAGTCCAGTACCCCTCGAGCTTATAGCTTGGGATAGTACCTCTGATGCTGGACATAAGTTAACAAAATTTATCTAGGGGGGAATGTGAAGGACTAAATTAAGAAAGATCAAAACTGAATGTTCCATTTTGTGTTTGTAACTCCATCTTGTGGTTTATGAGATAAATTCTGTTACTTAACAAGGCTATAGTTCCTGGCCGTTATAAAGAAGTAGAGTAAAGGTCATGGGCTGTATTAAAACCAGACCGCTCCAGTTTGGACAAGATATAAGATACTATTGTTCGCTTCTATGGTCACGTGGATATGACCATATATGTAGTTTCCTATTTTCTTGTATTCTTATAGGTTAATTTTCCTGTAATTCTTATAGGTCAATTTTCTTGTATTTTCATTGGTTAAATGTTGTAGGTGTGGTTTTATACTATTGGTTGAAGTACAAGCTCACTAAATACTATAAAAAATGATGATGTAATATATGGGATAGGAATCTTGCTTGATCCTCCCAGACGGAAACATGTGTCTGTTTGGTTATTTATGTTGCTAGCAACGTTCTGTTTATTAATTTGGAAATCACTAGGTCAACCGTGAAGGGTCACTTAGATCCTACCTTAACAACAGCACTGTTGATGGCATTGCTAATGTTGTGGGACACGTGCTTGTGTAATGCCTGGACGGCACACCGGGAGAAATGGTGGCAGAAGGGGACAGAATACCTTGGGACAGCCGCTGCCATCAGTTTGTGGAAAGCTTCTGTCTCCATGAGCCTAAAAGGCAAAATTTCGAGAGCAAGCAGACAAGAAATGTATGAATTTAGCACAGTGGCCTGTGGGGCATTGGAGGCGTACTTCCGCTTGCGTTCCAATGGGGTATGGACAACTGAAAGCTGCTCTGGGACAAGGACGTGGACGTGCTCGATGATGGTGCTAGTTGAGTGTGGGTAATGTCAGGTGCAGGGCAGGAGGCATCTTCGCATGCACCGTGGACAGGGGATTGGCTTTCACACACAACAGTGGAAGAAGCAGTGGTGTTACCCGCAGACACTGTTTCTGGTGCCTGTGGTTCAGCCCACAAAGTTCGGTGCTTTGCTGCCATGTGCCTGATCATGCTGGTGGTGGTCAGGCTGGTAGTTTTGCTATTCCTGCTGATGCGGGCATGGCAGGTGTTGCAAATGGCCTGTTTGGGGTTATCGGCAAAGTCTTTAAAAAACAACTAGACTCTGGAAGACCTTACAGTTGAACTAGCAACTTCCGTCATGTTGGTGTTGCGTGGAATGGTTGACCACCTTCTGTCTGCAGCCACCACACTGCGTCTTCCTGCCTGTTAGGGTGCTACACCTTCATCCCCTGTGTGCTGCTGTCCTCGCTCTGCATGTCCTCCTGCCAGGTTGGGTCAGTTACTATGTCATCCACCACTTCTTCTTCCACTTCTGCACCCTGGTCCTCCTCCTGAGCTTCTGGCAATTGTGTCTCATCATCATCCACCTCTTGTGACACGTTCCCAATGTCGCCTTCGTGTGCTGCTCAAATATTTGGGCATCGCTACATGGAATCTCATCTTGCCCCGCTTCAAGTGGACCAGGAGAGAGGCCCGAATTGATAAATGGAAACGTGAACAGCTCTTCGGAGTATCCAAGTGTTGGATCAGTTGTCTCAGGGCACTCAGCATGGTGGGAGGAAGGAGGATAAGGGTGAGGAATATTCGGTCCAGACTCACGGCTACTCAGACTTGACAGTGTGGAAGACAGGGTGCTGGTGGTGGTGGCAAAGTAACTGGAAGCATTATCTGCTATCCAACCAACAATCTTTTTAACCTGTTCTGTCTTCAAGAGTGGTGTGCTGCTGCGGTCATCTAGTAATTGGGACATGAAGGTCGAGCGATAAGTTGTGAGTGTTTGTTGTGGCACACTTTGAGCTTGCCCACGCCCTCGACCTCTGCATTCACCATCACCATCATGTCCACTTCCCCGTTCCTTGCCACGTGCCTTGCCATTTTAAAAAAAAGGTGAAAACCATTTCCGGTGACTACCTCTTGAAGCTCATCAAGAGAATGCCAAGAGTGTGCAAAGCAGTCATCAAATCAAAAGGTGGCTACTTTGAAGACCCTAGAATATAAGAAATATTTTCAGTTGGTTCACACTTTTTTGTTAAGTATATACTGTAATTCCACATGTGTTAATTCATAGTTTTGATGCCTTCAGTGTGAATTTACAATTTTCATAGTCATGAAAATAAAGAACAATCTTTAAATGAGAAGGTGTGTCCAAACTTTTGGTCTGTACTGTATATACCCCCTAATTAGCCCTAAAAAGGACTTTTGGTTTTTCGGAATTTTTGTGGATTGAGCAATGGTAGACCCACACTAACTACCGTATATACTCGTGTATAAGCCGAGATTTTCAGCCCATTTTTTAGGGCTGAAAGTCCCCCTCCGGCTTATACGTGGGTCATATACGGGGGTCGGCGGGGGAGGGGGAGTGGGGGTGTCAGATCATGCTCACCCCTCCGCCGGCGCGGTCTCTGCAGCCCCCCTGCTTCTCCCACGATCTCCGGCTCCTTCCTGCAGCGGTCACAAGGTACCGCTCATTAAAGTCATGAATATGCACATATTCATGACTTTAATGAGCGGTGTGACCGCTGTAGGAAGGAAGAGCTGCGGAGACCGCCGGGAGAAGAGGAGACGCTGCAGAGAGAGACGCGCCGGCGGAGGGGTGAGTATAGCAATATTCACCTGTCCGTTCCATCGCTGCCGCTGCTCCGACCTCTTCATCCGACTCTGAATGTTCAGGCAGAGGGTGCGATGACGTCGTTAGTGCGCGCCGCGCCCCCAGCCTGATCATTCACTGCCGAGGACCCGGAAGCGGGAGCAGTGCAGCGGTGGAGTGGTCGGTGACAGGTAAATATCTCAGGTGCCGGGGTCTTGAGCCAGCGGTGACACCGGCACCTGTCCCCCAGCGAGGAGAGGTGAGTATGTCATTTTTTTTGCAGCAGCAGCAGCGCAGCAGCATAAGGGACATACTATGGGACATAATCTGTGGCGCATATGGGGGCCTAATCTGTGGAACATATGGGGGCCTAATCTGTGGAACATATGGGGGCCTAATCTGTAAAACATATGGGAGCCTAATCTGTGGAACATATGGGGGCCTAATCTGTGGAACATATGGGGGCATAATCTGAGGAGCATATAGGGGCCTAATCTGTGGAACATATGGGGGCATAATCTGTGGAACATATTGGGCATAATCTGTGCAGCATATAAGGGCCTAATCTGTGGAACATATTGGGCATAATCTGTGCAGCATATGGGGGCATAATCTGTGGAACATATGGGGGCATAATCTGTGGCGCATATGGGGGTCTAATCTGTGGAACATATGGGGGCATAATCTGTGGAGCATATGGGGGCCTAATCTGTGGAGCATATTGGGCATAATCTGTGGAGCATATGGGGGCCTAATCTGTGGAGCATATTGGGCATAATCTGTGCAGCATATGGGGGCATAATCTGTGGAACATATGGGGGCCTAATCTGTGGAACATATGGGGGTATAATCTGTGGAGCATATGGGGGCCTAATCTGTGGAGCATATTGGGCATAATCTGTGCAGCATATGGGGGCATAATCTGTGCAGTTTATGGGGGCCTAATCTATGGAGCATATGGGGGCATAATTATTTTTCACCCTAGGCTTATACGCGAGTCAATAAGTTTTCCCAATTTTTTGTGGCAAAATTAGGGGGGTCGGCTTATACACGGGTCAGCTTATACATGAGTATATACGGTAATAAATCCCCAATTCTGACCCTATCTTAGCAGCAGCTCTCCCTACACTCGCTAATTCCCGAGCTGAATGCGCCAAGCAGGTTAGCGCCCGGTCTCTTATAGACCTGATGATGCTGTGTGGCCAGCCAATCACTGTAATACCACAACAAAGAGGCTGCAGCATTACAGTGCATGGCAGAAAATCCCTGCATGTTCATTAGCGCTCTAAAAAGCATCAAAATTGCAGGGCGGAGACCTGAGGTCCCACTGAATAATCCTGGAAATGCTCGGTGCTCGCCGAGTACACAGAGTACAGTGATACTTGGGCGAGCACCGAATAGTGGCGATCATGCTCGCTCATCACTAATGGCTATCAATTAAAAAAGTAGTCACCAACCCCTTTAAGCTTGAGAATGTGGTGAACTTGAGTCTGTTTAAACTATTAAATCTTTTCATAAAAGAAACTTTATTCTTGTTGTTCTATCAGTCACATAACTACAGTTTTATTCATGGCTATATCACACCCTTTGTGATCTTTGCTAATGAAAACTAAGGGAATTAGTACACTGCTGCATAGCCGAGAGTCTACAAATTCAGGTTTGGGATAATTAGCTTTCTGCTATGCACATTAAAGCTAATTTTCTTGTAATTAGCTGGACATGAGGCGTATCAACACATACTCTTCTCTGAGATTATAGGCGCCTTATTGCCGTGACTGATCCCTTTTCTAGAGTTCATTTGTAGCATGCGATTATGTATGGTGGGATAATGAGGGATAACTTTCTGTGCTCAAAAATAAGCAAAATAAAATCAATTAAAGCATAGCGTATGTGAGATGGTTGGTCAAGCTCTATTACACATCCAAAAGCTCAATTTATTTTCCATAGCAAAGTAGCTTCTATCCAGACATTAATGAGTTAAAAATGTTAGTCTCAAAGTAAAAGGATTACTGTTTCCTTACTTTTGGAATTTCTTTTCTCATATATCAATCAGGAGAAAACCTACTGGTGGAAGGCGCTTGTCTCTCATTTATGACAATTTTCGCAGGCTTTTCACAGCTGTATCTCTTAGCCCAATTTCAGGGTTCATTAGACAACGAGTCTGAAGGAAAACCTGTCACAAAGTTTGCTTTCAGTCATGACGCCCGTTCTTAAGAGAATTGGTCTATGCAAACATCTTAAGCACTCTAAAAGAAATTCAACCAGATTTGGGCAAGAGCAGTGTCATTTCTGATTATGGAAAGTGGTGTAGAAACACCTGGATACAAGATTTATGAGAATGTGTAAATCCTAAAAGCCCCAAGGTTTTATGGGCCTTTAGAGGAAAGACAGGAACTACATTAACACTTGTTAGTGTAACAGTTAATGGATTGCTTACCTCCAGTTCAAACGACCTTAAATGAATGTCAAAAAATAAATAGGGAAGAGAGGACTTTCAAAGTTAGATTCCCATTTTATGCACAATAAATCAGTATTCCCTCAGACTTCCATACTTCCATTTTCACAACTGTATGACATATGTTTAAGACTTTCGATCATGATATTTTAAGATTACAGCAACTCTCTTAGGAGTCATTTTACAGCACTGGAGAAATGTGTTGTAACCTATAGCATCCTATAGGAATATAGAAGCAAAATACCTGGACAACTTGCTCCAGGTTGTCATAGACTTTTGTGCCTGACACTGTCATTCCATATGTGCACATTTACACTAGAACAGATCTATGTACAGTTGTGCTCAAAAGTTTACATACCCTGGCAGAATTTTTGCTTTCTTGGCCTTTTTTCAGAGAATATGAATGACTACACCAAAACTTTTTCTCCACTCATGGTTAGTGGTTGGGTGAAGCCATTTATTGTCAAACTACTATGTTTTCTCTTTTTAAATCATAATGACAACCCAAAACATATCCGCTGCGTCCAAAGCGCTGCCAGCTTTTGAATGCAGGTGATTCCGCATTGTTCTACTACATTGTATGGGTGAGATTTATCTTGCGGAGACTCGCATCTCCACAAGATAAATAGACATGCTGCGGTCTGGAAAGACGTGCCGCATGTCCGTCTCTGAGGGTGATCCGCGGGCGTCAATGGACGCATAGTGGGCATGGGATTTCTTGAAATCCCATTCACTGTGCTGTAACATCTGGATGCAGCTGGTTGGACGCTGTGGATGTACACAGCGTCCAACCCGCAGCGTTTACTGACCGTGGGAAAGTACCCTAAAAAGTCTGTCTATTAAAAAAAGGTTGAGTTTTTACCTGTTGAAGCCTCTGCCTTGTCAGTACCCATTCTACACTGCTGTTTTTTTAAAGGCTTCAAAAGTAATATCCCATCTACAAAATTTGGCCAACCAATGACCTCAGCGGTGATGCCGATATAGACAAGATCATCAAAGATATTGATTGGCTGCAGGGTTCAAAAGTTAAAGATGGGATGTGATTGATGCACCTGCATTAAAAAACACATTTTTTTAAAACATTTCTACAGTGTCTTAGTGGCATTTCGTGTTTTCTAACACATTATTTTCTGGCGTTATTTGTGCTATATAGAAAATATGCATGATTTCAGTGGGCATTAGTGTTGAGCGATACTGCTCGATATCTAAAAATATCGGATCGGAATGGTATCGCCGATATCACTAAATATCGGCGATATCCGATTCCGATACCGGAAGTCCCATGTAAGTCTATGGGAACAAAATATCGCAACTAAAAAAAACCTTTATTTCCTTGTAAACACTAAATATACACACATAGAATACATATATATTATATATATATATATATATACATGTCATTGTGACATATATATATACATATATGTATAGTTTATACACTTCTACATAGTAAAATATCCTCTGATTCAATTGCCGGGTAAAACCGGCTTCTGTGAAAAGACAGAAGCACTCGACATGAAATGACACTTGGCGTACATAGGGTTAACCATGTCTTTTCATGTCCTTTGCTATCTGATTTGCACAAACAATTACATCAGTGTATGTGTGCAAAATTTCACACCTGTAGGGGTTAATTAAAGGTGTAAATTCGTTGTAAAAAAAACGGACTTTTTTGCTACGAATTTACACCTTTAATTAACCCCTACAGGTGTGAAATTTTGCACACATAGACTGATGTAATTGTTTGTGCAAATCAGATAGCAAAGGACATGAAAAGACATGGTTAACCCTATGTACACCAAGTGTCATTTCATGTCGGGTTCTGCATTTTCACAAAAGCCTGCAATTGAATTAGCGGCTATTATACTATGTAGAAGTGTATGAACTATAAATATAAATATATATATATGTGTCACAAATTCAATGACATGTATATATATATATATATATATATATATATATATATATATGAGGTGTAAAATTGTTTAAAAAAAATGCGTGGGCTCCCGCCCTATTTTCGCAACCAGACAGACAAAGCCAGCGAATGGGGGCAGATAATAATAGCCCAGAGAGGGACCATTATTTTTGGCCCCCCTGGCTACTAACATCTGCCCCCAGACACCCCAGAAAAGACAAATCTATAATTAGATTCGCCCTTTCTGGCACTTTGCCCGTCTATTCCCATTGCCCTGTAGCGGTGGCGAATGGGTTAATATGGGGTTAAAGCCACATTGCAATTGAAAGGTGACCTTAAGCCAGGTTAATAATTGAGAGCTGTCAATTAGACAACTATCAATTATTAATCCTATTGCATGAAATAAAAATAAAACACACACACTTTAATTAAAAATCATTTTAATGAAATAAAGACACATGTTTTGACCATCTTTTATTTGACTGCAAAAACCATTTCCTGTAATAAAAATAAAATAAAAAAGCAAAATTATTCTTACCTATCCCATGCACAGTCAGGTCCCACGGTGTAATCCTTCAGAAAGGGTTAATGTTTACTGCAGGGACCGTAGCTAATGCTGCAGCCTCACAGTAAACACCCAAATGAATAAGTTCCTCTCCTGACTGACAGGAGAGGAAGTGGAAAGCTTAATTGATTGCTTTCCACTTTCACTTCAGGTCAGCCAGGGACACAATCAGTGACGTCAGAGGGAACTGATTAACAAAAATAGGGGTTCCCTTCGAATAAAAAATGGCGTGGGGTCCCCCCTATTTTTGTTAACCAGCCAGATGAAGCAGACCGCTGAGGCCTGGATTTTCAGGCTGTTAAGGAGCCAAGATCCATGGACCTTGCCAGCCTGATAATACCAGGCCACAGCAGTCTGCATATCTTGGCTGATTAACAAAAATAGGGGATCCCCTCGAAAAAAATTGGCGTGGGGTCCCCCCTATTTTTGTTAACCAGCCAGATGAAGCAGACCGCTGAGGCCTGGATTTTCAGGCTGTTAAGGAGCCAAGATCCATGGACCTTGCCAGCTGATAATACCAGGCCACAGCAGTCTGCATATTTTGGCTGATTAACAAAAATAGGGGATCCCCTCGAAAAAAATTGGCGTGGGGTCCCCCCTATTTTTGCTAACCAGCCAGATGAAGCAGACCGCTGAGGCCTGGATTTTCAGGCTGTTAAGGAGGCAAGATCCATGGACCTTGCCAGCCTGATAATACCAGGCCACAGCAGTCTGCATATCTTGGCTGATTAACAAAAATAGGGGATCCCCTCGAAAAAAATTGGCGTGGGGTCCCCCCTATTTTTGTTAACCAGCCAGATGAAGCAGACCGCTGAGGCCTGGTTTTTCAGGCTGGTAAGGATCCAATATCCATGGACCTTGCAAGCCTGATAATACCAGGCCACAGCAGTCTGCTTAGCTTGGCTGGTTAACAAAAATAGGGGATCCCCTCGAAAAAAAAACGGCGTAGGGGGTCCCCCTATTTTTGTTATCCAGCCAAGTAAAATGCAGACTGCTGCGGCCTGGTATTAAAAGACTGTCAAGGCCCATGGATTTTGGCCCTCAACAGCCTGATAATACCAGGCTACAGCAGCCCCACATTTGGCGCATCAAAAGATGTGCCAATTGTGGCACTTTACCCGGCTCTTCCCACTTGCCCTGTAGCGGTGGCAAGCGGGGTAATAAGGGGTTAATGTCACCATTGATTGCACGGTGACAATTAGCCCGGTTAATAATGGAGAGGCGTCAATAAGACACCGATCCATTATTAATCCCAAAGTTATTAAATGCATAAAAAAAAGACAAAGCAAGAAAAAAGTATTTTAATGAAATAAAAGAGACAACACAGTTTTCATTTCTTTTATTGTACTCTCATTCCTGCGACGCCATCGATCTCCTGTAAAAAAAGAAAAAAAACAAACCAACAGTATACCACCTGTTCGACTCAGTCCATAGTAACGACTGTCCCACGACGATCCAGCTCTGCTACATCGCAATGACAGGCAGAGCCTGTCATCGCGACGCAGCACAGCTGATTACCTGCTTCCCGGCGGTGACGTCATCGGACTGACTGCTTTACGGCCGGGATTACCCAGCAGTCACTGCAGTTATCGCGAGAAACTGCATGTGACCGCCGGGGAAAGATGATGGTGGCCATGAAGCAGTCCAGGCCGTGACCGCCGGAGATCTTCTGCCAGGTAAGTGCCGCTGACTCCTGACAGACCCGACCGACGAACACTGACAGTGACAGACCCGACCGACGGACACAGTGACAGTGACAATCCCGATTCCGGTATCCGATATGACGAAAATATCGGTATTCGGAATCGAAAGCCCGATACAGCTAATATCGGCCGATACCCGATATTTGCAGTATCGTATCGCTCAACACTAGTGGGCATGCTTGGGCTACGTTCCCACGATGAGCTTTTGGTAAGTGTTTGATGTTGCAGTTTTTCTGCACCTATAAGTAAATTTGGTTGCTTAGATTTTTTTCATTGTGTGTTTGTGTGTGTTTATTTACATGCGTTTTTATCACATTTTTTCTGTCTCTCATTGGTATGTCATCTTTTAAACAAAGCTGCTTTAATTTTGATACTTCATGGTATTTGGCTTTGGCTACATTTTATTGATATAGTCATGTGATGATTACATGTGTTTTTGATTCGTTTCCGCAGCAAAATCATGCTAATCACACATGTGCATTTTTTATCTGCTGATTTTCCGCCTCTAATGCAAGTCTATAGGAAAAATCTGCACAAAAAACTGAGCATACCTGCAAGAGAGATTGATATGTTGCAGATTTCAAACTGCTGCCATCTACCAGAATGGTGAAGATTAGGGATGAGTGTTCTTGGGATAATCGGATATCACTCGAGTATCTAAGTGCTCTTATGAGCTCGGCACTCGATGAACATTGGCTGGTGCTGGAATGTAATGCTCAAAACCCCTCTACTGGCACTTTTTACACAGCCAATGAATGTGGGGATTGCCTGCCAGTCACTGTAATGCTGTAGCCATCTTGGTAGTGGTATTACTGTAATTGGATGGCCGCATTACCTCATCAGAGGTTATAAAAGGACAGGAGGCGCCGCGCTCGGCACGCTAACTCCGTTGCACTGTTCTGGGACCATTCGTAATGGAGGGAGAGAGTGTACACATTTGAACTTATCAGAGTCCTCTAGCGTTAATGCTGGTGCTGATGCTGAACCATCATACCATCAATCCTTCTAAGGGCTAATCCAGTGCTTTGCTGTTTGTATCAGATACATTGTTCATTTGGCCTAGGGACAGTTGTAGGGAGAGTGGTAGAATAAAGATTATAGGCAGGGCGGGGTACCTTGCAAACTATATAGCAGCTGCATGTGACCAGAATTTTTTTAGGGGGTAAAAAACTTTTTAAAAACTGCTTGGCCTGCTACAATTGACCAATTATTTTGCTTCGTTAAAAAAATGTAGTTTCAATTAATAAAGGAAGCTTGGTTTCCAGAGACCTAGCATTTAGAAAATGTGTAAGGTGTACGATAAGGCACGGGGAAGTGCTCATGATGGTGCACACAGATGCTGAGGATGTGGGGCAGGTGTGACTCCATCTGTTGCTGGAGAGCAAGAAACATGGCCATCCACAACACATAGATTTCTGTACCACTTTTCTGGACAGCATGGTACACCAGTTCTGACAACACTTAGGTTTCTTTACCACTTTGCAGGGCGACACGATACAACACTTCTGAAGCCAGAACAGTGCGAACAGGTGGTTGGTTGGATGGCAGATAATGCTTCCAGCATGCTTGGCAGCACCACCCAGGATTCCACACAGTCCAGTCTCACCAGCCAACAGTCTGGATGGCTTAATCCTCACCTTGATCCTCCTTCCTCCCGCCATGTTGAGTACCAGGAGACTAGTGATCCCACACTAGGACAGTCCGAGGAGCTCTTTACACCATCACTTCTTGATTGTGGCCCCTCACTCTGCATATTCCAAGAGGGACAGGATGAAATGCTGTTTAGTGATGCACAAAACTTAGAACAGCCATGGCAACAAGAAGATGATGGATGGGAAGAGCAAACTTTGTCAAGGCGGGAAGATGATGATGAGACACAAGGGCGGTGGAAGACAAGTTGCTGGATGACAAAGTGAACAACCCAACCTAGGAAGCTGGCATGCAGAGCGAGGCCAGCAGCACTGAGGAGGGTGGATCGGTAGCACTGAAACAGGCAGGAAAAGGCAGTTGGGTGACCAGACAACACTCCTGAATTTCTCCGTCCAAGAATTAGGTGTTGCCCAGTCTGGGAGGTTTTTAAAGACAGTTCTGAGACAAAAAAAATGGTCATTTGCAACCTGTTCCATGTAATAAGCAGGGGTCTGACCACTAAGAGCATAACCACCACCAGCTTGATCAGGCACATTCCATTTTGCACTCAACTCGGTGGGCCAAACACCTGGGTCCACAATTGGTAGCGGGTGACAACACTTCCTCTTCTGTTCTAGGTTCTTACCAATTCCCTGTCCATAACCCTGGTGCAGATGCCTCCCACCCTGCACCTGTCTTTGCACATTATGACGCGCCATCATCAGGCACTTCTAAATCCTTGTCCCCAATCTGTATTCAACTGCTACATTACACTGATGACACACTAGGTCAGTGATGGCTAACCTTGGCACTCCAGCTGTTGTAAAACTACAACTCCCAGCATGCCCTTGCAACCTGCAGCAGTTGAGGCATGCTGGAAGTTGTAGTTCTCCAACAGCTGGAGTGCCAAGGTTCGCCATCACTACACTAGGTGAACATTGTAGAGGTCGGGGCTGAGTCCCACCATGGCACAGCACATGTGCTTCAACATGTCTGTTAATATTCTGGTCAGCCTTCACACATAACAACTGAATAGTAGACATGGATGTCTAACATTTGTTTGGTTCTCCAAAAGTTTGAGGGCTCCACAAAGATGGTGAGCGGCGATGATGCCATAGTCAGCACAACTATCCTATTTCTGTGCCTATTTAAACAGTCGCTAATCACAATTAAACATAAAGCTATGCATTCAAACCTTGTGGAGATGGAGGGAGACATGAGACTGGGAGATACTATCCAGTCCAGCTTCATCTCATTTGGTCAGTGCAGATTGGTTAATCGAATAGCAGTAATTAGAACAATAAGTGATCACAAATACCACCCACAATATTACTACTAAAAAAATGAATGGCAAACCATTCGGAGACAGTAAAAGAGAAAAATCTGGAAAAAGAGAGAAAATCTAGAATATATAGAAATATAACAAGAGGGTTTTGTTTAAAAAATATATCTTTATTAATACCAAAAAAAATTTTTTTTACATAAAAATTGATAGAAACACTGCCAACTCGAAGTACATAATGCCACAAAGATTTATATAGATACCAAAAATAACTAATTACAAACCATAATAAATATATTGAGGGACACATAGTAATCGCATATAAAACTCTCAAAGTGAAACAGTGAAAAAACAAATAATTATATATATATATATATAAAAAAGTGTATAGATATAAAACTGCAAAAATAAAATACTTCCTGTGCACTATATGATACAGTGAAAACAGCAATTCAAAGTGCAAAGGTGCAAAATGGGCAAAAAAAGGAGAGTTGGTCTGCAAAGTCCCTTCTTATATAGAAGATAACCCAAAAATTATGGCTACAAAAACATTAAATCTTCAGATAATACCTGTTATTAATGGCAATGTGGCTTGGCGCTTCCCCAACGCACGTTTCGGATTTTTTCCTTCATCAGGGGGTGTGTGTTAATAGTGGAACCGGGACTATTTATACCCACAGGTCTGTCATGATTGGTGTGACCCTATTATGAACTGCGCATGCGTAAGAGGAATCCCCAATCATCAGTAGCTTCAGCGTCATAAGATCACTGACGTCAGGTCATGTGGTCGCAATCTGTCATAATTTGTGTGACCGCGATACAAGCCGCGCATGTGCAAGAGGAATCCCCAATCATCTATAGCCTCAATGTCATGGGACCACTGACGTCAGGTCACATGACCGCCATCCGCCATAATTGGTGTGACCACGATATAAGCGGCGCATGCGTAAGAGGAATCCCCAGCCATCCACAGCCTCGGCGTCATGAGACCATTGACGTCAGGTCACGTGACCGCGACCCGGCGCCATGGAGACATGAAGACGCTGAAAACCAGGAGAGGGCCGAAGATAACAGTCACGCAGGCGCACCATCTAGATCACATCAATACAGGAAAGAATCTCTATACAGGATACATATTTATACTAATTTATGATAAATATTTAGGGCGATCCCCATATCATATATTTTATAGCTGGTAACGACCACTCATATAACCAAAATAGACAGTCCCATAACATCATGGCTGACACAGACCAGTTAGTATAAACATCTCAGAGGGATATATCAATACATATCTATTCATGATTAGCTTATACAGAATATCAGCATTGAATATATACTAAAAAATAGTTATATCTCAACATCAGTATATTATATTATTTGGATCACAGAAAAAGTAATAAATAAATAATAAATAAATAAGGTCACAGGATTGAACTCCGTATCACAGTTGCTAAGCAACAGTACTCATCAATCATGTGACCATAACTAAAGAAAAAATTTCCTACAAAACATACATAGATATATGTAAGAGAACATAAAAAGAAAGATCAAAAACAAAATAAATAATAACTAAAATTAGTCAAAATAAAAATAATATAATTAGAATAAAAAATAAATAATAAATAAACTAAATGAATATAATAAATAAAAATATAATAAAATTATAATAATAATTATATAATAATAAATAAAACTAAATAAATAGAAAAAGAAAAATTAAATAAATAAAAAAATATAAATAAAAAAATTAAATAAAAAATAAAACAAAATAGAAAAATAAATAAAGAATAGTAATAGTAAAAATAAAATAATGGACAAATAATAAAAAGAAAAAATAATAGAAAATAATTAGTTAGCATAAATCAAAATATGTTCATATACATACAAAAAATATATAATCAAAAGATATAAAATAAAATAATTAGAAAAAAAATAAATAAGAAAAAATTAAAATAAAAAATGAAAAATAAAGAATAATATAAAAAATAATAATAATAATAATAAATAATTATAGCATCACATAATTCTTGATCCATATAGTAGCTACCAATGTCCATAAAGAATATTAAAGTCCATATTTTCAAACATCTTCACAGGAATAAATCTTCATATGATGTAGATCCGTATGTTGCAGATGAGTATTTTCAAATATACATATAGTGATATTTTTCTTTTTCTTGAAAATCTTCAAATTGCTTCATATTAATAAGTCGCATTCAATGCTGATAAATAATAGAACTATAAAACTAAGATAATAAAAAAATGTTAAAAAGAGATAAAATAAAATATAAAAGAATTATTAAAAATTCCACTAAAAAAATATAAACATCTTCCTATAACAAAGAAATTTTTTTTTTATCATAAAAAGGGGCCAAAGCTAACATTTTCATTTAAACCAGAAGGAGAAACAGTCTTGAGACTCCAAATCCATTTAGTTTCCATTTGGGCTAACTTGGTACTGATATTGCCACCACGAATATGTTGCCTAATCATATCAATACCTCTTATTTTCAATAAAGACGCATCACAATGATGATGGGTCTTGAAATGTCTGGATATTGTTTTTAATTCGGATAAATCTTGAATATCCTTTGCAGCTCCAATCCCCAGTACATGTTCTCTTACTCTTACTTTGAATTGACGTGTAGTTAGACCAATATAAATTAATTTGCAAGGACATGTGGCATAGTAAATCACAGCCTTAGAATTACATGTAATTGAATGTCTGATTTTATATCTTTTCTTATCATCTGCATCACTAAAGGTCTGTGCTCTCTCTATATTTGGACATGCAACACATTTACCGCAAGGTTTACAATCTAAGGCCATTTTGAATTGAGAAAGAAAGGTATTGGGTTCATTTGTATAATGGCTATTTACCAATAGATCTCTCATATTCGGAGATCTTCTATATGACATTTTTGGCCCGTTTCCCACATATCTTGAAATAACTGGGTCTGCCTGTAAAATCGGCCAAAATTTTTTTAAAATGTCAATCAAAGGTTGCATTTGACCATGGAATTGTGTAACAAATCTAACACATTGGTTAGAATCTGATGATCTTTCTGAGTATAGAGAATCATGTCGATTTGTGTTTTTAGCCCTATTATAGGCCCTCTTTATCACTCTCTTGCTATATCCACGTTCAATAAATTTGGACTTCAAGATTAAAGCTTCCTTTTCAAAATCTAGGTCACTAGAACAGATCCTCCTAATTCTTAAAAATTGACTAATAGGGATAGATCTGATCATTGCAGAAGGATGAGAAGAGGATGAATGCAACAGGGCATTTACAGATGTAGGTTTACGATATACTTCTTGTTATATTTCTATATATTCTAGATTTTCTCTCTTTTTCCAAATTTTTCTTTTTCAGTGCAGATTGGGTAGCAATCATGGTAACAAAAGGTAACAAAATGGAGGGTCAACATCGCTGATATGTGGTGGGTTTGATCCCAGAAGGAAGGGAACAGGATGAACTGTCTTTGAGAGATGAGTTTGCATGGAAAAGACTGCTCGTGGCAGCTTGAGAAGGGACTACGACCCCTGAGAGATCGTACTGTACTTTGGGTTCCTCACCTCCTATGCGGCACCAGGCGATGATGCAGGTGACAGGGAGTTATCGCCCATTTGTACATGTCGGGGGGCTCAGGCATTACGTGAAGCTTGATCACTTACAGCCCAAGCACCTGGTAATCTGGCACCTGGAAGCAGGTGGAGACAGTCACACTGTCCTCCCAAGGAAGCAGAAGAAAAAGCGGACACCTAAAGAGGATTACTGTGTTACCCACCTTATATTTTTTTCCTGGCATTGCACTTTCTTCAAAGCCTTAATAAGTGTAGAAGTACATCAACTACACTTTGAAAATAATAAACTTTTTCTGGATTCATTTATTCATCAATACAGTTTCATGTGGTTATTGTTACATTACAGTGGTATATAACATTTCCAAAAAGCATTGAAAAAATTGTCTTTATTCAATTTCTGATCAATACAGTATTACATGCTCTGTGGTACATTTCAGTGGTATATAACAAAACAAAAAACCATTGAATAATGTGTCTGGATTCAAATGCTCAATAGAGTATTACGTGCTTTGTGTTACATTACGGTGGTACATAAAAAAAAAACCTTAAAAAATGTTTTATGGATTTAGTGATTCACCCATACACTGTAAAGCGGTTCATTTTTCATTACGGTGGTATATAAAACTGAAAAAAAACCTTCAAAAAATTTTTTATGCATGCAATGATTCATGTATACATTGTAATAAGGCTCTTGTTGCATTATGGTGGTATATAACCCTTCAAACAAGCGTTTAAAAATGTATCTGGATTCAATTACTCATCCATAGAGTTTTACATCCTCTGTGGTACGTTTCTGTAGTGTATAACCCTCAAAAACATTGTTCAAAAATGTATCGGTATTATATTGCTCATCTATAGAGTATTAAGTGTTCTGGGCTACATTTAGGTAGCATAAAACTCTCCAAAAAATTGTCAAAAATGTTTTGGTATTATATTTCTCATCTATAGAGTATTATGTCTTCTAGGGGTTCATTTTGGTGGCAAATAACCCTCCAAAAAAGAGTTGAAACATTTTTGTTGATTCAGTTAGTCATCCATAGAGTATTGCATGCTTTCTGTTACATTTCAGTGTTATATAATACTCCAAAAAAGAGTGGAAAAATTGTTCTATATTCACTTACTTATCCATAGAGTATTTCGTGCTCTGGGGTACATGTCTGTGGCATATAACACTCCAAAAAAGCATTGAATTTTTTTTCAGGTTTTAATTAGTCATACATAGAGTATTGGGTGCTTTCTGTTACATTGCTGTGGTAATAAAACACTCCAAAAAAGCATTGAAATTTTTTCTGTATTCAATTAATCATCCATAGAGTATTATGTCCTCTATGGTACATTTCTGTGGTACATAGCACTCCAAAAATAGTGTTCAAAAATTTGTCTTTATTTAATTACTCATCCTCAGAGTATTAGATGTTTTCTGCTACATTTCATTAGTATATAACAATCCAAAAAAGCATTCAAACATTTTTTCTGCATTCAATTACTCAGCTATATAGTATAAAGTTCTTTGTGGTACATTTCAGTGGTATATAATACTCCAAAAGAGCATTCAAAAAAGTTTCTGGATTGATTTAGTAATCCATATAGTGTAACGTGCTTAGTAAGCAACAAGGCAACAAAGATGACAGAATTGCACAAGACTCCCAAGAAATATTGGAGCCAGACCATAATGGCGTGACAGGTGGCAGTCCCACCGGCCTCCATGGAAGGAGAAGAAAAAGTGGACACCTGAAGAGGATTACTGTATTACCCTCCTTTTATACTAATTTCCTGGCTTTGCCCTTTCTGGAAAGCATTTATGAGTGTAGGAGTTGTAATGCTGCTTTGTCGCAGTAGTGCGCAACCTCCACCAGGGGGTGTGTTATGTTTGGGTAGCTGAGGAGAAAAAGCAAAAAACAGCAATACACCAGAGAGGCTGGAACCTATTGGATTGCAGTAACCTGAACTAACCACACAAATAGAGGTAGCCGTGGAGAGTTCCTACGTTGATCCTAGACGCCTCGTCACAGCCTGAGAGATAACTACACCTAAAGGCAGAAAGATGAAAGCTATCTGCCCCGGAGCAGATCCCCAAAGAAAATATGAAGCCCCCAAACATGTAATGGCGGTTAGACAAGAAGAGAGCATGGACACAGACAGAAAATAGAATGAGCAAACGCTGGGGCCCAATCTGTCTAGAAAGAAAAGTACAGGAAAGAATTCTGACTGCAATCCAACAAAAAACCCTAAAAAATACCAACTCTTCTAATTGCAAAAACACCTGAGATCACACGATCTCCACCACCTAAATCAGATCTCTGGTGTAACAAAACTAAGCTGCAGCCACTGAAAAAACAGGAAAAAGCAAATGAACAAATAACAGTGGCTATAGATAAACTAAGAGGAGCACAGGCCCCCAGGAGGGGACCCGGCTGACCTCCACAAAAGTGCAGAAAACTATGCAAAAAGCAAGCACAAAAAGAAAAGCAGAAAATATCTTATCTGAAAGCAGATGATGCAGGCAGGACTCCAGCAAACTTCCAAATGAACCAGGAACCACAATTGAGACAAGAACAATTGATCACCGGCGACCATCATTAGAGGGAACCTCCCTTATATCAGTCCAGTCCATGATCCCAGATTGCCATTCCTCGCTGAAAGGTTCAGTACTGTCTGTAACTACCAGAGGGAGCCTCTGCTCAGAAACCATCTCTAGCCCATTCATAACAGGGGTGCTGGTGGGGAAAAAAGTTTGCACTCACAGCGGAGCACGACAGCACTGCAGCACAGGCACCAGTAGGTGGTGGATAAGTAGTCAGTCAAGCCTGGTCAGTAACAGACAGGAAATGCAGTACCAGAGGACAGAGCAATACACGTGGTCAGAAACAAGCCAGAGAAGTCAGAGCCGATCAGGAACAGGAATGTCAGAGACAGAAAACAGTCAAACAGGTCAGAGGACAAGCCGGGTCAAATACCAAGGGTGACACAATATGGAGAGCAAGTACTAAGATGAGCGAAGTCACATGGGAGAGCAGGAATGGGACCTAGGTAAATGGGCAGACGACAAATCAGGGTATCACAGGGTCAGCCGCTCAAGCCGGAGGCAGGAATTATAACTGACACAGCCTGCAGGTAGCAGCGGACTGAAATGGCCAAACAGATCCCAAAACAACCAGACCGGGGAGAGGATAACCAGAAACAAAACCCGTACTCACACTTTCAAAATATTTATGTTCAAAAATTTGTTCTGGATTCAAATAATCATCCATACAGTTTGTCATGGTTATTGTTACATTATGATGGTATCTAAAACTCCAAAAAAAGTAAAAAAATTTGTTCTGGATTCAATCAGTTATCCATACAGTTTAACGTGCTCTGTGTAAAATTAAAGTGAGTTAAAATTTTTAATTACTGCTTGGCCTAGTACAGTTCACAAAATATTTTTGTTCCAAAATTGACTATTGTGATATATACTGTAGAACCTGCTTTGTGTAAAATTTTGTTGGTTTAAAATAAAAAGAACAAAAATGGCATGCTACAGGTGTACCAATTAAATCACTTGTACTTGGTCCCTAGCCGCCACTCTTTCTCCCGTTGTGGCATCCCCACATTGTACCAGCACATGTCCATATCACCCTTATCCTTTCCAAAGCAATTATTGGGATTATCCACTTAATGATTGACATGTGTACAAGCACTTGTGGCCAGGGATGATACATCTCCCTGACGGCACACTGGCTGAACATTGTGTATGCTGGCGCCAAGTCTCACCCTGGCATGGCACATGCGCTACCAACACAGAGGATTGCTGAACCTACTTCTATCAGGGTTTACTCCACCTCCTACACCAATTTCTGCACTCCCTCTTGCTCATCTTCCATCTCCAACGTGCTATTTCAGAGCACTTTGTCCAAATCAGCCTGAAGCTCTGCAGCACTGCTTGTAATTATTGGCAGGCTTTACATTGTGTGCAGACGTTTTATGAGTGTAGGAATACCACAACTAAACTTTGTTCACAATATTTGATTGAAGCACTACAGTTGGTGACTTCAGGGGTGTTTAGATACCCTGCTTATAATTTTGGTCAGGATTTGCACTTAGTGCATAGTCTTTTAGAGTCTAGGAGTACCACTATATGCCAATTTGAACGGAATGTGTAAGAGGCCCTAATACAGGGTATATTTCAGTCTCTAATTTTTGGAAGTTCTTGCTTCCTTCATAAATTACACAGAAATGTCAAATTTTTGGCTTACTTAAGTTATAGTTTTTTTTAATTATTTTTAAATTTAGCCTTTTATAAAAAGTGATTATACAGGAAAAATATTTCTTAACACTTTTTTCCTGTAAACTCCAATTTCTTGTTGATTTTGAATGTTTTACTGTCAGTCCTTGAAGTAAAGTAAAAGTGTGACACCATTGTTCTCAGCAGCAATCTGGGAGTCTGAGTTGCTTCCTGGGGTCTTCCCCATGCTGTTCTCCTTCAATTCAACACTTTTTCTATCCACTTCAACATTTTCACTGGCCCACAGACGTCCTTGTTATATCTGCCGTAAAAATGTTCGGATTTTCCATTGACTCCCATTATACTCGTTAATCGAAATGAGTACCTGAGCATTAGAAATTGGAGCTCGATCATCTCCAGTGAAGATGAAATGATGGTGGACAATTCAGCAAAACAATAATTGTAAGATTCAGCCAAGGAAATGCTAAATTAGTTTCAGAGAAAAAATAAAGCTGCTAGAATGGCACAGCCAATCACCTGACCTGAATCCAATAGAAAATTTATGGAAGGAATTAAAACTCATTGAAGGAGCCCACAAGACATTCTGGATTAGAAGAGTGTTTGTGGGGAACAATGGTCCAAAATTACACTTCAGCAATGCATGTGATTAATTTCTCCATACAGGAGCCATCTTAAAGCTGTCATCGGCAACAAAGGCATTTGTACAAAGTATTAATTACATTTCTGTAAGCGAGTCAACACGGACGACGATCGCCACAGAGTGCACAAACTGGACGGTGGTTCTCTTGACCCAAGCATAATAGCTGCATAGAAATACATACTGTCATGCTCACGACAGGAGAGCCGCCTGCCAGTACAAGCATTGTGAGGCAATCATCGTCCATGTTATCCAGCCGTCTGACTGCACCCTAACAGAAGGGTACCAAGTACCAAAAATTTGTCCACATCTGTATACTATATACAGATACAGTGGGTACAGAAAGTTTTCAGACCCCTTTACATTTTTCACTCTTTGTTTCATTGCAGCCATTTGGTAAATTCAAAAAAGTTCATTTTGATATTTCAGTTTTTCTTTTTTGAATAAGTTTGCAAAAATTTCTACATTTCTGTTTTTTTCAGTCAAGATGAGGTGCAGCGTGTACATTAATGAGAAAAAAATGAACTTTTTGAATTGAGTGCTGTCTTCATCTTTTTTGTACTATAGGAGTGGTGTCTTCATCTTTTTTGTACTATATTGGATTGCTCTCTTCATCTTTTTTGTACTATTTTGGAGTGGTGTCTTCATCTTTTTTGTACTATGTTGGATTGCACTCTTCATCTTTTCTGTACTATTTTGGAGTGCTGTTTTCATCTTTTTTGTATTATACTGGAGTGCTGTTTTCATCTTTTTTGTACTATATTTGAGTGCTGTCTTTATCTATTTTGTACTATATTGATGCTCGGTTTATGCCTGGAAGGTTTGAGACCCATGTTTTTTTTTTAATAAATGTAATTTTTATTAAATTTTATAAAATTTTACAATCATAAATGAGACAAAACAAGCACAATTTGGCTTACAAATTAGAGGGTCAGAAAGAATGGAGTATAATTAGAATGAACTCTTGGAAGATGTTTCCCCCAGTGGCATCAAAACATACTGTGTAATAGAACCGAAAAAGACAGAAAGTCCAACAGCAGTTCCAAATGATGCCAAGTTAAGATGACTCCATCCTCATACTCATATTACAATTTTTATAAAACCACAATACTAAATAAGACAAGACATACACATAGGGAAGGGAAGAAGAAACCTGTTCAAAAACCAACATGCTCTTAACTGTTGTTTTGGGCCCTAAAATTGTCCTAGGGAGCCCAAACGGTCTCAAATCTGTCCAAACTCGCATTCAATAAGGCTGTTATGTGCTCCATCCTGCAGGTGTCGGCTATCCGAAACCTTCTGATAAGACAGGGGGAGTAGTCTGTCTCCAATGAAGGGCAATCAAACATCTAGCTGACGTCAACAGATGTTACAGCAGTCTGGTCGAATTCTTCCCCATACCTCTAGGGGAAACATTTAGTAGGTAAATAGCAGGGTCCAGCTCAACCTCCACCTATAGTACCTTTTGTATTAAGGTTTTCACCTTTTCTTAAAATCCAGCCAGCCCAGGGCAAGACCAGAAAATGTGGAACTGAGAACCTGGTGCTGAGCAACAACACCAGCAAATATTTGGGAGCTGGTGGTTCAGTCTATGAAGGAGCTCTGGAGTGTGATACCAAAACATCAACGTTTCATATTGGTTTTCCTTATAAAGGGTGCAGATAGAGGATTTGGACGCCTTTTCCCATATATTCTGCCAGCATTGGGAAGACAACGTCCTTCCCAGAATAGACTCTCATCTAACCATATATGGATGTTTCAAGTAGGGGTCAGACTGAGGAGAACCCAAGATCCTGTAAATATCTAATATTAATCCTTTAGTTGACGTGCATTTCTTACAAAGCATCTCAAATTTTGTTGGTTGAGAAACCTTCAATGAGCTATATAGTGAAGACGTCAGGTGCTTAATCTACATGAACTTTATTTAACCAAGAGAACCAAGAGTCATTAGTGTTATAATAAAATACAAATTTTATTAATGTCTACAAAATTACTTAAATAACATAGTAATAGAAAAGCACATAGAGACGGTGCAGAAAAACAGGTGCGGTAAATCTCCTGAATCAGCGTTAAATTGTCAAAAGGTTACAGAGTATATGGTGGCTAGAAAACCTGTGGGCAGAATCGCCCAACCATTGCAGACAGGAATCAATATGGTACCATGATAAAAAACATAATAGAAGTGCCCTGAGAGTAAACAGGCATAATAGCCAAGGTTTTGGGCTGGGTGTAGAGTATCCAAAATAGCAAAGCTGCCTACAAAGGAAGGTAATGCTCACCAATGGTAGTATGGATGGACAGGAGAGAAAGCGCACCAGAGACTTTACCCCGACACACGTTTCACCGGCACGCAGGCACAGCTTTTTCAAGGGGATAGTGATAACATGAGACAAGGACCTTTAAATATCCCACCCATACATGTCACATGGCTGTAACTGGTCAATCAGAGATAGGCTCAATAAACGCCGTCACACTCCAAGGGTAGTGGCTACCAGAACATAAGGACGTCCCAGCACAAACGGTAAAAACTCCTGGGTGCGCGTCAGAGGTCTAAAGACGCCCACAAATATCACATGATTGTGTCCAACCAATGAGGTCCGGTTACTGGAAGAACTATTAGTTATAGCAAATTTAGATTTTATATCATCAAACGAGAGAGCTGCCAATGTGTTTCTATCCACCAAATCTGCAAATATAAATAATCCTGCCAAAATCCACGGGTGGACCACTGTCGGTTCCAAATTGTTTGGTATCAGAGGCTGGTAAATAAAAGATATCATTAGGGAATTGGGAGAGACCAAACCAAAATGCCTTGCCCGTGAGAGCCACAGATCCCTTGTAAACTGCATAGGGCCCAACAAAGTAATTGGTATCTTAATAGACTTAGTTGACCATTAAAGAGAGTTCGGGTGTATCGGAGCCAACCATATCTTTTCTACTTCAGTCCAAATATTGCAAGCCAGTAATGAAGCCCACTAGGGAATCTTCTTCAGATGTGCTGCCCAATAGTATTTAACGATATCCGGAACAGACAAGCCCCTTGTGATCTATGAGTTGTGAGAACACTTTTGGGTATTCTATGGCATTTTTCATTTCATATGAACTTCATTATAGAAGCTTGTAAAGACCTAAGTTCCCAAAGGGGAACCTTAACGGGGAGAGTTTATAATAATAAAGTAGCTTAGGCAGGAGAATCATCTTAAAGGGAATCTGTCACCCCATTTTGGCTATATCAGATAAAGATATGACTGAATAGTGCGTCCCATAAGTAACCTATTGGTATGTATCATATATCCTGATACTCCAGTTTTGATGCCAAAATACCTTTGCAAAACTTCGTATTTTGGTATGCTAATCAGGGCGGCCCGGTCCGGAGGGCGGCGTTTTCTCTCTTCTCCCCCCCCCCGCTCCTTGGCATCTCTTGTGTATGGCCGTCTGTGAATCGCACAGACGGCGTTCGGCTTCCTGTGATTGCGCTTTTCAAATTCCCCCCGTGCATGCGCAGTGTGCTTTGCCCAACAGTGGGCAAAGCATAAAATAATTACAGAGCAAGCTGGGGTATCAGGATATAAGCTACATACCGATAGGTTGCTTATGGGACGCACTATTCAGTCATATCTTTAGCTGATATGGCTAAAATGGGGTGACAGATTCCCTTTAACTGAAGCTATCCGGCCAATCAGTAACAGCGAAAGTGGCATCCACTTAGTCAAAAGCCTCCTCAACTCTCCAAAAAGAGATGGATAGTTACAATTATATAAATTGTTATCAGAAGAGGACAGATTAACCCCCAAGTATTTAATAGCCCTAGTTTTCCATCTAAATTTAAAGTTTGTCTTTAAATATTCAAGGGTATTAGGGGGAATTTTCAAAGTAAGAGGTTTTAGAGGTATTTAATTTATATCCCAACAGCTGTCCATACACCTTCAAAGTGAATATGAGGTTGGGGAGTGATATATGAAGTGTAGTGAGGGTCAGTAAAACGTCATTACCAGCAAGTAATGAAATCTTAAATACCTTATTCTTGACTTCCACCCCTGAGATATTATGATTTTGGCACCCATTTTTAACTTACTGCTTGCTAGTGCTGCTCTTCAACTTACTTTTATATTTATATGTATATATGTAGATAGATAAATATAATTGAAAAAGCAATTTGACAGTTCAATAAATTCAGTGTTTCTTAAAAACCTGAAAACAAGATTTTTTATGTATTACATTCCTCTTCAGTTATGTGTATATATTTAGTTGCTTGAAAATTGATAGCAATGCATTTCAATTTTTTGATCAGGCACATAATCAGAGAATAACCAGATCAGTAATTACCATAATTAGCAATTATTTGTAATGAACACTGAATGACCTCCATTTGTCAGGATAATTTCACTTGCATTTAACCTCTCAAAAATGAAAACTTTTTAATATTTTTCTAACATAATCAAGTATTACAGGGTGTTAAGTAAATGTAGCTCAATTATATTTCCTGATAAACTGAAGGTAATTACTAAACATATCCTAGTTACAGAAAGATTTACAATAATTTGCAGAATTGTTAAGTGCTTTGATTAACAAGAAAAGCATAGTTTATTATATCCCATTTAATCAAGTCAGGACTTTGACTTGGCAACTTCAAAACCTTAAAGGGGTTTTCTCATGATTAATCTTCAGCAGCACACCACTCTTTTGCCCTCTTTCTTCCTGGTCGCCATGTTGAGGCGCTCCTGAAGACTGACAGTTTGGACCAGCAGCTCCAGCAACATGATCGTGCCACTGGTCCTACCTGAGTGCTCTCTTATGCTGCTACCAGAGTCAGCTTTGTCTTCAGCATCATGGAGGGATTGAAACTGTCCCGATATAGTGGATCCAGCTGGATGCAGAGTGTTGTGAGAACGCTCAAAAGCATAGAGCCTGCAAGCGGTGGACCTAAGATTGCTGGCCACTCTGAGATCACAGGATGACTGGTAATCTATGATGACAAGCTTCCATTTTCTGAGACCTGTAATGTTTCTAATTTTTTGTCAATAGAGTTAGTGAGGATTTATTTTTGGTTACCTGAGGATGTCATAGATATGACATTTTGATCTCTTCCTATTGTATTTTTGTAGGGAAGTATATTGCCCGAAAAACCATAATAATGGTGTTTTTTTCATTGTACAGTCATGGCCAAAAGTTTTGAGAATGACACAAATATTAATTTTTACAAAGTCTACTGCTTCACTTTTTCTAATGGCAATTTGCATATACTCCAGAATGTTATAAAGAGTGATCAGCTTAACAGCAATTACTTGCAAAGTCAATATTTGGCTAGAAAATGAACTTTATCCCACAAAACACATTTCAACATCATTGCAGCCATGCCTTAAAAGGACCAGCTAACCTCTTTTCAGTGATTGCTCCATTAACACAGGTGTGGGTGTTGATGAGGACATGGCTGGAGATCAATCTGTCATGATTAAGTAAGAATGACACCACTGGACACTTTAAAAGGAGGCTGGTGCTTGGCATCATTGTTTCTCTTCTGTTAACCATAGTTATCTCTAAAGAAACATGTGCAGTCATCATTGCAATGCACAAAAATGGCCTAACAGGGAAGAGTATCGCAGCTAGAAAGATTGCACCTCAGTCAACAATCTATCGCATCATCAAGAACTTCAAGGAGACAGGTTCCATTGTTGCCAAAAAGGCTCCAGGGCCCAAGAAAGACCAGCAAGTGCCAGGACCGTCTCTTAAAAGTGTTTCAGCTGCGGGATCGGGCTACCAGCAGTGCAGAGCTTGCTCAGGAATGGCAGCAGGCAGGTGTGAGTGCATCTGCACGCACTGTGAGGCGGAGACCCTTGGAGCAAGGCCTGGTCTCAAGGAGGGCAGCAAAGAAGCCACTTCTCTCCAGAAAAAACATCATGGACAGACTGATATTCTGCAAAAGGTACAGGCAGTGGACTGCTGAGGACTGGGGTAAAGTTATTTTCTCTGATGAATCCCCTTTTCGATTGTTTGGGACATCAGGAAAACGCCTCATTCGGAGAAGACAAGGTGAGCGCTACCACCAGTCTTGTCTCATGCCAACTGTTAAGAATCCTGAAACCATTCATGTGTGGGGTTGCTTCTCAGCCAAGGGAATCGGCTCTCTCACAGTCTTGCCTAAAAACACAGCCATAAATAAAGAATGGTACCAGAATGTCCTCCAAGAGCAACCTCTCCCAACCCTCCAAGAGCAGTTTGGCGATCAACAATGCCTTTTCCAGCATGATGGAGCACCTTGCCATAAAGCAAAGGTGATAACTAAGTGGCTCAGGGAACAAAACATAGAGATTTTGGATCCATGGCCTGGAAACTCCCCAGATCTTAATCCCATTGAGAACTTGTGGTCAATCATCAAGAGACGGGTGGACAAACAAAAACCTAAAAATTCTGACAAAATGAAAGCATTGATTGTGCAAGAATGGACTGCTATCAGTCAGGATTTGGTCCAGAAGTTGATTGAGAGCATGCCAGGGAGAATTGCTGAGGTCCTGAAGAAGAAGGGTCAACACTGCAAATATTGACTTGCTGCATTAATTCATTCTAACTGTCAGTATAAGCTTTTGTTACTCATATGTTTGCAATTATTATATTTCTGTCTGTGATAAAAACATCTGTCAAACACACATAAAAACCAGAGGGCAGCAGATCATGTGAAAATATAATATTTGTGTCATTCTCAAAACTTTTGGCCATGACTGTAGTGGTTGCTGCACAGATAATTTAATGTTATACTTTGGTAGACTGAATTTGTATCTATTTTTATATTTTCAAAACTTTTTTTTATTTTGTTAAATATTTTTTCTTATTTTTTTATTTTGTTAAATATTTTCTCTTATTTTTTAGTCCTTTCATGGAACTGGAACTTGCAATTGTCCAATCACTTATACTATAAACTACAATACCATAGCCTGTGGCTCAGCTTCATAGGAGGACCAAGATGGCAGCAACTGGCCTCCATCTGCCATGGTAACCTATGAATTCTCCACAATTGCATTGGGGGAGCTGATGGAAGTCGGTACATGCAAGCAGCTTGTTACGCATCCCGGTTGCTGGGCATCGAGACAAGGGAATGTGGACCCACTGGACCACAGAGGGAGACCCGGGCCTACCTGGACTAGGGAAGGGTAGTAACTGGGGTCTGTGGCAGTTGAGAATTTGGGCAAGGTTGTGGCATGCAGGACAAGACGACACCACACCACTTCAGGCATGAAGAAACATAAAGTTTACTTAAACCAAGTCACAATACAGAACACAAGACATTATAATGCCAGGCTCCTGATGCTGCACATCAGGCAGGGATGAACATCTCAGGGAAGCAGATGTCAGATGATGGCAGGAGGTCATCACGGGTTGATGCAGTCCAGGGTCATCTAGCAAGGGCATATCAAGAGAACCTCTCTCTCAGGCATAGCACAGGCACAGCAAGAGAACATCAGACACCGATCTCGGACAGACGTCATCACAGGATGGCCCCCAAGCAACAGGCAGGTCATCGGGACACAGGCAAGACACAGACAGCACAGATCCAGGAACACCGACATAGCAGCTCAAGACATCGGCTGTTTCAGATCCAGGACTCTCAGGCAGAGCCGTCACCAGGAAACAAGACTGGAGGCTCCCCAGGAACACGGAGGAGGAGCACATGCAGGAATACGAGTGGGACTGACTCTGGAACACCGGCTGGACCATGGACATCTGGACACAGGTTGGAAATCTAGGACAAAGGCAAGACATCTGGACTCCGGACTAAAGACATGTTTCCAGGAAGAGGACATCAGGGACACCGGCAGGACATCAGGGACACAGGCAGGACAGAGCAGAACCGCAAGGAGCGGGTAAAACAGAGCAGCACCACAGTGGGCACAAGGATACACACAGCAGGTGGGAATGGCAACAGACAAGGATACAACGACACAGAAATAGGACTGAGTACAGCAAGGTCAGGTACAGGAACAGGTACAAGAACTAAGGACAAAGGTCTGGGTATTCTGCCCCCATGGTGGCGGACTAAGCAAGAAACACTGGAAACAGGCACGGAAATAGATCTGGGTATACAGCCCCCAGAGAAGGTGGAAAACAGGACAGAACCTGGCAGCTCAACAGCAAGACACTGACTGAGATACAGCGTTGCACAGGCCCCAGGCACCAGACGACGGACATCCGGCTCCAGCCACCAAGCAGAGATAGTCAGGCTCCGGGCACCAGGCAGTGGCCATAAGGCTCCAGACATCAGGCAGCAGTCATCGGACTCCAGACACCAGGCAGCGGCCATCAGGCTCCAGACACCAGGCTCTAGGCACCAGGCAGTGGTCATTAGGCTCCCAGCACCAGGCAGCAGACATCAGGCTCCAGGCACTGGACACAACCTATAAAGGAACTCAAGAGGGATGGTACAAGCACCTCCGGATCGGACCAGAGCTGGACAAAGCTAGCACCGCATAATAAGCTGAGCAAAGCATAGTAGACGCTCAGCAGGAACACCGGACTCCATCTTCAACAGACGAACACAGGTTTATTCACAGGACACAGGTTACAGGAAACTCACAGTCACTAGGTACATGGTTCAAGACACTGAAGGACTTCAGGATTTTCACACAGCAGGAATCCACATTCAAGGCAAGGACTTTGGTACCAACACATAGACAGGACAGGTCTAGGGACAAAAGACATCAGCTTTCTTAGAACTGGTCACAGGCAGAACAGGAGCTGAACAACTGGCAGACCAGGAGCAACATGGAGGACCAAACACACATGGCTAGGTTATGCAACCTAATGCGAATCTCTGGCCATGCCCAACAGGAATATAATAATAATAATAATAATCTTTATTTTTATATAGCGCTAACATATTCCGCAGCGCTTTACAGTTTGCACACATTATCGTCGCTGTCCCCGATGGGGCTCACATTCTAGATTCCCTATCAGTGTGTTTTTGGAATATGAGCTTCACCTCAGCTATAGGCTGGGGACAGCAATTCAAGCGCACACACCGCCCGTAATAAAAACAGGGAAGGTGTGGCCGAACGCACCCTACGAACAGACAGAAACTATTACAGCACAGTCAGCACATGAACTGAAGCTTAAGGCATCTGGCAGTGGCTGCAAGCACACGTGGAAAGTCATGCTCCAGCTGCAGAGGACCTTGCAAACCGCATATAGCTTCGACAGAGGCAGCCAGGGACCGCACATATGGATCGTCGTGCAGCGGAGCAAAGACATCACAACATATGTACGGCTACGCAGCAGAGCAGGGAAATGAGCAGCATCCACACAGGTAACAGACAACAGTTTCCCAGCTGGTTAGGGGTAAAGGAGCAAAGGATAAGAGTACAGACATGCAGAGTAACGCCGGGAAATGAGGCTCAAACACACTGGCGTTACACAGCTGCACATGCTCAATTAAAATGCTGCTGTCAGATATTGACAGCAGTGTTTAAATAGTTAACACCCACGGGTAGAGCTTAGATGCAGGCTATTAAAGCCCACTCGACAAATCCCGAGCTGTTCCATGTCAGATATATTTGTCATGGGGCATTTACTGGTTAACTGAAGCAAGTGAGGCTTATAGTTCTTTAGTTGCTCATATGTTGATTTTTTACCTCTTGATTGAGTTGTCAATGTGCTCGTGAAATTTTGAAAGGCCGACCTGTTGGAAATTTCACTATTGTTCCAAGTTTTATTCATTTGTGTATAATGGCTCTCACTCTGGTTTTCTGAAGTCCTAGAGCCCTGTAATGGCTTTATTATTTTTTTCAAGACTAGATTTAATTGACTTTGGCATCTGTACGTGAATCTCTTTTACTACATGGCATCATGGGTGGCATTTTGAGACCATTTAGTTGATTCACATTATAATTTCTATTTAATGGGGTATTCTAAAGTTATTTTTATAAAGTTATAATTGTTTAAGTTAGTTAGAAAGCATGAAAATAAGCAAGTTTTCAACTAACTTGCTTTTTCTATCTGCTGTCATTCTCCTGCCATGAGAACTTTTATCCTTCATAGTGTACAGCTTATTTCTATGAAGCTTGCCACTTGCACTTGCTTAGACCCTGGCCAGTGTTCATGGTAGGTGTGTAGGCTAAGTGTGGCACCTTTTCTTAGCGATTTAGAGGTACTTTTGTACCGCTAAAGTCGTTAAGAAGATCGCTAACCGCGATAGCGTCGTTAACTATATCGCTAAGTTAAGCCGCACTTAGCGATATAGAAACAATCCCGCTAGCGATCGCATTAGTATGCGTTTTTATCGCTATCGCTAGCGGGATTGTTTAGTGTGGCAGTACCTTTACACTCCAAGAGAGAGATTAACTCCTAATACACCAGCCACCTCCCTCTTTATTCCATTAATTTCTATACAGCAGTTAACTCCCACCCACTCTCTCAGATCCTCCCACCCACTCTCTCAGATCCTGAAGCAGATGAAATAAATCTTTCAAAATCACAAAATCATCAGTCCCCCACAATTAGCTTCCCCTGGAGCAGTTCTCCTAATCACAGCACTCAGCTCTCCCTGTCCTTAAGCCCCCGTCACACACAGCGATCTCGCTAGCGAGACGGCTGCTGAGTCACTAGTTTTGTGACGCAACAGCGATCTCCCCAGCGATATCGCTGTGTGTGACATTCAGCGATGATCAGCCCCCCTGCTGGGTATCGCTGATCGTCGCTGAATGTCCTGGACATTTTTTTGATCATTGGTCTCCTGCTGGCCTGCACGCATCGCTGCATGTGGCAGGCAGGAGACCAGCAATCAGCTGGTAACCAAGGTACACATCGGGTTTCCAGGCGCCGGGCGGGCCTGGAAACCGGATGTGTACCTTGGTTACCAGCTCCCTACACCAGCGGACTGGTATCCAGCGTACACTGCGGGTAACTAAGCGAGGTTACCCGCAGTGTCGCTGTCCTGATCGCTGCCTGACCTGCCTGTTTGGCAGCTCACCAGCGATCATGTAGCGACACACCAGCGATCCTGAGAAGTGCATATCGTTGTCAGGATCGCTGGTGTGTCGCTATGTGTGACGGGGCCTTTAGCGGTATGCTTGATCAAATACCCCATTATCTCTATTTGTAGATAAAGTGACTGCAGTGTACTCACCAGAACAAACCATTGATAGCTGAATGTGTTACAGCAGAGTTTGCATTACAATTCTACTAATAGGAGGAGAACCTACTTCCAGAAACCAGGAATTAAGGAGTCTGTAAGGAGACTGCATTGCTCTCAAGAGACAACTTAAGAATACACCTTTAAGTAATGTTTAGATTTAATGGGTCAAGCAGTAATCATGTCTGAGTGTGTCTAGTGAAATTGGTACCAATTGACAATTTAATTTGGTTAACCCATCCTGGATAGCAAGCTGGTCATCACTTTTGACATTGTGCATTCATGCCTCTTAACCTTATAGGGTGGCTCAAAATGTCTACAGTATAGCTATATATATATATATATATATATATATATATATATATATATCTATATATCTATATATCTATATATGTGAATTTCTGTTGTCCATTTTATGTTTTTCATGTGCCGCCAAACTACTGGACAACTCAATTACCCCTCTATGTCTCAAATAACCCAAAGGAGATCCATATGAAAGTATTTGGAACAATCTCACCAAATCCGTAGGCGATAGAGTCTCCAATATTACAAAAAGAACCTCCTATGGAGCAGTAGACAAAAACCCATAAGGTCAAGTATCCATGCCAGGAATACAGTTCATTGTGCCAATCCGAGAGAGGGCCACCTCCCAACTCGTTTCATCCTAGAAGGACTCTTCAGGGATATAGCAGCCGAGGCAGGAGTCCTCCACCATCACTGGTATTATTCAAGAGCCTCCCATATAAAAGATTCCACACAACCGGGTCCATTTTTATAATCATTTGCAAATTGAAAAACTGCCCACATTGTCAGTCAGCTGTTTGCCCAAAGTCAATCAAAGCGTAATGTAGCAAACAGAAGGCCTTTCATGACCAATCACGAAAGTGCACATTGCTGATCCTATGTCACATGAGAAAAAGTACTCACAACATTGGTCACTCAAGTGGAAAGTATAACGTCATGGAACGCACGCCAAAATGTCACTCCAAATCCGTTGATGCGGCTAAACCAGTGCATGCTCGCAGAAGCATATCCTGCTGTTGGTATGTACACGCCATCAGAAGTGTCCGTCCGAGGCTTACGGTATGTGTACCGCATAGCAATGACGCGCCCAATCAACTTTTGGATTCCTCCCATATGGTACCGTGGCGCACAACCCCAATGCACATGCGTGGAATGCATGAAAAATCAACAAAATGGAGGACATATATGTATGTATATCTAATTATGTACCTGCGTGGCACACATAGGAAGCATAGCGGCACCCGGAGCAATAGAGAATTTACCTTAGTAGATAACACTGGTAAAAATGCATCATACATCACCTGGTATGGAATTTTCAATGATTAAATAGACAAGGAACTTTATATCCAGAAGCTGGTGTATTCTTCTTCTTTTCCTGCAGTAGAGCTGGTGGACTGAAGACTGAAACCCACAGAAGAAGGGGTCCAAAATCCCATTTGTGATTAAAACGGTAGTGAGTTTGTGTTACCACTACTCATTTCACTGTGTAAAAGAGGTGGTCGCACATGTTCACTACAGCTCCATTCACACAGTGGACTTTGGAACTCCTTTATAGGCATCAGTGTGGGTCTCAGCAGCAAGATCCCAATGTTCATACACTATCATCTCTCCTATGCCTACGTAATATATGTTGTTTATTGGTCAACCATTTTAGATAGAATAAATAGTACTATTTTTTAAGCAAAAAGCCCCAAAACATTAGCTGTTTCTATCTTTCTCCTGGATTGCAAAGAAATAATAAAGTATTATTCAAAGTATAAAGTTAATGGAGTATTCCATTTATATAAAATATATAAGAAGGGCAAAAGTATTTCAATACAATAGTTCATACATTTTAACAAAATCTTGAGCAGTTATATGAACTTTAAAGAATACTGTCATCTATGATAAATCCCGCTGCAAGCCTTACAATAATGGTGAACACATTTAAGATTTTCCTGGGCTGGGTAGGTGGTCTATTAGTGCGCCTGATAATTAGAGGCTTTGTGCTCCCTACCTTTAATATGGCCAATATGTAGGGTTTTATTGGCTGGCATGTTTTAGTTCTCTTGGGCTACCTTGACATATAGTTTAATAGGTTACCTTTAAATTAATTAGGCTTTTTCTTAAAACTGTTCCATGGGCCTGAAGGTGCTTAGTAAGTAATGGGGTGATTATTAGAGAAATGCAAAGGCCTAACATAGAGAAGTACAAGGGCCATAATTTACACAATGCACAGCTACAAGACCACCAGAGCAGCAGAGATCAACCTTGTTAAAGAAGGAAGGAATTCGCCTCGAGCTGTGACCCTAAGTCTTAAATCAAATGCATTTTGATTATTGTGTTTCAGTGTAAGTTTGTCTCAAGATTAAATGCGTCTATTCTACATTTTATCTATCTATTATCTATCTATTGTCTATTATCTATCTATTTAATCACATCATCTATCTATCTATCTATCTATCTATCTATCTATCTATCTATCTATCCATCTATCTATCTATCTATCTATCTATCCATCTATGCTATCTATCTATCTATCTATCTATCTATCTATCTATCTATCTATCTATCTATCTATCTATTCTATCTATCTACTATATCTATCTATCTATCTATCTATCTATCTATCTATCTATCTATCTATCTATTCTATCTATCTATCTATCTATTATCTATCTATCTATCTATCTATCTATCTATCTATCTATCTATCTATCTATATCTACATATCTATCTATTATCTATCTATCTATCTATCTATCTATCTATCTATCTATCTATCTATCTATCTATTATCTATCATCTATCTATCTATCTATCTATCTATCTATCTATCTATCCATGCTCATGTCTATTTATCTATCCTCATATCTATCTATCTATCATCATATCTATCAGCTATTTATCTTTCTATCTTCGTCTCTCTTCCTTCCCTCCTCTTTCTATCTATTGTCTACCTATCTATCTATCTATCTATCTATCTACTATCTATCTATCTATCTATTCTATCTATCTATCTCTTCTGTCTATCTGTCTATGTAAAGGCTCATTCAGACAAGCAAATTAATCGTCTGCGTACTGTACATATGCAAAAGAGGTAACATACGGTCAGCACAGAAAACGATACAAGTCAATGCTTACCTTTAAACGTTATATTTTGTTGTCTCGTAATACTAATTACTATGTACAGTAATTCTTGTCATTGTTGCATGGCAGCGCCGCCTACTCATTCCTGGGGATAAGCATATATATTTATTTTTATTTCATTTTTTATGATGATTTTTTTCCCTTCCTACTTTTATTCATTGCTGTAGTGCTTATCACCTGATCTTTCACCAACAAGTCAATGTGGTAGTTCACATGAATGTTTTTACATTCGGACCTGTGGTCTGCGTGAAAAAAAAAAATTGCAGCCCGCACTACTTTTATCCATATTCTGGATCAAACTCTCCTTTATAAGTCGCTGGCTTTATAAAAAGCTGATGACATACATGTTACCTTCCTTATGTCATCCGTTTTTAATGGATACATTACGCTTATTAAGATAAGAAACTGTATGTGCTCTTTTATCGTTTAATAAATTGGCCATGTAAAAATTGTATGGCAGAGGCATGTACAGAACGGACATATGGACGGCACACGGATGTAAAAACTGGACAGACAGAACACAATACCAATGTAAAAATGTTCATTTTGACTCTATTAAAAACCGTACAATTTTGTGCATCTTGTGTGAACCCGTCCTTAAGTGCATAATTATGTGCACCTGTGTAATATACACGTCGTGAATAACGTATATTCGTGCAGTAACTATTAGATGTATCCACTTACTATATTTTCATGAGCTAGCCAAGCAATAGTAGGATAAAATGAACATGTCAATGAACTGCCCTTAAGCACCTTGTATAATACTGTACAGGATTCAGATCATTAAACATTAAACAGAGATTTCTAAACAGAGTAATAAACAATTAGACATTTTACTAAAGAATTCCAGACACATTTCAGAAACCAAGGCAATAAATTTCGCTTCTTCTGTTGAAACTGTAATAAAAACGTAGACGTGTGAATGGTCTAATAAATGCCACAGTATGCCATATAGACAGCAGTCCCTAATTGGTGGGAAAGCCCTTTAAAGAGGTAAAGTCTTTTAGAAGGAAAATAAACTGGTGCAAGTGGCATATTTCACCTTACTTAATATAAAATGAATATATGCTCCATAAAATTGTGGATATTGACAAGGAGCGACCGTTCTGCTGGGTAAGGTGCAGCCAGGTTTAATACAGTTATTAGTTATTTATAGGTTTTTTTTACAAATATTGGATACACTTCATTGCCAATATCTGCCTCCTTACCGCCTGAATCTAGCGACTTTTCTCAAATTATGAAGTAGTATGATGATTACTTCTACACTTCTGCTCTTGGCCATGAGGGCGGACATCTTGAAGAATTTAATGGGCACAGCACACACTAAAATCTGAAGCTACATGCCCTGATTCATTGAGATTGGCATTTCATATGCCAGTCTCATAGAGGTCGGTGCAGGAATTGGATACTCGGAATTTGTTAAGAGGCGCACACCACCTAATGAATTCAGTGCTGAGCGCCTCTGTTCTCCTCGCAAGAAACGTTACTCGACTTGGGGACTTTCGTAATATTTCTGGTGTAAGAAACGCTAATACTGTTGATGAATTTTATTGGTGGGCATAGCCATTCTCTGTCCTGTCCTGACTTATACCCAGTTCTGTCCATTTTGGAGGATCTACTTGAAAATTGCCTGATAACGCTAAAAGATGTAATTTTTTTGGGGGGCAATTTTTCATTGCACAAAATTGTTCTTGTTTTCCGCCAACAAGTTCCCAAATAAAAGGCATACCGGTATATACTTCACCCCAGGCTAGTTGGGAAGGTATTCTGTTCTCAGTTCATCAGTAAATATTTGATCCTGATGTATACGGGTAACATGAAGAGGCATGTCTCATGATCTGGCATGAATATATGCACTCATGACTATAAGGCTAAGTTCACACAGTCAGGATTTGCTGCAGATTTGAGGCTCAGATTCTGCACCACATATATGTAACAATTTACAGTACAATACAAGTGAAAGGGTTTTTTTAAAATCTCATTCACATGTGGAAAAAAAATCTGCACGAATAAGAAAGCAAAGTGCGAATTTGAAATCTTTACCATGCTCATTCTTCTGCATATTTTATTGCAAATTTCACAAACTTTTACTGTAATATTTTGCACTGAATCTGAATGGATTCCTTTTCCTCATCTTATTAATATAAAGTATATATATCTATAAATAAAATTATTATTTAGTTCACTTGCGCTTTTTTTCTTGCCTTTCTTATTTTTTTGATCGTGAAGCTAGCCTCATACTTCCTGCTGTCAGAACAGGAAATTTTCAAAGAAGCCTATATGGAATGGAGAATTCAGCAGACAGAACTTATGCGACCCTTCTAGTTTATGTACCATACATATAGGATGAAAAAGTGGCCACAAATGGTTAATGAAACTTGTACTATAACAACCTGAGGAGTAACAGGAGCAACAATAGAAGTGACTGAATTATTAACCTAAATCCAATAAATCGATTAATATAATGCTGATTTTACTATGTACATTACCTCTTTGGCTAATTTGCACGAAATCAACTCAAAGAGCAAAATATGTGAATACATTGAAATGATCAAAAATCCAAATTATAATAATAATTTCTATTGATTTATATATTTTCCTGTAAGAATTATTATGGATATTATGCAGCTTCAGTTTTTATAGTTTTAGGACATATTTATGAGGACTATAATGTGTTTATATTAGTATTTTTTTTTTTACAATTTTATTTTTTGGTATTCTAATAGAAGATTTTTAGCACACAGCAGAAATGGATATTGCTCCATGGTTTTTCAAATTTATAATATTATTTGGATGGAAATGCCAAAAGCCATGTAAATTATTCATAGAATACACTTATGTGAAATTAAAGCAAGAAGAAATTACTGTAATAAATGTTACAAAAGAAGCTAATGAGAGAGAAAAACATCGTTCTGGAGCTGTACATAGTAAATATGAAATTCCAGTCTGTCTGAAGTTACATATTCTATAAGCATGTGCACATTCCAGGAATTGCAAAGATCAAAATGGGTCCTTTATTATGGTAACAAGTTTTACTCTTGGTTGGTTCTGTGGACAAGATTTAACAGGACTAGCCAGGTGTTTGAAAATGATCTATTAGATACGAGCTGGCTTTACATGCACGGCCAGACTGGACATCTGACATTTCTGGCAAATGCCAGATGGACTGGACCGGCAGTGAGTTGCATTGACCCACAACACTTTCCACATTATCAGTTGGGAATGCCGATTCTGTTGACTTTTGTAGTTTAGCAGAGAGACATCAGTTCCCTACTTTTCCTCTTACTCAGGCAGGTCACAAGTGGCTTCTGGCCTGTGGGCTGTAAGAGGGGGACGTCAGATATTGTGATGACATCACTGCATCGTACCACTTGCACCAGCATAGATACTCCAGAAGAGGAGGTGTGCGTCACCGTTCGTAGTCGGAGCAAGTTGATGTGAATATTATTTTTTTATTTTTATTTTTTACAGGGACAGTGGGGTTATTATTTTTACTAATAGAGAGATGCACATTTGCTTTACAAAGAAGACACAATAGTGGTAATAATATTAATGCCACCTTAAAGATATGCTATTATTGTAAAGAGGCATATGGGGCATTTTTATTATTACTATTATTATTTTTATTATTACTATTAGGATGCACAGGGGCATTATTACTATTATAATAAGGTGGTGTAAGGGAGCATTATTATTATTCTATGGAGAAACTAGGACAATTATTAATATTAGTATAAGAAGGCACAGAGGGGAATTGTTGCTAAAAGGATGTACTGGGAACATTATTATAATAAGGTACCTGGGCATTAATACTATAAGGAGGCATAGGGGGTACTATTACTGTGTAGAGATTTGAAGGCACAAATGGAGTATTGCTGCTGTGTAGGGGCAGAGTTACTCTGTGGGGCACAAATTCAGTGCACAATTACTTTGCTAGGCACAAAGACTGCATTATTATTGTCAAAGCTGCTGGTTATTGCAATAAATGCTTTGTGTAAAGGTGGGGGAATGTAATGAGGGTGCTGGAAAACAAAAAGTCAAAGATAACTTTGTGCTACATTCTCCAGAGGTGAGTCATAGATAGAAGAAGAGGTCATGGTGGTCTGGCCAAATGGAAATAAAAAGGGAAAGTTAATGACTATGATCATCGTTAATGTCACTAATATCCACCACTATATGTTCACTGTATGGTTCCAATACAGCTCTTAGTACAGCAATTTTGGTTTATGATCAGTATGATGGTATTTTCATTACTGTACATGTTGGAAACATCTGGCTATTGACTGGTGGTATTATTTGACTCTTATAGTGCAGTATTAATGGTAATATTGGTCTTCGACATCACTTCGACAGCGCTGCAGCCAATCAGCGACCACATGTTGTCAACTGGGCAGAGCTGCTCAGTCATTGGCTGTGTAATACTATTGTAGGAACTCGAGGATTCTGATAGCGTGGGGCAATGAACAATCAGAGACGGGTTTCTTTGAATGCAAATAATGTATTTGTGAAACAGCAAAACACCCAAAAACAATATTCAAACAACCCGTAGTGACATGCAATGAGTCCATATATATATACACAAGTCCAGTTATATGAATCCGGATATATAAGTCTTTGAACCTCTATAGCGAGGGTGGTAAAGTTCTTACGACGGAGTCCTCACACAAATGTGACCACAAGGTAAGTCTGATGCACAGGTAACGTGGCTGGATTTACACACTGCTGGTGTGTGAAGAGTCAGATCCAGGTATGCAGAAAACACAGGGAGGTCCAGGAACAAGTTAATCTCAGTTGTGGCTTAATTCAGTGAAGTCCAACAACAAGTTCATATGTCAGTAAGGTTCCAGTAACAGTTCCAACAGCTCTCACCAGAGGTAATGCACAAAGGGTTAAACAGCAACAGTTCAGAAACACAGTTCTTATCAGATGGAGTGAACCAAGGGTTAAATTCCCAAGTCAACAGTTTAGTGATAACACAGTACTTTGTGCAACTTACATATGCAGAGAATGTCCAGAGCCATGGGTAGAAACTGCTGTGGCTGAGAAACACCTGAAGATAAGGTTATGCACTTTCCTTGTAAATACACAAAAGATCTGTGAGGAACAAAGCAGCTGGGTTGCAGGGGAACAGAAGCAGAATACTCCAGCAGTGAAGCCAACACCTGAGCCGGGTTTTAAACAAACGAACAGGAAGTAGGGCACACAAAACAGCAAACTCCATTTTAACAAAGGGCAAAATCATTGACAAAGTTACCTAGAAAACCCGGAATACTGACATTACTCCCCCTCTAAAGACGGCCTCCGGACGGTCCTGGACCAGGCCTGTCCGGGTATCTCCGATGAAACTGAGCAATCTTCAGAGGCGCATTGATGTTACTTACTGGTTCCCAAGAATCATTTTCAGGAGAGTAACCTTGCCATCTAACTAGATACTGAAGCCGGTTTCTATGAAGTCTCGAATTAACAATATCCTGTACCACGAATTGTTCTTCGCCATCAACCAACACTGGTGGAGGGGGAGGTACGATACGTCCCTGAAACGTGTTAGGAGAGACTGGTTTTAATAAGGAAACATGAAATACTGGGTGTACCTTTAAAGTCCGTGGTAGCTTCAACCGACAGGCAACAGAGCTCACAATCCCAGTGATCTTGAATGGACCGATGAATTTCTGTCCCAGTTTCTGCGAAGGAACACCCAATTTTAGATTCTTGGTGGACAACCAAACTGAGTCTCCTACCTTATACATAGGTGCTGGTTTCCGGAATCTATCGGCCGACTTCTTGTAACGCTCCTGTGCTGTGGTCAGGGAGTCCTTCAAAACTTCAAGATTACGTTGCAACGCCGTCACTCTGTCTTCAACCGCTGGTACCGAAATCGTAACCGGAGACCTAGGCAAAATACTTGGATGATAACCCAGGTTGGCAAAAAAAGGCGTTACCTTCGTGGAACTGCTTTGGGAGTTGTTGTACGAAAATTCCGCTAGAGGAAGTAGCTTCAGCCAATCGTCCTGCAAATGACTGACGTAACAGCGTAGATATTGCTCCAAGGTTTGATTTGTCCGTTCGGTCTGCCCGTTGGTCTGAGGATGGTATGCAGAAGACAAGCAAACATTAATGTGGAGCGCAGAACAAAATCCTTTCCAAAATCTAGAGGTAAATTGTATTCCCCGGTCAGAAATGATGTCATCTGGTACCCCATGCAGCCGGAAAATGTTCTGGATAACTAGATCTACTGTCTCTGTAGCTGAGGGAAGACCAGCACACGGAATGAAATGAGCAGCTTTCGTTAAACGATCTACTACCACCAAAATAGTATTTTTACCACCAGAGGTGGGTAACTCCACAATAAAGTCCATCGAAATAGACCCCCAAGGGCGAGACGGTACAGGTAGCGGTTTAAGAAGACCAGTAGGTGAAACGCGAGGAACCTTGTACCGGGCACAAACTTCACAAGAGCGGACATAGTCATTCACATCCTTCAAGCAGGTAGGCCACCAAAAAAAACGAGTTAACAATTCCTGCGTCTTCTGTACCCCCCTATGACCAGCCAATTTAGAGTCGTGGACCAATTTGAGAACTCGAAGTCTTACAGCCTCTGGGACATAAATACATCGATCTCTAAGCCACACACCATTCCGAAGGACAAGATTCACATTGTCAGGTGGAGCTGCAAGAAATACGTCACCGTCATAGGCCAGCTTGATCTCCTGCCACAAGTCCCGGTTCCGGAGCACTCCAACGAAATTGGCCTCCGACAAGATGGTCTTCGACGGGGTCCCAGGCACGGAATCCACGGTATGGATTCGGGATAATGCGTCAGCTTTCCCATTACGTGAACCTGGGCGGTACGAAATAATAAAATTAAACTGGTTCAAGAACAAACTCCACCTAGCTTGTCGAGGAGAAAGACACCTGGCAGACTTAAGGAATTCCAAATTGCGATGATCCGTGAGTACTACTACCTGCTGAGTTGCCCCCTGCAAATGGTGTCTCCATTCCTTAAAGGCAGAAATAATTGCCAAAAGTTCCTTATCTGCCACATCATAGTTAAGTTCTGCAGAAGATAACCTACGAGAGAAGAAGGCACACGGGTGCAGCAAACCTTTGTCTCCGGTACGTTGTGAGAGGATAGCTCCCAATGCACAGTCAGACGCGTCCACCTCCACGATAAAAGGCTGTGCAGGATCCGGATGCATCAATATTGGAGCCGTGGTAAAACAACCCTTCAGGCGATCAAAGGCTTCCTGAGCTTGCGAAGACCATTCAAACTTCTTCCCCTTCTTGGTGAGGAGAGTGATGGGACGGACAATTTCTGAAAAATTTCGGATAAACCGTCTATAAAAGTTAGCAAAGCCAATGAATCGTTGTACCTCCTTAATGTTTCCTGTACCGGCCAGTCCAAGATTGCCTGGATCTTGCTGGACTCCATATTCAATCCCTGAGGCGAGATAACATAGCCTAAAAATTGAATTTCAGAACAATGGAACTCACACTTTTCGAGTTTGATGTACAAATGATTATCTCTCAAACGTCTAAGTACGGTCTTGACATGTTCCTGATGTTCCTGTAAGGAGTCAGAAAAGATTAAGATGTCATCAAGGTAAATTACCACATATTGGTCCAATAAATCCCTGAAAATGTCGTTGGCTAAATGTTGAAAAGCAGCAGGAGCGTTACAGAGTCCGAATGGCATCACCAAATATTCAAAATGTCCATACCGGCATCTAAAAGCTGTCTTCCATTCGTCTCCGGGCCGTATACGGAGTAAATTATATGCCCCACGAAGATCTAATTTGGTAAATACTTTGGCCTGGCGAACTCTTTCCAACAATTCTGGAATTAGGGGCAACGGGTACCTGTTACGAATGGTTACCTTATTTAACTCCCGGTAGTCAATGCAGGGTCTTAGAGTACCATCCTTCTTCTTTACAAAGAATATTGGAGCTCCCGCTGGTGAAGAAGATGGTCGGATAAACCCCTTGGCTAAATTCTCATCTATATACTCTCGTAAAGATTTTAATTCCGGAGCCGCCAACGGGTAAACATGGCCGAAAGGAATCGCTGCTCCAGGAAGCAATTCTATGGGGCAGTCATACGGTCTATGTGGGGAAGTTGATCTGCCTTCCTTTTATCACAAATGTCTGAGAATTCCTGATATATCAGAGGGAGAGTAGGTACCTGTATCACCTCTTCCAAGTTCTGGGTAACTGGAGCCGCCACAGTTGGACTGATGGTAGAACTGCACTTCGGGAGAAAGGTTATCTCCTTGGTTTCCCAATTGATGATTGGATTTTGTGACCGTAACCAGGGAATTCCTAAAATTACAGGAAAATGAGGAGAAGATATTAACATGAATGAAAGTGTTTCTTGATGGTCTGGTTCCATCTTACACTCCAGAGGCACTGTCTCCCGATCTACTGGTCCAGAAACTAATGGGGAACCATCCACCGTTTCCATAGTGATTGGTGAAGCTCTTAGTTGTGTCTTTATACCATGTTCCTTTGCAAAAGAAGAATCCATGAAATTCCCACCTGCTCCAGAGTCTATCATGGCAGAACTTGATATCCACTGTTCCTCCCACTGAATCTGTATAGGAAGAGAACAATGTGAATATTTCTCCCCTTGATCTTTAGGGGAAGTCGGCATCAGTATTGGGGGAAAAACCGCATCTAGATGTAGACTGGTTTCCGAAACTTCAGACTCAGCGTCTGTGTTATCATAATCCCCTACTACCGCCAACACCTTGTTGGGTCGCCTAGGACATTTAGGACAATTGATGAGGAAATGGTCCGATTGACCACAATAGAAACATAAGCGCTCACGGAGACGGTGTTCGCGGCGTTCATTATTCTCACGTCTCTGCAGTGAGTCCACCTGCATAGGCACCTCCTCAGCCTCTCGCGGGTTTTTGCCTGTGGTTTCCCTGGACGGAAGAGAGTAATTAGTAATGCGATTTACAGCGGCCCATTTTTCTTGTCTGCGTTCAGTTAAACGGATATCAATACGTACACAGTGCTGTATAAACAATTCAAACTCCTGTGGAGACTCTGAACGAGCTAGCTCATCCTTGATTGCATTTGACAAACCTTTTCTAAAGATTGGTAATAAAGCATTGTTTTCCCACTGGGTGTCCACCACTAACCTTTTAAATTCAGTAACATATTCTATGACTGACCGTTTCCCCTGGCGTAAGGAAAGCAAGGCAGATTCAGCGGTAGCACGGCGGTTGGGATCGTCGAACATTTGCGCCATGGCTGCCAAAAATTATCCAAATTATTTAGACGGGTATCATGACTTTCAACCATAGGATTTGCCCAAGCCAGTGCACGTGATGTCAACAACATAATAATACATAGAACCTTAAATCTATCAGACCGGTAGTAGGAGGCATGTACATCAAAAAATAATATACATTGATTAACAAACCCACGGAATTGACTTCGGTCACCATTAAAACGGAATGGAGGCAATTTGGGCATACTGGTGGATGAGGTAGGCTCAGTAGGTAAGGCCTCCAGGACTCCTAACCTAGCACGTAGATCTTGGAGAGCCTGACCAAACCCCTGTGCATTGTGGTTAACCCGAGACTCCAAGTCTCTAATCTGATTGAGTGCAGCCGCCACCTCCTGCTGCAAGGAGTTAACTATGGTGAACAATTTGTCTGCCCGTGTCTCCGTCATTGCCCCAGCAGAATCCTCTTTTTTAGGCTGGAATATCCTGTAATACTATTGTAGGAACTCGAGGATTCTGATAGCGTGGGGCAATGAACAATCAGAGACGGGTTTCTTTGAATGCAAATAATGTATTTGTGAAACAGCAAAACACCCAAAAACAATATTCAAACAACCCGTAGTGACATGCAATGAGTCCATATATATATACACAAGTCCAGTTATATGAATCCGGATATATAAGTCTTTGAACCTCTATAGCGAGGGTGGTAAAGTTCTTACGACGGAGTCCTCACACAAATGTGACCACAAGGTAAGTCTGATGCACAGGTAACGTGGCTGGATTTACACACTGCTGGTGTGTGAAGAGTCAGATCCAGGTATGCAGAAAACACAGGGAGGTCCAGGAACAAGTTAATCTCAGTTGTGGCTTAATTCAGTGAAGTCCAACAACAAGTTCATATGTCAGTAAGGTTCCAGTAACAGTTCCAACAGCTCTCACCAGAGGTAATGCACAAAGGGATAAACAGTTCAGAAACACAGTTCTTATCAGATGGAGTGAACCAAGGGTTAAATTCCCAAGTCAACAGTTTAGTGATAACACAGTACTTTGTGCAACTTACATATGCAGAGAATGTCCAGAGCCATGGGTAGAAACTGCTGTGGCTGAGAAACACCTGAAGATAAGGTTATGCACTTTCCTGGTAAATACACAAAAGATCTGTGAGGAACAAAGCAGCTGGGTTGCAGGGGAACAGAAGCAGAATACTCCAGCAGTGAAGCCAACACCTGAGCCGGGTTTTAAACAAACGAACAGGAAGTAGGGCACACAAAACAGCAAACTCCATTTTAACAAAGGGCAAAATCATTGACAAAGTTACCTAGAAAACCCGGAATACTGACAGGCTGCAGCATTATCAACATAACGTTAGTGCTGCAGACCATATAATTCACAGTATATCCAATAACTAAAGTTATAGTGCACTATACAGCTCACAAAAGTATACCTACAATCACATACTTTATCATTCATTATTAAAAGGAGATAAATAACATTGGTACGAAAAGATGACCAACAAACTGTAGACAATAACAGACACTGGGCGGGTAAAGACAATTTGCTTTTTTGTAAAAACCTTTTTAAACTTAAATTGTATTACTGGTAAAAGTGGTGGTGCAGTAAATCTTGATTTTCTCCAATGGCATGGTCATATTTGTAATAGAGTTCCAATTTGAGGAAGTGGGTATGTGGTGGGAAATGGGGGAAGTGGGTTACACGGGCCTGTGTACTTTCAAATTACACAGCTGAATTGCAGTCCCAGTCTGGCTGTTTGGTAGTGGAAGAGTTATATTTTAATATTTTATAGTTTCAGTAAGGGAAAACATTAATACAGATCTTCTGTCCAATCTTGACATTGGAAGTTGAGTAATTTAAGTACATTTTTCATTCCTTATCATGCACTGACCTATGCACTCTGCTGCTCAAGGCAAATCATAGAAGGGCGCCCTCCCCAGTTGCAAGAGACACAGAGTTAGGGCTCGCTCCCCACTTGTGCATAAAAGTGCAATGTGAGAAAACATTGCATTGCGATTACATCAATGTTAATAAATGAGTCAGTGTTAATCTGCAAGTTTTTCCTCAGCTCTAATCGGACTGAGGAAAAAAATCGCAGCATGCTGCGACTGACTGCGTATATCGCACTGGACTTGATAATGCAAGTCTATGGTCGCTAGAAAAAAATCAGATTGTACAGGAGCCATGCATGTGCCGTCCGATTTGTAAGCATGCATCTCAAAGAAACCACAAAATTTCATCAGCCAAGTACAGTACAGTAATTTCACAGCCAGAACTATTAGACTAGAGAGATAGGATAGATAGATAGATGTATAGAATAGATAGGTTAGATGTCCTGCAAATATATAATGTAGCAAACCCTTACATATAATAAACTTGCACCCTTCAGTGCATTGTTTAACCTTATTTAACGTATTAAATAAATAATTTAAAAAAGCGACTTGTGATCCCCCTAGTTTTGATAACAAGTCAAGGTAAAGCAGACAGCTGTGGGCTTATATTATCAGGCTGGGAAAGTCCCTGATTATTGGGCTCTTTCCAGCTTAAAAATACCAGCCTGCAGCCACCCCAGAAGTGGAGCATCACATTAGATGCATCAAATTTGGCACTTTGCCCAGACTTTCCTGATTGCCCTGGTTTGGTGGCATTTGGAGTATTTATAGTTGGTTTGAAGATAGCTCTGATTTGCCAAAAATCCTGAATGGGGTCAGATTCTTGGACGCAAATTATTCATGCTGCGATTCTTTTCTTACAGTCATGGCCAAAAGTTTTGAGAATGACACAAATATTATATTTTCACATGATCTGCTGCCCTCTGGTTTTTATGTGTGTTTGACAGATGTTTTTATCACAGACAGAAATATAATAATTGCAAACATATGAGTAACAAAAGCTTATATTGACAGTTAGAATGAGTTAATGCAGCAAGTCAATATTTGCAGTGTTGACCCTTCTTCTTCAGGACCTCTGCAATTCTCCCTGGCATGCTTTCAATCAACTTCTGGACCAAATCCTGACTGATAGCAGTCCATTCTTGCACAATCAATGTTTTCATTTTGTCAGAATTTTTAGGATTTTGTTTGTCCACCCGTCTCTTGATGATTGACCACAAGTTCTCAATGGGATTAAGATCTGGGGAGTTTCCAGGCCATGGACACAAAATCTCTATGTTTTTTTCCCTGAGCCATTTAGTTATCACCTTTGCTTTATGGCAAGGTGCTCCATCATGCTGGAAAAGGCATTGTTGATCGCCAAACTGCTCTTGGAGGGTTGGGAGAAGTTGCTCTTGGAGGACATTCTGGTACCATTCTTTATTCATGGCTGTGTTTTTAGGCAAGACTGTGAGAGAGCCGATTCCCTTGGCTGAGAAGCAACCCCACACATGAATGGTTTCAGGATGCTTAACAGTTGGCATGAGACAAGACTGGTGGTAGCGCTCACCTTGTCTTCTCCAAATGAGGCGTTCTCCTGATGTCCCAAACAATCGAAAAGGGGATTCATCAGAGAAAATAACTTTACCCCAGTCCTCAGCAGTCCACTGCCTGTATCTTTTGCAGAAAATCAGTCTGTCCATGATGTTTTTCTGGAGAGAAGTGGCTTCTTTGCTGCCCTCCTTGAGACCAGGCCTTGCTCCAAGAGTCTACGCCTCACAGTGCGTGCAGATGCACTCACACCTGCCTGCTGCCATTCCTGAGCAAGCTCTGCACTGCTGGTAGCCCGATCCCGCAGCTGAAACACTTTTAAGAGATGGTCCTGGCGCTTGCTGGTCTTTCTTGGGCGCCCTGAAGCCTTTTTGGCAACAATGGAACCTCTCTCCTTGAAGTTCTTGATGATGCGATAGATTGTTGACTGAGGTCCAATCTTTCTAGCTGCGATACTCTTCCCTGTTAGGCCATTTTTGTGCATTGCAATGATGACTGCACGTGTTTCTTTAGAGATAACCATGGTTACAGAAGAGAAACAATGATGCCAAGCACCAGCCTCCTTTTAAAGTGTCCAGTGGTGTCATTCTTACTTAATCATGACAGATTGATCTCCAGCCATGTCCTCATCAACACCCACACCTGTGTTAATGGAGCAATCACTGAAAAGAGGTTAGCTGGTCCTTTTAAGGCAGGGCTGCAATGATGTTGAAATGTGTTTTGGGGGATAAAGTTCATTTTCTAGCCAAATATTGACTTTGCAAGTAATTGCTTTTAAGCTGATCACTCTTTATAACATTCTGGAGTATATGCAAATTGCCATTAGAAAAAGTGAAGCAGTAGACTTTGTAAAAATTAATATTTGTGTCATTCTCAAAACTTTTGGCCATGACTGTAGACCACTTGGTTTGGGGAAAATTTCGGACATGGGCATGGCCCCATAGAATAACATGGGTACGAGTGCTATCCGTTAAAACCACGGATAGCACTTGTACAATTAAAACGGTCCTGTGCACGATCCCTTAAAATTGCAATTTCTTTCTTCATTCTTAATGCACTAAATAGCATCAGCAAAGCAGATCAATATTTACAGGAGAAAATTGAAATTAGTGTTAGTCAGGGGCAGTGTGCTTGCTTGTCAAAAGTTTTGCATTTTTTGTGCAATCCTTTTTGTGAAGGGGGAATAATTATCTTTTTAAAAAGGAATTTAAAATTCTCCAAAAATGGACATTTGACTGCAATTGACTCCTGACAATGTGTAAGTTGCTCAAATGATTTTATTTTTAAATAAATACAGTGTCCTCTTGCTTCTGCTGGGCTTTTAGATTTGTAATTGTATAACTTTTTTTTATGTAATTTTTGAAGAATTAATTTAGTTAAAATTATAGACATTTGACTGTGCAGTTCTGCTTTTTGAGACCTGGTTTCAAAGTCAAATTTGACTGTACATGTCACATCTGTACAGTAGTCTGCTGCCACATTTTGCTTTTTGTATGTGCACTTACGTACCTATCATTTCTTATTATTAGGAATGGGCAAACCTGAATGGTAAAGTACGGACCACGAACACGGACTTCTCCCGGAAGTCCTTGTTACTGTTCGGGTTTGGCAACCCGAAAAAAGCTTGTTGAAAGGCTGCAGCACAGCCAATCAACAAGCTTTCCCGGTGTGGGCACTTCGAGCTCAATCACAACCATGTTAAGTATTACTCATTAGCATTAATGGTTGCATTAATTATGTCACCGCTCAGCAATGCATTCAGGTGTAGCAGAGTTGGAGCTCCTCGTGGGACATATGGATTATAGGTGGACAGGTGTAGATTACAGCCCGTCAAACACTGCCTTTGATCAGCGGTAAGATCATTACTGCCATTCAGAGATCTGCGGGTCCTGT
>JARQOD010000001.1:135401677-135648209 GCA_033576555.1 Oophaga sylvatica | reverse complement strand
TGTCTCATGATCGGGCATGAATATATGCACTCATGACTATAAGGCTAAGTTCACACAGTCAGGATTTGCTGCAGATTTGAGGCTCAGATTCTGCACCACATATATGTAACAATTTACAGTACAATACAAGTGAAAGGGTTTTTTTAAAATCTCATTCACATGTGGAAAAAAAATCTGCACGAATAAGAAAGCAAAGTGCGAATTTGAAATCTTTACCATGCTCATTCTTCTGCATATTTTATTGCAAATTTCACAAACTTTTACTGTAATATTTTGCACTGAATCTGAATGGATTCCTTTTCCTCATCTTATTAATATAAAGTATATATATCTATAAATAAAATTATTATTTAGTTCACTTGCGCTTTTTTTCTTGCCTTTCTTATTTTTTTGATCGTGAAGCTAGCCTCATACTTCCTGCTGTCAGAACAGGAAATTTTCAAAGAAGCCTATATGGAATGGAGAATTCAGCAGACAGAACTTATGCGACCCTTCTAGTTTATGTACCATACATATAGGATGAAAAAGTGGCCACAAATGGTTAATGAAACTTGTACTATAACAACCTGAGGAGTAACAGAGCAACAATAGAAGTGACTGAATTATTAACCTAAATCCAATAAATCGATTAATATAATGCTGATTTTACTATGTACATTACCTCTTTGGCTAATTTGCACGAAATCAACTCAAAGAGCAAAATATGTGAATACATTGAAATGATCAAAAATCCAAATTATAATAATAATTTCTATTGATTTATATATTTTCCTGTAAGAATTATTATGGATATTATGCAGCTTCAGTTTTTATAGTTTTAGGACATATTTATGAGGACTATAATGTGTTTATATTAGTATTTTTTTTTTTACAATTTTATTTTTTGGTATTCTAATAGAAGATTTTTAGCACACAGCAGAATGGATATTGCTCCATGGTTTTTCAAATTTATAATATTATTTGGATGGAAATGCCAAAAGCCATGTAAATTATTCATAGAATACACTTATGTGAAATTAAAGCAAGAAGAAATTACTGTAATAAATGTTACAAAAGAAGCTAATGAGAGAGAAAAACATCGTTCTGGAGCTGTACATAGTAAATATGAAATTCCAGTCTGTCTGAAGTTACATATTCTATAAGCATGTGCACATTCCAGGAATTGCAAAGATCAAAATGGGTCCTTTATTATGGTAACAAGTTTTACTCTTGGTTGGTTCTGTGGACAAGATTTAACAGGACTAGCCAGGTGTTTGAAAATGATCTATTAGATACGAGCTGGCTTTACATGCACGGCCAGACTGGACATCTGACATTTCTGGCAAATGCCAGATGGACTGGACCGGCAGTGAGTTGCATTGACCCACAACACTTTCCACATTATCAGTTGGGAATCCCGATTCTGTTGACTTTTGTAGTTTAGCAGAGAGACATCAGTTCCCTACTTTTCCTCTTACTCAGGCAGGTCACAAGTGGCTTCTGGCCTGTGGGCTGTAAGAGGGGGACGTCAGATATTGTGATGACATCACTGCATCGTACCACTTGCACCAGCATAGATACTCCAGAAGAGGAGGTGTGCGTCACCGTTCGTAGTCGGAGCAAGTTGATGTGAATATTATTTTTTTATTTTTATTTTTTTACAGGGACAGTGGGGTTATTATTTTTACTAATAGAGAGATGCACATTTGCTTTACAAAGAAGACACAATAGTGGTAATAATATTAATGCCACCTTAAAGATATGCTATTATTGTAAAGAGGCATATGGGGCATTTTTATTATTACTATTATTATTTTTATTATTACTATTAGGATGCACAGGGGCATTATTACTATTATAATAAGGTGGTGTAAGGGAGCATTATTATTATTCTATGGAGAAACTAGGACAATTATTAATATTAGTATAAGAAGGCACAGAGGGGAATTGTTGCTAAAAGGATGTACTGGGAACATTATTATAATAAGGTACCTGGGCATTAATACTATAAGGAGGCATAGGGGTACTATTACTGTGTAGAGATTTGAAGGCACAAATGGAGTATTGCTGCTGTGTAGGGGCAGAGTTACTCTGTGGGGCACAAATTCAGTGCACAATTACTTTGCTAGGCACAAAGACTGCATTATTATTGTCAAAGCTGCTGGTTATTGCAATAAATGCTTTGTGTAAAGGGGGGAATGTAATGAGGGTGCTGGAAAACAAAAAGTCAAAGATAACTTTGTGCTACATTCTCCAGAGGTGAGTCATAGATAGAAGAAGAGGTCATGGTGGTCTGGGCCAAATGGAAATAAAAAGGGAAAGTTAATGACTATGATCATCGTTAATGTCACTAATATCCACCACTATATGTTCACTGTATGGTTCCAATACAGCTCTTAGTACAGCAATTTTGGTTTATGATCAGTATGATGGTATTTTCATTACTGTACATGTTGGAAACATCTGGCTATTGACTGGTGGTATTATTTGACTCTTATAGTGCAGTATTAATGGTAATATTGGTCTTCGACATCACTTCGACAGCGCTGCAGCCAATCAGCGACCACATGTTGTCAACTGGGCAGAGCTGCTCAGTCATTGGCTGTGTAATACTATTGTAGGAACTCGAGGATTCTGATAGCGTGGGGCAATGAACAATCAGAGACGGGTTTCTTTGAATGCAAATAATGTATTTGTGAAACAGCAAAACACCCAAAAACAATATTCAAACAACCCGTAGTGACATGCAATGAGTCCATATATATATACACAAGTCCAGTTATATGAATCCGGATATATAAGTCTTTGAACCTCTATAGCGAGGGTGGTAAAGTTCTTACGACGGAGTCCTCACACAAATGTGACCACAAGGTAAGTCTGATGCACAGGTAACGTGGCTGGATTTACACACTGCTGGTGTGTGAAGAGTCAGATCCAGGTATGCAGAAAACACAGGGAGGTCCAGGAACAAGTTAATCTCAGTTGTGGCTTAATTCAGTGAAGTCCAACAACAAGTTCATATGTCAGTAAGGTTCCAGTAACAGTTCCAACAGCTCTCACCAGAGGTAATGCACAAAGGGTTAAACAGCAACAGTTCAGAAACACAGTTCTTATCAGATGGAGTGAACCAAGGGTTAAATTCCCAAGTCAACAGTTTAGTGATAACACAGTACTTTGTGCAACTTACATATGCAGAGAATGTCCAGAGCCATGGGTAGAAACTGCTGTGGCTGAGAAACACCTGAAGATAAGGTTATGCACTTTCCTTGTAAATACACAAAAGATCTGTGAGGAACAAAGCAGCTGGGTTGCAGGGGAACAGAAGCAGAATACTCCAGCAGTGAAGCCAACACCTGAGCCGGGTTTTAAACAAACGAACAGGAAGTAGGGCACACAAAACAGCAAACTCCATTTTAACAAAGGGCAAAATCATTGACAAAGTTACCTAGAAAACCCGGAATACTGACATTACTCCCCCTCTAAAGACGGCCTCCGGACGGTCCTGGACCAGGCCTGTCCGGGTATCTCCGATGAAACTGAGCAATCTTCAGAGGCGCATTGATGTTACTTACTGGTTCCCAAGAATCATTTTCAGGAGAGTAACCTTGCCATCTAACTAGATACTGAAGCCGGTTTCTATGAAGTCTCGAATTAACAATATCCTGTACCACGAATTGTTCTTCGCCATCAACCAACACTGGTGGAGGGGGAGGTACGATACGTCCCTGAAACGTGTTAGGAGAGACTGGTTTTAATAAGGAAACATGAAATACTGGGTGTACCTTTAAAGTCCGTGGTAGCTTCAACCGACAGGCAACAGAGCTCACAATCCCAGTGATCTTGAATGGACCGATGAATTTCTGTCCCAGTTTCTGCGAAGGAACACCCAATTTTAGATTCTTGGTGGACAACCAAACTGAGTCTCCTACCTTATACATAGGTGCTGGTTTCCGGAATCTATCGGCCGACTTCTTGTAACGCTCCTGTGCTGTGGTCAGGGAGTCCTTCAAAACTTCAAGATTACGTTGCAACGCCGTCACTCTGTCTTCAACCGCTGGTACCGAAATCGTAACCGGAGACCTAGGCAAAATACTTGGATGATAACCCAGGTTGGCAAAAAAAGGCGTTACCTTCGTGGAACTGCTTTGGGAGTTGTTGTACGAAAATTCCGCTAGAGGAAGTAGCTTCAGCCAATCGTCCTGCAAATGACTGACGTAACAGCGTAGATATTGCTCCAAGGTTTGATTTGTCCGTTCGGTCTGCCCGTTGGTCTGAGGATGGTATGCAGAAGACAAGCAAACATTAATGTGGAGCGCAGAACAAAATCCTTTCCAAAATCTAGAGGTAAATTGTATTCCCCGGTCAGAAATGATGTCATCTGGTACCCCATGCAGCCGGAAAATGTTCTGGATAACTAGATCTACTGTCTCTGTAGCTGAGGGAAGACCAGCACACGGAATGAAATGAGCAGCTTTCGTTAAACGATCTACTACCACCAAAATAGTATTTTTACCACCAGAGGTGGGTAACTCCACAATAAAGTCCATCGAAATAGACCCCCAAGGGCGAGACGGTACAGGTAGCGGTTTAAGAAGACCAGTAGGTGAAACGCGAGGAACCTTGTACCGGGCACAAACTTCACAAGAGCGGACATAGTCATTCACATCCTTCAAGCAGGTAGGCCACCAAAAAAAACGAGTTAACAATTCCTGCGTCTTCTGTACCCCCCTATGACCAGCCAATTTAGAGTCGTGGACCAATTTGAGAACTCGAAGTCTTACAGCCTCTGGGACATAAATACATCGATCTCTAAGCCACACACCATTCCGAAGGACAAGATTCACATTGTCAGGTGGAGCTGCAAGAAATACGTCACCGTCATAGGCCAGCTTGATCTCCTGCCACAAGTCCCGGTTCCGGAGCACTCCAACGAAATTGGCCTCCGACAAGATGGTCTTCGACGGGGTCCCAGGCACGGAATCCACGGTATGGATTCGGGATAATGCGTCAGCTTTCCCATTACGTGAACCTGGGCGGTACGAAATAATAAAATTAAACTGGTTCAAGAACAAACTCCACCTAGCTTGTCGAGGAGAAAGACACCTGGCAGACTTAAGGAATTCCAAATTGCGATGATCCGTGAGTACTACTACCTGCTGAGTTGCCCCCTGCAAATGGTGTCTCCATTCCTTAAAGGCAGAAATAATTGCCAAAAGTTCCTTATCTGCCACATCATAGTTAAGTTCTGCAGAAGATAACCTACGAGAGAAGAAGGCACACGGGTGCAGCAAACCTTTGTCTCCGGTACGTTGTGAGAGGATAGCTCCCAATGCACAGTCAGACGCGTCCACCTCCACGATAAAAGGCTGTGCAGGATCCGGATGCATCAATATTGGAGCCGTGGTAAAACAACCCTTCAGGCGATCAAAGGCTTCCTGAGCTTGCGAAGACCATTCAAACTTCTTCCCTTCTTGGTGAGGAGAGTGATGGGACGGACAATTTCTGAAAAATTTCGGATAAAACCGTCTATAAAAGTTAGCAAAGCCAATGAATCGTTGTACCTCCTTAATGTTTCCTGGTACCGGCCAGTCCAAGATTGCCTGGATCTTGCTGGACTCCATATTCAATCCCTGAGGCGAGATAACATAGCCTAAAAATTGAATTTCAGAACAATGGAACTCACACTTTTCGAGTTTGATGTACAAATGATTATCTCTCAAACGTCTAAGTACGGTCTTGACATGTTCCTGATGTTCCTGTAAGGAGTCAGAAAAGATTAAGATGTCATCAAGGTAAATTACCACATATTGGTCCAATAAATCCCTGAAAATGTCGTTGGCTAAATGTTGAAAAGCAGCAGGAGCGTTACAGAGTCCGAATGGCATCACCAAATATTCAAAATGTCCATACCGGCATCTAAAAGCTGTCTTCCATTCGTCTCCGGGCCGTATACGGAGTAAATTATATGCCCCACGAAGATCTAATTTGGTAAATACTTTGGCCTGGCGAACTCTTTCCAACAATTCTGGAATTAGGGGCAACGGGTACCTGTTACGAATGGTTACCTTATTTAACTCCCGGTAGTCAATGCAGGGTCTTAGAGTACCATCCTTCTTCTTTACAAAGAATATTGGAGCTCCCGCTGGTGAAGAAGATGGTCGGATAAACCCCTTGGCTAAATTCTCATCTATATACTCTCGTAAAGATTTTAATTCCGGAGCCGCCAACGGGTAAACATGGCCGAAAGGAATCGCTGCTCCAGGAAGCAATTCTATGGGGCAGTCATACGGTCTATGTGGGGGAAGTTGATCTGCCTTCCTTTTATCACAAATGTCTGAGAATTCCTGATATATCAGAGGGAGAGTAGGTACCTGTATCACCTCTTCCAAGTTCTGGGTAACTGGAGCCGCCACAGTTGGACTGATGGTAGAACTGCACTTCGGGAGAAAGGTTATCTCCTTGGTTTCCCAATTGATGATTGGATTTTGTGACCGTAACCAGGGAATTCCTAAAATTACAGGAAAATGAGGAGAAGATATTAACATGAATGAAAGTGTTTCTTGATGGTCTGGTTCCATCTTACACTCCAGAGGCACTGTCTCCCGATCTACTGGTCCAGAAACTAATGGGGAACCATCCACCGTTTCCATAGTGATTGGTGAAGCTCTTAGTTGTGTCTTTATACCATGTTCCTTTGCAAAAGAAGAATCCATGAAATTCCCACCTGCTCCAGAGTCTATCATGGCAGAACTTGATATCCACTGTTCCTCCCACTGAATCTGTATAGGAAGAGAACAATGTGAATATTTCTCCCCTTGATCTTTAGGGGAAGTCGGCATCAGTATTGGGGGAAAAACCGCATCTAGATGTAGACTGGTTTCCGAAACTTCAGACTCAGCGTCTGTGTTATCATAATCCCCTACTACCGCCAACACCTTGTTGGGTCGCCTAGGACATTTAGGACAATTGATGAGGAAATGGTCCGATTGACCACAATAGAAACATAAGCGCTCACGGAGACGGTGTTCGCGGCGTTCATTATTCTCACGTCTCTGCAGTGAGTCCACCTGCATAGGCACCTCCTCAGCCTCTCGCGGGTTTTTGCCTGTGGTTTCCCTGGACGGAAGAGAGTAATTAGTAATGCGATTTACAGCGGCCCATTTTTCTTGTCTGCGTTCAGTTAAACGGATATCAATACGTACACAGTGCTGTATAAACAATTCAAACTCCTGTGGAGACTCTGAACGAGCTAGCTCATCCTTGATTGCATTTGACAAACCTTTTCTAAAGATTGGTAATAAAGCATTGTTTTCCCACTGGGTGTCCACCACTAACCTTTTAAATTCAGTAACATATTCTATGACTGACCGTTTCCCCTGGCGTAAGGAAAGCAAGGCAGATTCAGCGGTAGCACGGCGGTTGGGATCGTCGAACATTTGCGCCATGGCTGCCAAAAAATTATCCAAATTATTTAGACGGGTATCATGACTTTCAACCATAGGATTTGCCCAAGCCAGTGCACGTGATGTCAACAACATAATAATACATAGAACCTTAAATCTATCAGACCGGTAGTAGGAGGCATGTACATCAAAAAATAATATACATTGATTAACAAACCCACGGAATTGACTTCGGTCACCATTAAAACGGAATGGAGGCAATTTGGGCATACTGGTGGATGAGGTAGGCTCAGTAGGTAAGGCCTCCAGGACTCCTAACCTAGCACGTAGATCTTGGAGAGCCTGACCAAACCCCTGTGCATTGTGGTTAACCCGAGACTCCAAGTCTCTAATCTGATTGAGTGCAGCCGCCACCTCCTGCTGCAAGGAGTTAACTATGGTGAACAATTTGTCTGCCCGTGTCTCCGTCATTGCCCCAGCAGAATCCTCTTTTTTAGGCTGGAATATCCTGTAATACTATTGTAGGAACTCGAGGATTCTGATAGCGTGGGGCAATGAACAATCAGAGACGGGTTTCTTTGAATGCAAATAATGTATTTGTGAAACAGCAAAACACCCAAAAACAATATTCAAACAACCCGTAGTGACATGCAATGAGTCCATATATATATACACAAGTCCAGTTATATGAATCCGGATATATAAGTCTTTGAACCTCTATAGCGAGGGTGGTAAAGTTCTTACGACGGAGTCCTCACACAAATGTGACCACAAGGTAAGTCTGATGCACAGGTAACGTGGCTGGATTTACACACTGCTGGTGTGTGAAGAGTCAGATCCAGGTATGCAGAAAACACAGGGAGGTCCAGGAACAAGTTAATCTCAGTTGTGGCTTAATTCAGTGAAGTCCAACAACAAGTTCATATGTCAGTAAGGTTCCAGTAACAGTTCCAACAGCTCTCACCAGAGGTAATGCACAAAGGGATAAACAGTTCAGAAACACAGTTCTTATCAGATGGAGTGAACCAAGGGTTAAATTCCCAAGTCAACAGTTTAGTGATAACACAGTACTTTGTGCAACTTACATATGCAGAGAATGTCCAGAGCCATGGGTAGAAACTGCTGTGGCTGAGAAACACCTGAAGATAAGGTTATGCACTTTCCTGGTAAATACACAAAAGATCTGTGAGGAACAAAGCAGCTGGTTGCAGGGGAACAGAAGCAGAATACTCCAGCAGTGAAGCCAACACCTGAGCCGGGTTTTAAACAAACGAACAGGAAGTAGGGCACACAAAACAGCAAACTCCATTTTAACAAAGGGCAAAATCATTGACAAAGTTACCTAGAAAACCCGGAATACTGACAGGCTGCAGCATTATCAACATAACGTTAGTGCTGCAGACCATATAATTCACAGTATATCCAATAACTAAAGTTATAGTGCACTATACAGCTCACAAAAGTATACCTACAATCACATACTTTATCATTCATTATTAAAAGGAGATAAATAACATTGGTACGAAAAGATGACCAACAAACTGTAGACAATAACAGACACTGGGCGGGTAAAGACAATTTGCTTTTTTGTAAAAACCTTTTTAAACTTAAATTGTATTACTGGTAAAAGTGGTGGTGCAGTAAATCTTGATTTTCTCCAATGGCATGGTCATATTTGTAATAGAGTTCCAATTTGAGGAAGTGGGTATGTGGTGGGAAATGGGGGAAGTGGGTTACACGGGCCTGTGTACTTTCAAATTACACAGCTGAATTGCAGTCCCAGTCTGGCTGTTTGGTAGTGGAAGAGTTATATTTTAATATTTTATAGTTTCAGTAAGGGAAAACATTAATACAGATCTTCTGTCCAATCTTGACATTGGAAGTTGAGTAATTTAAGTACATTTTTCATTCCTTATCATGCACTGACCTATGCACTCTGCTGCTCAAGGCAAATCATAGAAGGGCGCCCTCCCCAGTTGCAAGAGACACAGAGTTAGGGCTCGCTCCCACTTGTGCATAAAAGTGCAATGTGAGAAAACATTGCATTGCGATTACATCAATGTTAATAAATGAGTCAGTGTTAATCTGCAAGTTTTTCCTCAGCTCTAATCGGACTGAGGAAAAAAATCGCAGCATGCTGCGACTGACTGCGTATATCGCACTGGACTTGATAATGCAAGTCTATGGTCGCTAGAAAAAAATCAGATTGTACAGGAGCCATGCATGTGCCGTCCGATTTGTAAGCATGCATCTCAAAGAAACCACAAAATTTCATCAGCCAAGTACAGTACAGTAATTTCACAGCCAGAACTATTAGACTAGAGAGATAGGATAGATAGATAGATGTATAGAATAGATAGGTTAGATGTCCTGCAAATATATAATGTAGCAAACCCTTACATATAATAAACTTGCACCCTTCAGTGCATTGTTTAACCTTATTTAACGTATTAAATAAATAATTTAAAAAAGCGACTTGTGATCCCCCCTAGTTTTGATAACAAGTCAAGGTAAAGCAGACAGCTGTGGGCTTATATTATCAGGCTGGGAAAGTCCCTGATTATTGGGCTCTTTCCAGCTTAAAAATACCAGCCTGCAGCCACCCCAGAAGTGGAGCATCACATTAGATGCATCAAATTTGGCACTTTGCCCAGACTTTCCTGATTGCCCTGGTTTGGTGGCATTTGGAGTATTTATAGTTGGGTTTGAAGATAGCTCTGATTTGCCAAAAATCCTGAATGGGGTCAGATTCTTGGACGCAAATTATTCATGCTGCGATTCTTTTCTTACAGTCATGGCCAAAAGTTTTGAGAATGACACAAATATTATATTTTCACATGATCTGCTGCCCTCTGGTTTTTATGTGTGTTTGACAGATGTTTTTATCACAGACAGAAATATAATAATTGCAAACATATGAGTAACAAAAGCTTATATTGACAGTTAGAATGAGTTAATGCAGCAAGTCAATATTTGCAGTGTTGACCCTTCTTCTTCAGGACCTCTGCAATTCTCCCTGGCATGCTTTCAATCAACTTCTGGACCAAATCCTGACTGATAGCAGTCCATTCTTGCACAATCAATGTTTTCATTTTGTCAGAATTTTTAGGATTTTGTTTGTCCACCCGTCTCTTGATGATTGACCACAAGTTCTCAATGGGATTAAGATCTGGGGAGTTTCCAGGCCATGGACACAAAATCTCTATGTTTTTTTCCCTGAGCCATTTAGTTATCACCTTTGCTTTATGGCAAGGTGCTCCATCATGCTGGAAAAGGCATTGTTGATCGCCAAACTGCTCTTGGAGGGTTGGGAGAAGTTGCTCTTGGAGGACATTCTGGTACCATTCTTTATTCATGGCTGTGTTTTTAGGCAAGACTGTGAGAGAGCCGATTCCCTTGGCTGAGAAGCAACCCCACACATGAATGGTTTCAGGATGCTTAACAGTTGGCATGAGACAAGACTGGTGGTAGCGCTCACCTTGTCTTCTCCAAATGAGGCGTTCTCCTGATGTCCCAAACAATCGAAAAGGGGATTCATCAGAGAAAATAACTTTACCCCAGTCCTCAGCAGTCCACTGCCTGTATCTTTTGCAGAAAATCAGTCTGTCCATGATGTTTTTCTGGAGAGAAGTGGCTTCTTTGCTGCCCTCCTTGAGACCAGGCCTTGCTCCAAGAGTCTAACGCCTCACAGTGCGTGCAGATGCACTCACACCTGCCTGCTGCCATTCCTGAGCAAGCTCTGCACTGCTGGTAGCCCGATCCCGCAGCTGAAACACTTTTAAGAGATGGTCCTGGCGCTTGCTGGTCTTTCTTGGGCGCCCTGAAGCCTTTTTGGCAACAATGGAACCTCTCTCCTTGAAGTTCTTGATGATGCGATAGATTGTTGACTGAGGTCCAATCTTTCTAGCTGCGATACTCTTCCCTGTTAGGCCATTTTTGTGCATTGCAATGATGACTGCACGTGTTTCTTTAGAGATAACCATGGTTACAGAAGAGAAACAATGATGCCAAGCACCAGCCTCCTTTTAAAGTGTCCAGTGGTGTCATTCTTACTTAATCATGACAGATTGATCTCCAGCCATGTCCTCATCAACACCCACACCTGTGTTAATGGAGCAATCACTGAAAAGAGGTTAGCTGGTCCTTTTAAGGCAGGGCTGCAATGATGTTGAAATGTGTTTTGGGGATAAAGTTCATTTTCTAGCCAAATATTGACTTTGCAAGTAATTGCTTTTAAGCTGATCACTCTTTATAACATTCTGGAGTATATGCAAATTGCCATTAGAAAAAGTGAAGCAGTAGACTTTGTAAAAATTAATATTTGTGTCATTCTCAAAACTTTTGGCCATGACTGTAGACCACTTGGTTTGGGGAAAATTTCGGACATGGGCATGGCCCCATAGAATAACATGGGTACGAGTGCTATCCGTTAAAACCACGGATAGCACTTGTACAATTAAAACGGTCCTGTGCACGATCCCTTAAAATTGCAATTTCTTTCTTCATTCTTAATGCACTAAATAGCATCAGCAAAGCAGATCAATATTTACAGGAGAAAATTGAAATTAGTGTTAGTCAGGGGCAGTGTGCTTGCTTGTCAAAAGTTTTGCATTTTTTGTGCAATCCTTTTTGTGAAGGGGAATAATTATCTTTTTAAAAAGGAATTTAAAATTCTCCAAAAATGGACATTTGACTGCAATTGACTCCTGACAATGTGTAAGTTGCTCAAATGATTTTATTTTTAAATAAATACAGTGTCCTCTTGCTTCTGCTGGGCTTTTAGATTTGTAATTGTATAACTTTTTTTTATGTAATTTTTGAAGAATTAATTTAGTTAAAATTATAGACATTTGACTGTGCAGTTCTGCTTTTTGAGACCTGGTTTCAAAGTCAAATTTGACTGTACATGTCACATCTGTACAGTAGTCTGCTGCCACATTTTGCTTTTTGTATGTGCACTTACGTACCTATCATTTCTTATTATTAGGAATGGGCAAACCTGAATGGTAAAGTACGGACCACGAACACGGACTTCTCCCGGAAGTCCTTGTTACTGTTCGGGTTTGGCAACCCGAAAAAAGCTTGTTGAAAGGCTGCAGCACAGCCAATCAACAAGCTTTCCCGGTGTGGGCACTTCGAGCTCAATCACAACCATGTTAAGTATTACTCATTAGCATTAATGGTTGCATTAATTATGTCACCGCTCAGCAATGCATTCAGGTGTAGCAGAGTTGGAGCTCTCCTCGTGGGACATATGGATTATAGGTGGACAGGTGTAGATTACAGCCCGTCAAACACTGCCTTTGATCAGCGGTAAGATCATTACTGCCATTCAGAGATCTGCGGGTCCTGTAGCTGTGACCGGAGGTAAAGTGAGAGCCGCTGGTGGAAGTATTCATCAGCCAGTGCCTGAGCTATAAATAAATGAAAAAAAAAGAACGTGGGTGCCCTCAACTGGCAGCTTTAGCATGGCTGGTTATCAAGAATAGAGGGGTCCTCACTACATTTTAAAAATAAATAATTTAAATAAATAGTTTTAAAAAAATAGCATGGGGTCCCCCCCATTTTTGACAACCAACCAAGTTAAGGCAGGCAGACTAGAATCTGGTATTCTCGGCTGGTAAGGGGCCACAGATATTCCCCCCTGCCTAAAAATAGAAGCCTGCAGCTGCCCCAGAAAATAATTCTATCACTTTACCCTGCTCTTCCCACTTGCCCTGAGGCTTTGGCAAGTGGAATAATATTTGTGGGGTTGATGTCACCTTTGTATTGTCAGGTGACATCAAGCCCATAGGTTAGTAAAGGAGAGGTGTCAAAAATACAGGGGAACTCTCGCCATTTTAAAAATGTATTTATTTATAACGCAGGGACTGGTTGATGAATACTTCAATAAGACTGGACATGCTCTCACAGCGACAGCAGGTGTTGGCTGATTGGAGTAGTACTCCCATTGGACAATGCCTCTGCGACCGAAAGTAAACTTGTTACCTTTGGTCACAGCTGCGGGCTCACGCTGTAATCTGACAGCATGGGAACCACACTGCTCTGACCGGTGGTATTAATATTACTGCAGATCAGAGCCACCTGTGTTTCTCGCGCTGTCATCTGCATGACAACGCGAGAAACACCGGCGGCTCTGATCAGCGGTAACATTAATACCACCGGTCAGAGCGCTGTGGTTCTCATGCTGTCAGATTACAGAAAACAGAAACATCCGGTGTTCAGGGTGCTGAACCCGAACAGTAACACAAACTTCTAGGAGAAATCCATGTTCGGGGTCAATGCCCGAACAGTAGGTGTTCGATATGAACCCCTAACTTTACTCTCTAATAAAGACACATGCAGAAAAAACTCTTTTAATTGAACAAAACACTCCATGACAATTACCCTCTTTTACCCATTTATTAACAAAAAATTAACAATGATGCATCCAAATGTAGCTGAGTTGAAGTTCTTCGTTGGACATATAGCTTATGAGCAGACAGGTGAGGAATTCTTGGATTTTTTATTTTTACTTTTTAGGTAATAAATGGGTAAGAGAGAGTTACTGTGGGGAGTGTTTTTTCAATTAAAAGAATTTTCTCTGTGTGTGTCTTTATTAATTTTGACTACAGGGTAAGTAATGAAGGTGTCTATTAGACACCTCTGTACTACTAACCCCTGGGCTTTATGTTAGTGAATATAAAACAGCTGACATCAATCCCAAAACCATTACCCCACTTGCCAATGCACCAGTGCAAGTGGGAAGAGTCGGGGTTAAGCGCCATAATTGGTGAACCTAATGGATGCTCCATTTCTGGGGTGGCAGAGTGCTGTTCTTTTTAGTCTGGTTGGGGGCCAATATCTATGGCCTCTTCCCAGTCTATTAATATCAGCCCACAGCTGTGTGTTTAACCTTTATTGGTTATTGAATATATAGGAGACCCCACGTCTATTTTTTGGCTGTCCCCCATTTTAATAACCAGTAAACTCTACGCAGACAGCTACGAGCTGTTATTAATAGCCTGGGAACCTTTCTGGTATTGGCCCCTTCCAAAAAAAATAACACCAGCCCCCAGCTGTCTACTTTCCCTCAGCTGGTTAGTAAAAATAAGGGGGATCCCTCACCATCTCACTGCTATCAGCAAGACCAGGCATACTCTGATGAGAGTTGTACTCTCATTAGCCAATGCATGACCAGCGGTAACCTTTTCACCGCCAATCACAGCTGCTGACCGGTGGTAACGTGTAAGGTTACCGCCAATCAGAGCTGGTGTTTCCCACACTGTCACACAGATGACAGCGTAGGAAATGCCTAATGTTCGGGCTCCCCATTCATTTGTATGGGGTACCGTTCTGATACCCAAACCAAACTTTTTTTTAAAGTTTGTCCGAACCCTATGGACCTGAACATTAACAGGTTCGTCCATCCCTACTTATTATGTCATTTTGGCAAAGGTTGAATAAGTGAGGTTGAAAAGATTTACAAATGTTAATTATAGTACTGTATAAAATGTATTGTAAAAAAACCCTGTTGAAATGGCAATAGATGGGGTAGTGTAAAAGAAAGAAACCCATATCAAGGCTCATAATATGGAAGAAGCACTAACAGCAACTTTAACCTCAGCAGACGGAGCAGTAGCCCTACTAAATATCTGTCATAACTGACTTCCTATGCCTCTGGGAGTGGGAAGGAAGCAGGGGCATTATAAAATGCAGAAACTCAGAGGAAAGTCCAGCTCCAGGTAAAACCAATGCATTTATTTGAAAAATAGATTTTTTAAAAATACATCCTTGTCGTGAAAAAATAGAAAATTTGTAGAAATATTCTTCTTTATTTAAACTATGCTGTGCACAAGTAGAGTTCATCTTCAATACTGTAGAATACAGAGCATAACCAGAATCTGTCAGCAGGTTTATAGAGCCCCATCTGAGAACAGCACAAAGTAGGGACAGAGACTTTGATTTCATTGATGTGTCACTGGTTTCTTCAAAAAACAAATTTAAGATTTAGAACAAGGAACACAAGCCAAAAGTTTGTAAATATCATGTAAAGTCAGTTGTGTGCCTATTAATTTGTCATTAAGGTAGATAAGCTCATTCTAAGCAAACTACCTTTTGGATAAGCACTCGGAACACAAATAGCTACACAGCCATGCTTCTCCTCTCTTCAGCCAAGTCACAGTTTAACATGCATCTAAGGGGTAACGCTTCTCCTTGTGGTAAGAGACATGTCAGAGGTATGTCAGAAAGAGGAGACTTATACACCATGCATGCTCCTCTGGGAAATTAAATATGCAAATTGCCTCTTCAGAGAGAAAGAGAATTAGAACTCTAGTGCCACCTATTGGAAGTAGCAATCCTAAAAGTCAATATCGACCCTGTAACGAGCCTTGCAATTTGACTTAGGATCAAATCCAAACAAAAATCTCAATTTGCATGCACGGTGTTTCAGGGTATTGCACATCATCAGTGCAAAGCATGAGATATGGTTTGGCTAAGCCTAAGACTACAATCTAAGGGGTAATGTTTCTCTTTCTGGAGAGTGGCAATCCATGTGAGTGAGTAGACTTATATATCATGCATTCCCTTAGATTCCCTGATACCCCTTAGAACCCAGTCTTATGTCTCTCACCTATGAAAATCAGATCTCAAAGTTTTCATTGATGAGGTTCAATACCCCGAAACACTGCGTCTGCAAATTGAGATTCTGGTTTGGATTTTACCCTACGTCATATGACAAGGCTCGTTAAAGGGTCAATATTGACTTTTAGGATGACGACTTCCAATACATGTCACTAAAGTTCTAGTCCTCCTCCTCCCTGAAAAGGCAATTTGCACAGTTTTAACACAAACACTTGTTTCTTGGTGTCTCAGGTGTGATAACTCTCCTCATAGTATCGGCTCACATTTTAGCGCAAAGCAAGGTTGAGCAACAATTTTTCGACGTTTGGTATTTGCACTCCACTTTTGACCATCTCTGCCAAAGTGGACAGAATTGAGCAAAAGCTGGGTGGGACTGTGTGAGTGGGTAATAACAAATTCAGCAAAAATTGTGGCATTCCTTATGCTAGAAATGTTGTTCTAGTCACTGGCGAGCCATATGGAGGCGCATGCTACTGATAAAAGGCGCTGAATTCACTAAATGGCATGCATTTCTTACTTAACTTGGGACATTTTATTCCTGCATGAATGCCACAAATTAAAACTGGTGTATCAAATGACAGTATTGATGAATTGGGGCCACAGACTTTACGCATGTGGTAATCCTCACAGTCAGGGATAAGCCTATATAATCCCCTCTTCTGTGGCTATTGTTTGTTGCATACTAAGGGTATGCCACACTAAACAGCGTCGCTAACGAGATCGCTAAAAAACGTCACTATTTAGCGATCCCGTTAGCGACGTTGTTGTGTGCGGCATCTAGCGACGACGTGGCCCCTGCTGAGATCCTGCTGTGATCTCGTTCGTCGCTGACATCGTTCCGGACCCTATTTTTATCGTCGGCGTCCCGCTGGTAAGTATATATCGCTGAGTGTGGCACCTTTTTTTTAGCGATTTAGCGGTATTTTGTACCGCTAAAGTCGTTAAGGAGATCGCTAACCGCGATAGCGTCCTTAACGACATCGCTAAATTAGGCAGCCACTAGCGATATTATAACAATCACGCTAGCGATCTCATTAGTATGCGACGTTAACGAGATCGCTAGCGGGATTGTTTAGTGTGGCAGTACCTTAATGTTAGCTCCACACTCCCCATAACTCATCATTTAACACAGCAAGCTCAGTGTGCTAACTTTTTATGCTCTGAATTTATCCCTTTGAACCTGATTACTTTTCCTTAGTGACACCCTATCTGGACCTGTTGAATCTGTTCCACAAAATGTATTGCTTTATACTTTGCCAATTCCCTGCGTCACACATGTGGCACTGGATCTGCAGTACATACATAGTATATCATGCTTACATTACATATCACAGAACATTAACCGGACATGCTAAATGGTATGTTCAACAAGTAATATAAGAATCAGCCCATGATATTACCGCACAACCTGGAAGACCTAGTGTATGTGTGTGTACTGGGCCCAAAGTTGCCAACACTTCTTCTTGGCACTTTGTACTCACTAGAAAATGTGTTGCACTCAACAAATAATATAATTCCAAGAGCATTTTTGAAGAGGTTTTCTGCCTTTACATGGAATGTCTGTAGTTGCGTGACTGCCCACTCGCACAGAGAATACTGGGGAATCTTATCAGTTCATCTTCAATGCTACAGCATACAGAGCATAAGAAGAATGTCACCAGGTTTATGTAACGAATGGAAGCGGAGGCAGAGGTGGTGAAGTTCACATTCGTTTTTATTTTTAATGTGGAACCTCGAGACCGCGGTCCGGGGGGCTCCGAAGGGGGCGTAACTAGTGAGCCCCGGGTACCCGTAGTAAGGCCCCTCGAACAGGACCAGAATGGAATACCCGGAGGACACAGGTGCTACCTCCAGTTAGACCCCGGACACGTGGCAGCTGTCCCAGAGGGACCAAAGGGGTAACAGGTATTTACAGAGTCCGTGGAAAGTTCTTGACGGAGAAGGGTAAGGTCCTGGTCCAGAACGGATGGTAGAAGGCTGGCTTCAGTGACCTTGTCACGATCCACGGGAACGGATGGCTGATGGCGGAACGGGATGACACTTGCGCCAGTAATAGCCGAGATTGTCCAAGATAGCCAGATACAGGTTAGTAATGATCTGAGGAGACAAACAGTATCAGCAAAGCACAGAGACTGCAGACGCAGCGCATACAGATCAGGAACAGAACTGGATGTAGCAATGATAGAACACGTTGCTCCGGCACTCCCCTAATGGTGGAGTGACCAGATATAGTACTGAGTGCGCAGCCATTGGTTAATTAGCTTATTTAAAAAAATGCACGCTGCCCCTTTAAGAGAGACGGTGGGCGCGGCCTCGCGTCCTAAGCAGACTATCTGGAGGCCTGCCAGCAGCGTGCCAGGAAGTGGGGGAGGACACAGAACGCCGAAGGGCAGCTGGGGCAGGTGAGTGAGCAGAACGGAGTGCAGAGCCAGCGCTGGGACCGGGTGTAACAGTATCCCCCTCTTTACTCCCCCTCTTTTTCAAGCCTGCGTGAAATCTTTTAAGAAGAAGAGGGGCCTGGATGTTCTCTTTAGGCTCCCAAGACCTCTCCTCAGGACCAAAACCCTTCCAGTCCACCAGGTAATAGATCCTACCTCTTACTCGCTTAGAGGCCAAGATATGTTTTACCTCAAAAACATCATCCTCAGAGACCGGATCAGGAGTGGTACCCGGGTCCTTAAAGAAGGAGCTCAACACTACTGGTTTGAGGAGGGAGACATGAAAGGAGTTAGGTACTCTTAGAGAATTAGGCAATTTCAGTTTATAAGAGACCGGGTTGATTTGTCTCAAGACTTCAAAGGGACCAATGAAACGGGGACCCAATTTGTACGATGGTAACTTCAGACGGATGTACTTGGAGGAGAGCCATACCTTGTCTCCTGGACGAAAGATGGGAGCCTCCAAACGTCTTTTGTCCGCATGCGTTTTCATACGTTGAGAAGCTTTCTCCAAAGCCGACCTGGTCTCTCTCCAAATGTCCGAGAAATTCTTAGACAAGGTGTCGACTGCCGGAACATCAGACAATCCCGAGACAGGAAGAGGAATTCTGGGTTGCAGTCCAAACACAATCTGAAAGGGAGACTTTCCAGAAGATTCACTTACTTGGTTGTTGTCATGGGTGCATCGCCACGAGGATCGTCGCGATTGCACATTCTGACTTCTCGCAGCTGAGTTGCTGTTACTTTGTGTTTGGTAGTGAGGGAGTTAATTTTACCTAGCTCTTTGCTAAGACTAGGTCCAGCCTCGCCCGGCTGCTTTTGATTATGTACTAATTAGCTTCCTTTATATTCCTGCCAGTCTGTGTGTTAGAGGCCGGTGAAAGCATTCATACAGACTGCAGATAGGATCGGTTCTGAGAAGACTTAAGCTAAGAGCTCCTTTGTTGTTTCTCCTCTCCTTGCTTATAGTTTATCTCCTAGACCTTTGGTGTTCCCTCTGTGTTTAAATGTTGTATGCAAGACAGTATTTACTTTACCCCCTGTCTGTCTCGTTTGTCTGTACTGTTTGTTAAGCAGTAACCTGCCTATTCCCTGTGTGGTAATCAGGGTCCTTCTGAGGACTAGATTACAGTTGTCAGGGACTTATAGGAGACAGGGTTACGTTGGCGGCCTGGACCTCTGTACCATTAACAGTACCTCCAGGTTGAGGGACTAGTCAGGTCCCCAGTCTAGGGTCAGCATAGACCCCGGTCCACCTGCAGCCTGAGTACAGCATTATACGTCTTCAGGATTCACCCACAGTACAACGGATATTATGTCAGGTAATACTATACTTTATGTACATGTTGAGATTTCCTATTTATGTGTTATATTGCATGTTGTCCCTCTTAGTATTGATTACTGACATCATATGTGTATCTGTGATACAGCGTGACATTTTCACCGGCCCAACTAAAGATTCTCCCCAGCTACCATGGATCCAGTAGCCCAGCTTGCCCTGCAGTTGCAGAGGTTGTCCATGGAGCTTACGGACATTAAGTCCAAGGTTTTGTCCCCCCCGGAGCAAACCAGATCTGAACCTAAGGTTGCTCTCCCGGACAGGTTCACTGGTGGGCGGGACAAATTTTTTACCTTCCGGGAGGCATGTAAATTATACTTTCGGCTGCGGCCTCGGTCATCGGGGAGTGAAGAGCAGAGGGTGGGAATTGTCATCTCGCTCTTACAAGGGGACCCTCAATCCTGGGCGTTCTCTCTTCCCCCGGGCTCCCCGGCCCTCCAGTCAGTAGATCGATTTTTTACTGCCCTGGGTCTGGTATATGATGACCCGGATCGGGTCTCCCTTGCTGAAACGAAGTTACGTAGGATACAGCAGGGAGATCGTCCGGCGGAGGAATTTTCTTCTGAGTTCCGTAGATGGGCCACAGATACTCAGTGGAATGACCCAGCTCTTAGGAGCCAGTTTTGTCAAGGGTTATCTGACAAATTAAAAGATGTTTTGGCTCAGTATGATTCTCCTCCGTCACTGGAGGCTGCTATGGCCCTTGCTATTCGTATTGATAGACGGCTTCGGGGGAGGTGCGAGGTAACTCCGTCCCCTGTTATGACTCCACCCACTACTAAAGTCCCTTATATTGAGGTTCCCCTGGTCTGTTCTGAGGAACCTATGCAGTTGGGAGGGACATCATTTTGTAGGAGGGAATCAGCGGTGCGCCGCAAGACAAGAAGGTGTTTCTTCTGCGGGAGAGAGGGACATTTTGTTGGGGGGTGTCCCTCCCGTGCCTCATTGAGCAAAAAAGTCACCGAAAAACTGTTAATCCCAGGTTGTGTGGTGGACGACAACCTGGGAGTAGGTATTTCGTCCCCAGGTCCGTCTCAATTTCTCGTGCCTGCGGAGGTGGTGGTTGGTGCGAGAGTTGAGAGGATTTCTGTTCTTCTTGATAGTGGGTCTGGGGCTAATATGATGGACGCTCGGTTTGCCCAGGTGCAAGGTATGCAACTGAGTGTATTGGCCAAACCGATCCCTATACTTTCTATTGACGCCAGACCTCTCGGTCAAGGTAGCTTTGTACAAGCTGTTCATAACATAGACCTTCGAGTAGGGGCAATACATAAAGAACAGTTGTCTTGTTATGTGTTGGAGGGTCTTCCTACTCCTATTGTGTTGGGACTTCCTTGGTTGGCTAAACATAACCCAGTGATTGATTGGCAATCCAGAGAGATAAGCCAGTGAGGTGAATTTTGCAAGAATAACTGCATGAACACGGTCATCGGTGCGGTCGTGCCTAGGACCTTGCCTCCTTTTCTGGAGGACTTGGAGGATGTGTTCTCAGAGGAGGGGTGTCAAGAGTTACCTCCTCATCGCGCGTATGACTGCTCAATAAAATTGCCGCCTGATGCCTTATCTCGTAGTTTCCCAGGGGCCGGAAAGACGGATGACCCGGTTCCTATCCTTCAGGAGGGAGTGGTAGTGTCGGCTGTATGCTCTGAGCTTGAGGAGGAGGTATTGGAGGCTCAGGGGGACGCCCCTGTAGGACCTCCAGGGAAACTGTTTGTTCCTAATCAGTTAAGACAAAAAGTTATAGAGGCACATCATAATTCTGCTTTAGCAGGACATCCAGGGAGTAAAGCAACTGTGGATCTCCTTTCTCGCCGGTTTTGGTGGCCTAACTTAAATAAAGAGGTAATAACTTTTGTCGCGTCCTGTGGAGTTTGTGCTCGCTCTAAGACCCCACATACCCGTCCTTCTGGGGTTCCTGAGGAGGAACGATTCTCGTCGTCACTTGCTTCAGTTTGGAGAGGAGTACTGAATAATCTGAGTGCTATGGGGAACCGTTACAAACGGAGGGCTGATAGGAGGAGAGTGTCTGGTCCGGACCTTTGTGTGAACGATCTGGTGTGGTTGTCTACCAAGAATATAAAACTCAAGGTTCCCTCCTGGAAACTGGGTCCCAGGTTCATCGGTCCATACAGGATCAGTTCTATAATTAATCCTGTGGCATTTCGTCTGGACCTCCCTCCTACGTTTAAAATCCACAATGTGTTCCACAAATCGTTGCTTAAGAGGTACGTGGCGCCAGTTATACCGTCGCCTCTGCCTCCTCCTCCGGTGGTGGTCAATGGTAGCTTGGAGTTTCAGGTGTTGAAGATCATTGACTCACGTCTGAATCGTCGGTCCCTTCAGTACCTGGTTCATTGGAAGGGGTATGGTCCTGAGGAGAGGACGTGGGTCCCTGCGTCGGAGGTTAACGCAGATCGATTGGTTCGGACCTTCCACACAACTTACCCGGGCAGACCTGGCCCTGAGGGTCCGGAGGCCCCTCGTAGAAGGGGGGGTACTGTCATGGGTGCATCGCCACGAGGATCGTCGCGATTGCACATTCTGACTTCTCGCAGCTGAGTTGCTGTTACTTTGTGTTTGGTAGTGAGGGAGTTAATTTTACCTAGCTCTTTGCTAAGACTAGGTCCAGCCTCGCCCGGCTGCTTTTGATTATGTACTAATTAGCTTCCTTTATATTCCTGCCAGTCTGTGTGTTAGAGGCCGGTGAAAGCATTCATACAGACTGCAGATAGGATCGGTTCTGAGAAGACTTAAGCTAAGAGCTCCTTTGTTGTTTCTCCTCTCCTTGCTTATAGTTTATCTCCTAGACCTTTGGTGTTCCCTCTGTGTTTAAATGTTGTATGCAAGACAGTATTTACTTTATCCCCTGTCTGTCTCGTTTGTCTGTACTGTTTGTTAAGCAGTAACCTGCCTATTCCCTGTGTGGTAATCAGGGTCCTTCTGAGGACTAGATTACAGTTGTCAGGGACTTATAGGAGACAGGGTTACGTTGGCGGCCTGGACCTCTGTACCATTAACAGTACCTCCAGGTTGAGGGACTAGTCAGGTCCCCAGTCTAGGGTCAGCATAGACCCCGGTCCACCTGCAGCCTGAGTACAGCATTATACGTCTTCAGGATTCACCCACAGTACAACGGATATTATGTCAGGTAATACTATACTTTATGTACATGTTGAGATTTCCTATTTATGTGTTATATTGCATGTTGTCCCTCTTAGTATTGATTACTGACATCATATGTGTATCTGTGATACAGCGTGACAGTTGTTGTAGGAGAATTCCGCCCAGGGCAGTAATTCTACCCAGTCATTATGATGAGCGTTGACGAAGTGACGCAGGTATCCAGCCAGGATTTGATTGATCCTCTCCACTTGCCCATTAGACTGGGGATGATATGCAGAAGAAAAATCTAGTTCAATTTTTACCATTTTACAGAGTCCTCTCCAGAGCTTAGAGATGAACTGGACGCCCCTGTCGGACACGATGTGGAGAGGAAATCCATGTAGACAGAAGATGTGCTGAATGAAGTGAGAGGCCAGTTCTGGAGCAGACGGGAGGCCAGATAGCGGAACGAAGTGGGCCATTTTAGAGAAGCGATCCACCACAACCCATACCACTGAGCAGCCAGAAGAAATGGGAAGATCCGTGATGAAATCCATCACGATGTGCTGCCAGGGAGCGGACGGCACAGATCCGTGGTCGGAGATCTCTGGGATCCAGCGGGTTCCATGGCCGGAGCAATCTGTAACGAATGGAAGCGGAGGCAGAGGTGGTGAAGTTCACATTCGTTTTTATTTTTAATGTGGAACCTCGAGACCGCGGTCCGGGGGGCTCCGAAGGGGGCGTAACTAGTGAGCCCCGGGTACCCGTAGTAAGGCCCCTCGAACAGGACCAGAATGGAATACCCGGAGGACACAGGTGCTACCTCCAGTTAGACCCCGGACACGTGGCAGCTGTCCCAGAGGGACCAAAGGGGTAACAGGTATTTACAGAGTCCGTGGAAAGTTCTTGACGGAGAAGGGTAAGGTCCTGGTCCAGAACGGATGGTAGAAGGCTGGCTTCAGTGACCTTGTCACGATCCACGGGAACGGATGGCTGATGGCGGAACGGGATGACACTTGCGCCAGTAATAGCCGAGATTGTCCAAGATAGCCAGATACAGGTTAGCAATGATCTGAGGAGACAAACAGTATCAGCGAAGCACAGAGACTGCAGACGCAGCGCATACAGATCAGGAACAGAACCGGATGTAGCAATGATAGAACACGTTGCTCCGGCACTCCCCTAATGGTGGAGTGACCAGATATAGTACTGAGTGCGCAGCCATTGGTTAATTAGCTTATTTCAAAAAATGCACGCTGCCCCTTTAAGAGAGACGGTGGGCGCGGCCTTGCGTCCTAAGCAGACTATCTGGAGGCCTGCCAGCAGCGTGCCAGGAAGTGGGGGAGGACACAGAACGCCGAAGGGCAGCTGGGGCAGGTGAGTGAGCAGAACGGAGTGCAGAGCCAGCGCTGGGACCGGGTGTAACAGTTTATACTGCCCCGTCTGAGAAGAGCATAAAGTAGAGACAGAGACTTTGATTTCATTGCTGTGTCACTTACTGGGCTTCTTGCTGTAATTTTGAAAAACCACAATAATTTCAAGTAAAAAACTGAAAGGTTTAGTGAAAAATTTCCCACAAAATGTATGTCACCATTATGTTGCTCCATTTTCACATAAATATCAGAACTAGAGATGAGTGAATATATTCTACTCACATATTTCAAAAATTCCATAAAGAGACAGCAAAAGGCTAAAAAAATAGAAAAATACATATCCTCAGCTTTTGTCTCACTTCTCGAGCCCCTCTGTTCCCCATTATCACCGGTTCAGTCCTCTACACATCAACAGCAATCGTTGAATCTTTGGGCCTCTTCACACTACACTGGAACTTCAGGCTCTGATGAGATCTGGGAGGGTTCTGCGCATGTGTGTAAGGTCGTGGTGCACACCGAGACATTATGACGCCACAACCTTACATGCGATTGCGCAGAACCATCTTGAGATTCATCAGAGCCCAGAGTCCCAGCCTAGCTTGAAGGGCCTGGAGATTCAGCACTTGTGACGGTCATCAGAGGATACGATGAGAACTGAACAGAGTACGGTGAGGAGTGGAGGGGCTCGATCAAAGGGGCTGGAGAGGTGAGCGATAAGGTGAGTATAAGGATTTTTAAAGCTTTTTTTATGCTCAGTTGTCTGGAGAGACCCCAGAGCATAATAAGAGACATTGAATTTGCCAAAAATAACTTCTCAGAATCGAATTTCTCAAGAAAATCTGTGCGAACATGTAACTTCAAATTTTGCCTGATTCATTCATCTCTCATCAGTACCTTTTTTTATACCTATAACAGTCATGCTTATTTCATAAATTCATAGAAATATAAATAAATTTGTAGACATCAATTTTTCATCATTTTTTTATTCCATGTACTTTCTCAGGGAAGCATGTATTTTGTGGTAAGAAGCCTGAATGAATACACATGTAATAACACATGGTTTATTGGATAAAGAGACAATGGTCTCTACATCCTGTGTGTCTTATTTGGTTATGAAATATGGATCATCTGAGAATTCTATCCTGGATGTGTTGGTAACAAGACAGAGGAACAGATGTGGTGGCTTATCTTAAATAATGTTTCCTTTGCAAGCAGGTTATCCTTCATTATTACAGGATATTTCCTCACATGATCCTTTTGTCTTACAGACATTGGAAGGAGGTTGGTAGTTCATAACAATTTAACAAGATATGAGAGTGCATGAGATTTTAGTGCCATACATTTTTTGCAGAATAGGACAAAATTAAGCTCTCATAATAAATTATAAAAAGATGTAAACATCATAGAAGACATTTATTTATTCATTGCTGGTGGAACTTTTAATATACAACACAGTATATATATATAATTCAGGTGCAGGTCTCTTAATCTAATGGCTATTAGATCGAAAATAGAAAAATAATAAAGGAGGTAGCACTACCTGGACTACCTGGACATGCATGCAAAAATAGACAGTTTATTTACTGCCTAAAATGAATGACATTTCACCCCCCGAAATTAGCCTTACCCATTTGAGGAATAGCATACGTTTTCTATTTTTTCCTAGATAATCATATGACCAGGTAGTGCAGCCTCTTATATTATTCATATGCTCGGATGCATGTTCAGTTACTGAACCGGCACAATCCTGCCCCTGGGGTCCAGTGAGCAGAAGCAAAAAGAAGGTGGGCCCGTTCTATTCCTTGGGCCCCATACGCCAGTAAGGCCAGAGACACCCTAGCGATTATAACATCAGTCCGATTTTATTCCTGCAAAGTCGGACGAGTGTCATGCAGATTTCATGCAAGTACAATCCAATTTTTGACACCTAGCATTCGATTCACATCTGAATGCAGTGCGATTGCTATCCGATTGCAATGTAATTTTAACATGAGCATTTACATACAGCAATTCTCTATGTCATTTACACATCGTTTTTAAAGGAAATATTCTTCAGAACACACACACACACACACATATATTAGATAGATAGATAGATGAAAAGACGGCAATTCAGCAGCTGCAGATTTTTATAGTGTGAGAAGGGGTAATACCCATGGAGCGTCCCAGGCTATTATTATGAACTCACAGCTGTATACTTAGCCTTTATTGGCTATTAAAATGGGGGACCCCACAAAAAATGATGTAGGGTCCCCCTATAATTAATAACCAGCAAAGGCTAGGAAGATAGCTGCGAGCTGATATTTATAGCCTAGGAAGGGGCCATGGATATTGCTCCCCCACCCCAGGCTAAAAGAATCAGCTCTAAGACACCCCAGAAAAGGTGAATCTATAAGATGCGCCAATTCTGGCACTTAGCCTTGCTCTTCCCACTTGCCCTGATGCAGTGGCAAGTGAGGTGATAGTTGAGGGGGTTGATGTCACCTTTGTATTGTCAGGTGATATGAAGTCCAGAGGTTAGTAATGGAGAGGCACCCCATTACTAACCCATAGTCATACTGTACACACACACCCAGAATAAAGTCCTTTAATTGAAAGAATGACACAGACTCCTTTAATCAATCTTAATTAAACCACACTTACAGCATTGCCCATTCCAGTGAAGTCATTGTACCCTTTAAGAGAATTAAAATAGTAAACAACAATATTCCTCACTTGTCTGCTGAGAAGATAATAATTCATTTATCCCACGACGGGTCTAGCTCTGCTACATCTAGATGGCAGACTGCATGGTTGCATGATGTGACTATACAGCATGCCAGCCAGCAGAGATACTAAGTATTCTCTGCTACTGCGGCTCAGTGTCTTACCATGAACTCCTATGACCTACTAAACATCTCTTATTCATTCTCGTCTGGACTATTGCAACCCTTTACTAATCGGTCTCCCTCTTACTAAACTCCCCCCTCTCCAATTCGTCCTGAATGCAGTAGCCAGGATCATATTCCTTTCCAACCACTAAATCGATGCCTCTACCCTGTGCCAGTCATTACACTAGTTGCCCATCCACTACTAAGTTCAACACAAATTTATCACTCTCACCCACAAAGCTCTCCACAGTTCAGCACCACCCTACATCTCCTACCTCGTCTCAGTCTACCACCCTACCTGTGCCCTCCGTTCTGCTAATGGCCTCTGACTAGCATCCTCAACAATCTGAACTTCCTGCTCCCATTTATAAGGCAATTCTTTGGATTGCACTACCCAGGAAAATTCAATTAATTCCCAATATCTACAGTTTTAAGAGTGGCATAAGAACACATTTATTTAGACTGGCCTATCCTCTCATCTCACTTATCTAGCTCTTCCAGTTTTTCCCATACGAAATTTCCTTCAAAATTGGGGCCCTCTTAGCATCTGTTCATGCACCCATCATTATTATTATTATTATTATTATATATTTATATAGCGCCATTTATTCCATGGCGCTTTACATATGAAAAGGGGAAAAATATAGACAGATACAATAAACATGTGCTAGACAAGGGACGCATAAGTACAGAAGGAGAGAGGACCCTGCCCGCGAGGGCTCACAGTCTACAGGGATGGGTGAGAATACACTAGGAGAGGGTAGAGCTGGTTGTGCGATGGTTCAGTACACTGAGGATCATTGCAGGTTGTAGGCTTGTCGGAACAGGTGGGTCTTCAGGTTTTTCTTGAAGGTCTCCGTTGTTGGTGAAAGTCTGATGTTTTGCGGCAGAGAGTTCCAGAGTATGGGGGAAGCCCGGGAGAAGTCTTGCGCTTAGTAGCCCTCTGTATCTGTACTTGTATTGACACTCGCTATGTGAACACTTTTTCACCATTTATTTTTCTTGTCTCCCCTATTTCCTCATAAATTGTAAGTCTGCGAGCAGGACCCTCACTCTTGGTATCTGTTGAGTTATGTGTTGCCCTGTAATGTCCTTGCATGTAAAAATCCCCTCTGAATTGTAAAGTGCTGCGGAATATGGTTGGTGCTACAGAAATAAAAATTGTTATTATTATAATCTAAAGTGTATTCCTTAACAATGAAACTGCAACATGTAGAAAATAAAAATTTGTTGCATTATGAAATTCGCAGAATTGATGGACATGTAAATATTATAAAATTGATGAGAAAAATGGAAAATTAATTTTCAGATATTTCGATTTTTTTCAGCATGGAGTTTGAGCTCCACCCACAGAAATACATGAATTTAGATGCATTGACTGCTATCAATGGGATTATTGAATGGTTCTCTGAAGAATGTTCTGCTCCGTTGAATGCACTTGAGTAAGTAACCTAGATCGGCTGCTGGCAGCTTTATTGCAATTGGACCATGGTGTCCCAGATGTGCTTGACAGCAGACAAGTCCAGAGATACTGCAGGTCATGGTAGCACATTTAGGCCATGCGGCTGCTCACAGTAATACCAGCATCATGCAGTTTGACATTGTTGTGTTGAAAAATGGCTCCTATGACACTTTGGAGAAATGGCCGTAACACTTGCTTCATGATTTATTCTGCAAGCCTAAAGAGGCAGACAGTGTCTACACAAACCATCAGAAGATGTTTGCATAACATTGAGTTACCAGCCAGACACCCAGTTACATGTGCTCCATTAACTTCATGCAACTGCTCTCAAATTGCATTGATTTTTTTTTTATCCTAACTCTACTTGTTATTTTTCTCCATTATTAATTACAAGCTTATGGCTCTAACAGCAGCTCTCCTTTCCTCTTTTAATTTCTGCCCAATCCCACTTTCCCTGCGCACTCTTTTTAACAACTCTCAATTACCCTTCTAGCAATTTTCCTTTAGTTTTATTTCCAACATTTCGTTTTCCTTTAAAACATATATCCTCTCTCTTTCTTCATGTGTGTTATCATCACAATCTAGTTTTCATTTTGCTTTGCACACTCCTCCTTTGTTTCTCTGTTGTTTTTTTTTACTTACAACAGCTCAGTGGGTGCTACCTTAGATTTCTTGGTGTCCATTTTAGCCTTTAACCCCTTAAAGACCAAGTCACTTTGGAGGTTAATGACCAGGCCTTAATTTTGAAATCTGACCACTGTCACTTTATTGCGGTTATAACTCTGGAACGCTTCAACGGATCCCACTGAGACTGTTTTTTCGTGACATATTGTACTTTATGATAGGGGTAAAATTTCTTCAAAAGTTTTTGTGTTTATTTGTAAAAAAATGTAAATTTGACAAAAATTTTGAATTTTTTTTGTCTCCTTTACATCAGCACAGTTTTTGAAACAATTTTTTTTGTTAGGAAGTTATAAGGGTTAAAATTTGACCAGCGATTTCTCATTTTTCCAACAAAATTTACAAAACCACTTTTTTTGGGACCACCTCACATTTGAAGTCACTTTGGAGGCCTATATGACAGAAACTACCCAAAAGTGACACTATTCTAAAAACTGCACCCCTCAAAGTGTTCAAAACCACGTTCAAAAAGTTTATTAACCCTTCAGGTGCTTCACAAGAATTGAAGCAATGTGGAAAGAAGAAAAGAACATATAACTTGTTTTCACAAAAATGTTACTTCGGACACAATTTTTTTATATTTTGTCAAGGGTATCAGGAGAAAATGAACCACAATATTTGTTGTGCAATTTCTCCTGAGTACACCGATACCCCATGTGTGGAGGAAGACCACTCTTTAGGCGCACAGCAGGGCTCGAAAGAGAAGGACCACCATTTGAGGTTTTGAACGTAAAATTGTCTGGAATCGAGATTGGATGCCATGTCGCGTTTGGAGAGCCCCTGATGTACCTAAACAGTGGAAATCCCCATAAGTGACCCCATTTTGGAAACTAGACCCCCCAAAGGAACTTATCTAGATGTGTGGTGAGCACTTTGAACCTCCAAGTGTTTCACAGAAGTTAATAATGTAGAGCCATGAAAATAAAAAATCATATCTTCTCCACAAAAATGATCTTTTCGCCCCCAATTTTTTATTTTCCAAAGGGTAACAGGAGAAATTGGACCCTAAATTGTTGTGCAATTTTTTCTGAGTATGTTGATACCCGATATGTAGGGGTAAACTACTGTTTGGGCACATGGCAGAGCTCGGAAGGGAAGGAACTCCGTTTGACTTTTGTCTGGAATTGAGATTGGACGCCATGTTGCATTTGGAGAGTCCCTGATGTACCTAAACAGGGGAAATCCCCCATGAGTGACCCCATTTTGGAAACTAGACCCCCCAAGGAATTTATCTAGATGGTGGTAAGCACTTTGAGCCCCCTAGTGCTTCACAGAAGTTTATAACGTAGAGCTGTGAAAATAAAAAAGCATATTTTTTCCACAAAAATGATATTTTCGCCCTTAATTTTTTATTTTCCCAAGGGTAACAAGAGAAAGTGGACTCCAAAAGTTGTTGTGCAATTTGTCCTGAGTTCGCCGATACCCCATGTGTGGAGGAAGACCACTATTTGGGCGCATGGCAGGACCAAGAAGGGAAGGAGATAGGTTTGACCTTTTGAACACAAAATTGTCTGGAATCGAGAGTGGATACCATGTCACTTTTGGAGGGCCCCTGATGTGCCTAAACTGTGGAAATCCCCCACAAGTGATACTATTTTGGAAACTAGACCCCTCAAGGAACTTATCTAGATGTGTGGTGAGCATCTTGAACACCAGGTGCTTTACAGAAATTGATAACAGAGCTAAGAAAAATAAAAAAACAAATTTTTCCTGCAAAATTTTTCTTTTAGCCCCAATTTTTTTTATTTTCTTCATGGTAACAGGAGAAAATGGACCTCAGAATTTGATGTGCAATTTCTCCTGAGTGTATAGTGAAGATTTTAATATTATGGTTTGAGGCTGCCATGACCCACTGGGAGAGCCCCTGAGGTGCCAGAACAGTAGAATGCCCCTTAAGTGGCCCCATTTTGCAAACTATACCTCTCAATGAATTAATCTAGGGGTGATGATCATATTAACACCAAGAGTGTGTCACAGAATTTTATACCATTGGGCAGTGAAGAAAAAATAATTACATTTTTACCACAAAAATTTTGTTTTAGCCCCAGATTTAACATTTTCACACAAGAAGTGGGTAAAATTGGCACCAGAATTTGTCCCACAATTTCTGCTAAATATAGAAATACACCATATGTGGCTGTACAGTGCTGCTTGGCCATACGGAGAGTCTCAGTAGGGATGGAGCGCTATTTGCCTCCTGGAGCGCTGATTTTCCAAGAATAGTTTGCGGTCTTCATATACAGAGCCCCCTAAGTGCTAGAGAGCAGAATCCCCCCTCCCCCAAGTGACCCCATTTTGGAAATTATACATCTGCCAAATATGAATGCTAAAGGTGGTTTATGCACACTGGGGCTCAGAAGCGAGGGAAGCATTTGCATTTGGGAGCACAGAATTTGCTGAATTTCTTTTGGCTTTTCCAGAACCTTTGTAGTACCAGTAACATGGAAACCCCTCTATTTCTGTTAACTGATGAAAAACCTGAGTGAGGACTTTTTTTGTGGATTGAATTGAAGCTTTTATTGGGAACATTTTTAATAACGTTTGAGATCACTTTTATCCGTCGCTCAACGCTGCGCACATACTTTGGGGTTTCCATATAACTCTCCGAGCTATGTGACAGATGAAACCCCTGAGGGATCCATTCACTATAATGAGGCAACAGAGTTACTCTGGACTCCATATGTTCAGCATTGTCCTTCCTTTCAGAGGTGCACAAAACTATTGTGGACTGCGTTTTCATGCACGCAGAAAAAGACGGACACCGCCGGATCACAGGTACTATGGAATTCACAGTGCCTCCATCTGCCTCATTATAGAGAATCTTTTGTTGGTGGTTCTGTCTGAATCATGCATTTCAGAGATTTACATGGAAACCCGATGTAAGTGCTCAGCGTAGAGCCCAGGATAAATATGCGCCGAGTCTTACTGCGATCTTTGAGAGGCAGAATGAACAAATCCACAGCAGGTGAGGAATTGGTTTTATTTATTTTTTACGCCATTCCTCATGCAGTATAAGTGATTAGGTGACTTTATTATTCGGGTTGGCGTGATTACAGCGATACCAGATTTATATTCGTTTTTTATGTTTAGCTTCTATCACACACTAAAAGAGCTATGATTTTTCCATATTTTGGCCCACAGAGTCATGTGAGGTCTTGTTTTTTGCAGAACTAGCTGACTTTTTTATTGGTACCATTTTTGGGGCACATGACATTTTTTGATCTCTTTCTATTCTGATTTTTGTGGAGGCAGAATGAACAAAAACCAGCAAATTCAGGAATTGTTTTTTTCCTCCTTTATACGTGTGGTAAAATTGATTAGGTCGCTTTATTCTTTGGATCAGTACGATTACAGCGATGACACATTTATATCTTTTTTGTTTTGCCGTTTTTACACAATAAAACCTTTTATAGAAAAAATAATTATTTTTGTATTGCTTTAATTTGAGGGCTTTAACTTTTTTATTTTTCTGCTGATGGAGCTGTATGGCGGTTTGTTTTTTGTGGGACAAGATGGCGTTTTCAGTGATACTATTTTTATTTACATTCGTCTTTTTGATAGCGTTTTATTCCACTTTTTCCAAGCAGTATGATGATAAAGAATAATTTGTATTGTATTTGTATTTATTTTACGGCGTTCACTGAAACGGTTAACTAGTGTGACACTTTTATAGGTAGGATTGTTCCGGACGCGACGATATCAAACGTGTACTTTTTTGTTTATTTAAATTTTTTTACATAAAAATGTGTATTTATTAGTGTTTTAATTATTATTATTATTTTGTAATTTTTTTACATATTTTTTTAAAAATGTTTTCTTTTTTACCTAGTCCCTTAATGGGACTTTCACTTTTTTTTACTTTGATTGCAGGTATAATACATTGCAATGCACTAGCATTGCAGTGCATTATACCTATACTCAAAACTTCTGACACCATGCTGTGAGCATGGTCTCAGAGGCATTCTGTAGCTTGATGACCCTGGAGTCGTCCGGATGACCATGGCAACGATTGGGCCCCGCGATGACGTCGCGGGGATGCCTATCTGAAGGCAGAGGGAGCTCCCATCCCCCTGCATCACTCCTGAACACTGCGATCGCAGTAATTAGGGGTTAACAGCCAGGGGCGGAGCAGACACCACTCCTGGCTGCTAGTGCAGGTGCTCAGCCACTGGCAGAGCTGAGCCCCTGCACTGATCGGGCAGGAAGTGCTGACATTTCAACATCTCCTGCGTGATCATGAGGAGCTCAGAAGGTGTCCATTTCTCATTTCCCTATTGGTAGGGTCTTCCTCTCCCCTTTACCATCCCTTTGTGTGGGTGTATTGTGCCATCCGCTACGACCCCCTCTTGGGTCATCACATTTTGTGACACCTCTTATTTCCAGCAGCGCAGACACTTTTTGAATATGTTTTATCCCTATTTGGAAGATGATGTGGTACAATCTTCCCCTAGACATGGGACATGGCAGCTGGTATCTGAAGCCCTTATAGTGGTAGTGTCTCACACAACCATCCCAGATAACTGATTAATATTTTTCTATCCTCCTACTGCTCAGTACTACTGCCCTGGAGCACAATTAAAATGTTATTTTCTGGTTTCACCAATAACTGATACCTATGACGCCAACATCATAGATGGTAGTTATACGCCCTTGACTGCCCACGCTGAGCTCCGATCGCTGCTGCTAATCATTTAGATGCCACTATCAATCACCATTTACAGGAAATAGAATGCCAATACGCTCATGCACAAGCTCCCTCCAAAGCGATTATGGCACATCAATGGATTAACATGACAACCAGGGCCCGGCTGAAGGTCTCATGGCTGCCATATTGGTATTCCTGTGAAGCCTAACGACAGACTAGGCTTTACAAGAGACTATGATGTACACCATATGCACAGTATATGCATGGTATTGCAGTATATCATATGAGCCATCAGATAATTGCAGGTTTAAGTCTTCTAAGTGTGCTAACCCCCCAACAGTTTTTGAAAATATAAAAAAGGAAAATTTCAAATTACCCCTGAAAAATAGAAAAACACCCAAAAACTTAGTTGATATTGCTGCAACTGTAAAAGCATGGGCTGTCAAAATAAAAATATAATTATGCTGATCAGTAAACACCTTAAAGACAAAAAAAATAGAAATAACAGAATTGGAGGTTTCAGTCACCACATCACCTTAAGAAATACAATAAAAGAGATGAGAACTTTGTATGTAACCCAGATAGTATCGAGGAAAATGTCAGCTTGCCAAACAAAACACAGTCCTTCATAAACCTCCACCGATGGAAGCATTACAGGTCTTGGAAACTCACTTCCTAGAACCAGATTTTTTTCAAAACTTCTGAATTTTTTTTCTCTGTGTAAATAAAACAAAAATCTATGCAAGTTTGATATCACCGTAAATGTACTGACTAGGAAAATCATGTTGCCGGGTCATTTTTACCATGCGATGAATGCTATAAAAACGAAATGCAAAAAAAAATGACGGAATAGCATTTTTTTCACCATTTCATTCCACTTGGAATTTATTTCCTGTGTTTCAATACATTGTATCATAAAATAAATGGCGCCATTCAAAACTACAACTTATCTCACAACATACAAGTCTTTATATAGCTATCTGTAGGAAAAGTAAAAAAGTTAATGCTCATGAAAGAAAAGGAGAAATAAACAGAAGTGAAAAATGAAAAATGGCCTGTTCTTAAGGGGTAAATGAAAGTTGCACAATTGGCACATTCAAATACCCAAATATACTAGTTAAATGGAACAGCATCACTCTACAAGTGTTTCCTTCCTGTGATCTCAGGCTTTAAAATCTCTTTGTGATTTCTAATGTTTTTGTACGTTTATAACACTTGTAATGTGAGTTTATTCTCAGAAATAACCACTAGGTGGCAGTATAGGATCATAACACAAAATGCAGAGCTTAGCACTCATGCATGCAGGCTTCTCGGTATATTCATGGGTTGGATAGGTGAAAACGAATCATTATGTAAATGTTTGTTTTTAGGTAATTTTGTTATTATATTGTAGTTTTAGTTTTTGTTTAATCCTTTCACCCCGCAGCCAATTTCTGTTTTTGTGTTTTTGTTTTTCCTCCTCTCCTTCCCGGAACCATAACACTTTTATTTTTCTGTCCACATAGAAATGTGAGTGCTTGTTTTTTGTGAGACGAGTTGCACTTTTGAATGACGCCATCATTTTACCACAGAGTGTACTCGAAAACAAGAAAAAAAATTCCAAGTGCAGTGAAATTTTGAAAAAAACACACTTCTGACATTGTTTTTTAGGAATTGCTTTTACTATGTACATTTTGTGACAATAATGACCATGTAATATGATTCTCCTTATCAATACGATTATGGTGATACCAAACATGTCCAGTTTTTTTATTATTTTATTGGTGAAAAAATCAAATATTTGCAAAAAAAATTTTTTCCGAGACCCGTAACATTTTTATTTTCCGTCCGATGGAGCTGCATATAGCAGAAATTACAGTTTCCTTTGAAGCCCGGCCACAGGCAGTGTAATGACAAACACGGGGGTCATCAGCTGATCTTCAGCTGTCATGACCAGGCAAGTGCCGGGGCCCTGAGCAGCGGGGGGGGCCCACTCGCCGTCGGGCACCCCGGCGCCCGTTAGCGGAGGAGAGCGGTGTCAGCACCACCACTGGGCCCCCCCGCTTGCTCAGGGCCCCGGCAGCAGCTGGCAGAATACTTACCTCTCCCGTGCCTCCGCTGCCGCAGCTCCGGGCTCCAGGGGGCACCGGCGCTTCCTCTCACAGCAGCGCCGCTGAATGACGTCATCATTCAGCGGCCGGCTGTGGCAGAGAGCGCGCGGACGCCGGACAGGTGAGGCGTGTGTGTATGTGTCTGTGCGTGTGTGTCTGTGTGTATCAGTGTGTGTGTGTGTGTGTGTGTGTGTATGTATGTATGTGAGAGAGTGCTTGTGTGCTGTGGTGCTGTCTGTGTGTGATGATGGGCAGGCATTGATGATAATGGGTAGGCATTGATGATGATGGGGAGGGGATGATGAAAATGGGCAGGCATTGATGATGATGGGGAGGGGATGATGATAATGGGCAGGCATTGATGATAATGGGCAGGCATTGATGATGATGGGGAGGAGATGATGATGATGGGCAGGCATTGATAATGGGCAGGCATTGATGATGATGGGGAAGCGATGATGATGATGGGCAGGCATTGATGATAATGGGGAGGCCATGATGATTATGGGGAGGCCATGATGATGATGGGCAGGCATTGATGATATTGGGGAGGCGATGATGATGATGGGCAGGCATTGATGATAATGGGGAGGCCATGATGATGATGGGCAGGCATTGATGATAATGGGGAGGCCATGATGATGATGGGCAGGCATTGATGATAATGGGGAGGCAATGATAATGATGGGCAGGCATTGATGATGATGGGGAGGCCATGTTGATGATGGGGTGGAAATGATGATGATGAGGAGACAATGATGATGATGGGGAGGCGATGATGATGATGGGCAGGCATTGATGATGATGGGGAGGCAATGATGATGAGGGGGAGGCAATGATTATGAGGGGGAGGCAATGATGATGATGGGGAGGCAATCATGATGATAATGGGGAGTCTTTCCACAGCGCCCTTTCCTGAGCCGTAACAGTGCAGAACGCAGTACAGCGCAGAGGAGAGCTCCATATTTTGTATCGAGCATTATATGGGGACCAGTATCCTGTATGGAGCATTATATTGGGTCCAGTATTCTGTATGGAGCATTATTTTGGGTCCAGTATTCTGTTTGGAGCATTATATGGGGGATGGGGGGTGACATCCTGCATGGGGTATTATATGGGTGATGAGGGGGAGACTATGTGGTGCCCATAATATTGTATGGAGGACTGTACTGTCCAGTCTGTACTGTGCGCTGTGAGGATTTGGCGGTTTTTGAGCTATTGTAGAATTTACAATAGATATCACTCATGTAATGGAAGAAGTGAAGTATTTGGCATTGTACTGTACCTATATTTCTCTGCTGTATCTGTGCATCATGAATCGTGGTCTGTGTTAAAGGGGCCCACTGAGGCTCTTTCGCCCGGGGCCCATAAAAACCTGGAGCCGGCCCTGGTCATGACAGTGCACTGGCGACCCGCGATCAAGTCATGAGAGCGTCAAGTGGTGGAGGTAATGACTGGCACATTGGGGCATGATAAATGCTGCTGTCAATCTCTGAGAGATCACAGGCCGAGCTGCAGGTCCTGGCTGTAGTACTCAGCCGCCACCTTCTGGATATGGGGCAGGCTCGCTGCATGAGCCAACTCCATATACCCTCTTCCAACACGCCCTGTATATATATGGAGGATGTCGTGAATGGGTTAAAAGGATTGAAGATTTAACAGAAAATAATATTAGTGGATTGCTTAAGTCGTGAATATATGACTATAGAAGGGTGCTTTATAGAAGAAATGAATCTAGTTACCATAGAAATTCTCACTCATTGTGACACTGCACTGGAGCACAGAGATAAGAGGACATGACATTCTGTGTCCTGGAACATCCCCTTTAACTGTTTTAATGTGATGATTAAAAAAGTAATTGAAAAGTTTTTTCCTTAATTAATTCTCATATCTATGAATATTGGTGCAAGTTGAAGGACAGTGTTTGCACTATTGTGTTCACGTGGAACTGGAAAATGCAGATCTACTGCTTGGTTGTATAATAACCCTGGAACGCAAGCTTTCTGCATTTGAAGAGTCCACGTGATTGACGTTTGTAATAAAGCTATTATGAACGATGTTCCCTTGCTCTATCCCGTGATTGGTCTTGGTGTCACTCTGTTCTCTATTAGTGACTGTTGTATAAAATCAATGATGTAGTTGGTTAACTGAGGACTAAAATTGCATCCACATCTACTAATATGCATTGTATCGGCCACATCAGACTACCTGCTGTCCATGAGCATGAGAGAGGCAGAGTACATTGCTAATAAAAGGCAGCACAGTCGTGCTCGGTATGTTCATCACCAGCAGAGAAGGAGTTGGGTAGAAGATCCCAAGGTTGAGGAGCTGCGATGGTTTAAGCTATTTGTTTAGCAGGAGGGACAGACTGGGGATGAAATTCAGTCCTGGCATTAGAAAGCACACAGGCCCATGGTGTCCCCGCCACTAAGTCCCATATGGGGAGTCTCTGTTACCAATATTACTTTACATGGAATATATCTAGATTTAATACAAGAACAATATTTATTATAATATTTCTATATAAGTTGTAGTAATAATAATAACAATATATAATAATAGTAATAATAATAATTCTGCAATATAACAAAAACCACAAGACCATAACAAAATATTATCAGCATGTACAGTATTAATAATACTGATCATGAAAGGGGAGCGGGCGGTAGTGTAATCAGAAGTATGGGATTTGCATACATGCGACCACTTGCCCTCATATCTAGTCAGAATGTGGCAGGGAGTATGCATATCACACACTGGTGACTCTGTGCTCTATGACAACAGGTTAGCAGCATCCTGGGCATGGCCAATACTGTTAATCGTATGCCAGACAATGCAGCCGGACCGGTCCATCTGATATTTGCCAGATTTGTCCAACGGCTAGCCTGGCCCTGTTCAGCAGTAACCAGCTAAGCATCTAATCTGTAAACCTTCATCTACAGCTCCTAGGTAGAAAAGTATCCAACATCTGTGGAGAATATAAAGCCATATATTTTACTATGCTTCACTATTCAGCAACAGAGACGTTAGCGTGCGCCTGTTTCTTGTGCTCCCAGTGCTCCTCGTGTTTCAACTCTTCCATTTCTGATGATTACAATACTAATATCAATTTGGTTCCAGTGCTCCTGTTCCTAGTTGTTCCAGTACTCCTGATGTTTCCATCTACCTTGTCCCTGGTTGCTCCAATTCTTCTCTTTCTAGTGATTTTAGTAGCTAGGTGACATCAGCCCTTGTATTCATCTTTGTTCTTGCATTCTTATTCATCTGTGGCTCTAGTGACCCTCTTTTTAGTGATTTCATAATCACCCCGTCATTAGGGATTTTAGTACTTATATTCTTGGTGATTCCGGTGCTCAGTAAGATGTACTGTAAGATGAGGATTACAAATATTTATCATCTTGTCTGTGAAATAAGTACACCCATATGAGAGATGGGATTACCTAGTCTGCACCTCTGACTAACTCTAGTTGTCTAGTGAGAGCTTTGAGACTTGGGCTTTACAACCGTTGATAGTATATTGAGACTTGAAATCCTAGAACCTTGGCTAAGATCAATATATTTGTCTGTTCAAATCACATGTCAATAGTTGTCTAAAAACACAACCATAAAGTCATAGGCTCATGAGCACCAGTTTAGGGTTTACCTGGTAAGGTGGATTCTCTAGGTCATAGGTCTGTGTGGGCAACATGAATCAGAGATGATGGCGTGCTGGATCAAATTTTAACATATGAAACTTAGATCATCAAGGGTCAGGACAGATGGGAAACTGGTATCTTCCATTTTGGCAATGGCTAATCACAGGTATAACAGAAGTAAGTAAAGCCTGGGATCTCCCAGCAAATAAATAATTAATGACAGGTATAACAAAGAAGTAAATGCAGCCTGGTACCTAGAGGCAGGGAAATGGTTAATCACATGTGTAACAGAGAAGTAAATGCAGTTTGCTATCTTCTTGCCAGCAAAATAGTTGGTAGCATCAATGTGAGCAAACTGCATTTTTGTACTAAGGAAATGGTTAACTGTAGGATAGCGGCATATTATCAGTAAACTGGAGATTTGCTTTGAGACATCCATTACCTTTATTGCAGAAGTCAGGCGTTAACTGGATTGAGCAGTTATGAGAAGATGTGAACTTGCCGAGAGGTTGGTGTGAACAACACCAAATAAACTGGGCTGCGCTTGGAAATGACTCTGTTTGAAGCATGAAAATCAGGAGAAGCTGAGGAGATGACAGATGCTTGACTAGAACTAAGCCAAGAAAAGTGGCAAATTCATGACAAACTTGAGGCAACCGTGGACTATGCTACTTAATACACAAGCATCTGAACTCTAACAGAGCTGGCCTTAAAAGGCCTAGCATGATATCTGACCTTGGCTCATAATTCCCTTTGGGTCACTAGTCATGTTATTTCACTATACTCTTTCATTCCACATGCAAAATCCTTACAGGTTCTTTTGTTTCTTTTAAGAAACTATAGAAATTATTTTGTATCTTTACAAGATTATATTTTATTCATTACTAGTTTCCTTTTAACCAATGACATTTTTGTATTTCACGGATTGTTTTATTCTTCAGATATTCTTGTCCTCCTTGGTCAATCTGTGTATGGCATGGTGGGAGGAGTGGCATCTATTTACAACCAAAAATCTGTTCCATCAACATATAAAGTAGTATGGTCAGTATAAGGGCCCCGTCTCACATAGCGAGATCGCTAGCGATCTCGCTATGTCTGACACGTACCCATGATCAGGCCCCTGCTGTAAATCGCTGGTCGTGTCAGAAATGCCAGGACTTTTTTTTTGATCGCTGGTCTCCCGCTGGCCAGCACGCATCGCTGCGTGTGGCAGGCAGGAGACCAGCGATCAGCTGGTAACCAAGGTACACATCGGGTTTCCAGGCGCGGGGCTGTGCCTGGAAACCCGACGTGTACCTTGGTTACCAGCTCCCTGCATCAGCGCGCCGGTATCCAATATACACTGCGGGTAACTAGGTGACGTTACCCGCAGTGTCGCTGTCCTGATTGCTGCCTGAGCTGCCTGTTTGGCAGCTCAGCAGCGATCATGTAGCGACACACCAGCGATCCTGATCGTTGTCGAGATCGCTGGTGTGTCGCTATGTGAGACGGGGCCCTAAGATGACTTGCTCTTCTTGTGGCAGTGTGGCAGGAAAGTGCTGATATTTTATCTGAGCTTGATATGGTTTTGAATTCTAAATTCATGAATTTACAGTATGTTTTATTGTGGAGAGTCATTCCATTAATACTCATTTTCTTGATGTGCTTTTGATTGGTGAGGTGTCTCAAGAGAAATCTCAAACAACTGTATAGAAAGCCCACTTTACTTCATGCACTGAGCTGTTGTCCAAACATGCAATAAAGAATTTGCTTATAGGGGAATCCATTACAGCCAGATGTGTTTGCTCAAAGGATTCCTCTACCCATAAGAAGTGTGAAGACATTAATAGTAGGTGCAAATCTCATGGCTGCAATAAAGATAAAAAAGACATTAAAGATAACCACTGCTAAGCCAACCAATTGGCATCTTTATAATTGCAAAAATAACAATAATCTGATTAAACATAATAATGCAAGATTGTTTTATCCTATAGATAAAAATTCACAATATTCTACAACCCCTATTTCAAAATAGTTGGGATGCTCTGTAAAATGTAAAGGACACAAGAATGTAATGATTAGGAAATCTCCTATAGCCATATTTTATTCCCAACAGATCACAAAACAAGTATAAGTAGTTGAAAGTTAGACATTTTTCCATTTCATATGAAAAAAATACCTTAAAAATTGATGACAGCAATGTATCTCAAAATAACTTGTGAAAGGGCCAAGTCTCCGTTATGTAGCATCCCAACTTCTTTTTACAACATTCAGTACAAGTCTGTGAAGTGAAGACATCAATTGCTAGAGTTTTGGTAGAGCAATGTTGTTCCATTCTTCTCTAGGTTGCTTAACAGTCTTCTTTGCTGGATATTTAATTTCCTAGTGTGCTAAATTCTTTATATTGGTGAAAGGTGTGAACTGCAGATGGTGAGTTCATCACCAGAACTCTTCTTCTGTAAATCCATGCAGTAAGCCGTTTAACATTGTCTTGTTAAAATATGCAAATCCTTCCCTGAAATAGATGAAACGTGGACAATGGACAGCCACAGGACGAAACAAAGATTAGATAATATTTAGCAACCAGTTTATAAAACAAAGGAAATGATTGGTAGGTAAACAATGTATAAGTAATAAAAACAATGAAAGCAGTTACTCTCACTAACAGCACGCAGGTGCACTTAAACAAAATTAACAGTTACAGTTATATGAAAAAGTTTTGGCACCCCTATTAATCTTAAGCTTAATGTTTTATAAAAATTGGTGTTTTTGCAACAGCTATTTCAGTTTGATATATCTAATAACTATTGTAATGTTTCTGCCTTGAAATGAGGTTTATTGTACTAACAGAAAATGTGCAATCTGCATCCAAACAAAATTTGACAGGTGCATAAGTATGGCCACCCTTATCATTTTCTTGTTTTAAATACTCCTACCTACTTTCTACTGACTTACTAACGCACTTTTTTTGGTTTTGTAACCTCATTGAGCTTTGAACTTCATAGCCAGGTGTATGCAATCATGAGAAAAGCTACTTAAAGTGGCCACTTGCAAGTTGTTCTCCTGTTTGAATCTCCTCTGAAGAGTGGCATCATGGGCTCCTCAAAACAACTGTCAAATGATCTGAAAACAAAGATTATTCAACATAGTTGTTCAGGGGAAGGATACAAAAAGCTGTCTCAGAGATTTAACCTGTCAGTTTCCACTGTGAGGAACATAGTAAGGAAATGGAAGAACACAGGGCCAGTTCTTGTTAAGGCCAGAAGTGGCAGGCCAAGAAAAACATCAGAAAGGCTGAGAAGAAGAATGGTGAGATCAGTCAAGGACAATCCTCAGACCACCTCCAGAGAGCTGCAGCATCAACTTGATGCAGATGGTGTCACTGTGCATCGGTCAACTATACAACGCACTTTGCACAAGGAGCAGCTGTATGGGAGAGTGATGCAAAAGAAGCCATTTCTGCAAGCACGCCACAAACAGAGTCGGCTGAGGTATGCAAAAGCACATTTGGAGAAGCCAATTTATTTTTGGAAGAAGGTCCTGTGGACTGATGAAACCAAGATTGAGTTGTTTGGTCATACAAAAAGGCGTTATGCATGGCGTCAAAAAAACACAGCATTCCAAGAAAAACACTTGCTACCCACAGTAAAATTTGGTGAAGGTTCCATCATGCTTTGGGGCTGTGTGGCCAATGCCGGCACCAGGAATCTTGTTAAAGTTGAGGGACGCATGGATTCCACTCAGTATCAGCAGATTCTTGACAATAATGTTCAAGAATCAGTGACAAAGTTGAAGTTACGCAGGGGATGGATCTTTCAGCAAGACAATGATCCAAAACACTGCTCCAAATCTACTCAGGCATTCATGCAGAGGAACAATTACAATGTTCTGGAATGGCCATCCCAGTCCCCAGACCTGAATATCATTGAACATCTGTGGGATCATTTGAAGAGGGCTGTCCCTGCTCGGCGACCATCAAACTTAACTAAACTGGAATTGTTTTGTAAAGAGGAATGGTCAAAAATACCTTCATCCAGGATCCAGGAACTCATTAAAAGCTACTGGAAGCGACTAGAGGCTGTTATTTTTGCAAAAGGAGGATCTACTAAATATTAATGTCATTTTTCTGGTGAGGTGCCCATACTTATGCACCTGTCAAATTTTGTTTGGATGCAGATTGCACATTTTCTGTTAGTACAATAAACCTCATTTCAAGGCAGAAACATTACTGTGTCCAATAGTTATTAGATATATCAAACTGAAATAGCTGTTGCAAAAACACCAATTTTTATAAAACATTAAGCTTAAGATTAATAAGGGTGCCCAAACTTTTTCATATAACTGTATATGTGAGCAAAAGAACAAAGAGATTAACCTTTTCTATGCAAAAATCAATAAAACAATAGTGCTGTGCCAGTACTTTAATAATCACTTATTCTGAGCAGTTTTTAAAGTGTCTCTTACATAAGAAGCGTTTTCTCCTAACTAACTGGATGTAAGATGGTACTGGTATGTCCTAAGACTGAAGTAGAAGGGTCCTTGCTGGGCTGAGTTCTGAATAATCATCAACGTTGTCTTGAAGCTCTTAGGGAATGCCGATCTCTCCAGTGCAGGGCTTCCCTAAGTTCTTAGAGACATGTCATCACGTGGCCTAGGCCGAGATTGTGCACGTGGTTGTCCTCCCCAAGTTTGCTGATGTCAAGCCGAACAACGCGTCCCAGAGCCACCAACAAAATAACCAGTGTTGCACTGCCATATCCAGACTTTCTCCAAAGAACCGCAGATTCACTTCCACCCGGATTTCTCCCAACAAGCAAAACTCTCGCGCTCCAACTACAATCTCTCGCCGCTGCCCTCTACTGGCCAGATCATTTATTACATCACAAATCTCCATCAATGCAGTAAACTGTGATTAACCTTTAAATAGATGTTGTCTGGATGGACCATATGTTTTTATAAAACCTCTATATAATGCTCAGCATTGATTTTGCCTATCAAGATGTGTAAGCTGCTCATGCTGAAGGCACTAATGCAGCTCCATGCCATCAGAGATGCAAGCTGTACGCTGATAACAATCTGGATGGTCCCTCTCTTTTTGAGTGCATAGAAAATGGCATAAATTTCCATAAAAAAATTATAAATATGAAAAATTCAACCTCTGATATGAGTTTTATGTTCCATTGTAAATAAAACATGGTTGGTTAGATTTCCAAATCATCACATTCTTGTTTTCTTTCCATTTCACATTTGTATATGAAACTCCACCTTTGTTGTATAAGTACAATATCTTGTCCAACATTGTCATTTAGTAATATTTTAGCACCTTGTTAATATACTGTCAATAAATGCTTTTCCATCTGGTATCCTTGCAGGTTTTTTACAGGTGTGGCAATTCACATTTTAATTTATGCCAGTATGTCCAGAAAGGAACATCTTTTGCTACATATCAAATTAAATCCTTCATAAACTGTATCACTACTCATTGTACACATAATAGAGTGTGAACTATTTCATATGAAAAGTAATATATTCAGAACACATCACCAAATCCATGTATTACCAGGAGTTCTGTCTTTTTTGTGTGATGACATTTTTTGGATCATTATGCGGGTTATGCGTATGGACTATTTGTACAGTATGTGGCATTGAGAGAGTTAACCATCTATTAAGAGGAGGTGACTGGGTAAAACCCTTCCTTGCAGTGAAGTTATACTGGATTTTGTAATTAGATACACATGCGTCATATAGTCTCAACTTTACAAATAACCCCGGAGTAATTTTCATTGTTTTTCTTTTCTTTTTTTCCTCCTCTTCTTCCAAGAGCCATAACTATTTTATTTTTCCAACCACATAGCAGTATGAGAGCATGCTATTTGATGGACAAGTTTTATTACAGCATTTATTTTATCATGTAACATAGTAACATAGTATTTAAGGTTGAAGGGAGACTTTAAGTCCATCTAGTTCAACCCATAGCTTAACATGTTGATCCAAAGGAAGGAAAAAAAAATCCCATGCGGCAAAAAATAAGCTCCACATTGGGGAAAAAAATTCCTTCCTGACTTCACATATGGCAATCAGACTAGCTCCCTGGATCAACGCAATATCTAGGAAACTAGTGAATATAGCCTGTAATATTATACTTTTCAAGAAAGGCATCCAGTGCCTTCTTAAATTTTAGTAAGGAATCACTCATTACAACATTAGACGGCAGAGAGTTCCATAGTCTCACTGCTCTTACAGTAAAGAATCTGCGTCTGTGATTATGGCTAAACCTTCTTTCCTCCAGACGTAGAGGATGCCCCCTTGTCACCGTCACAGGTCTAAGAGTAAAAAGATCATTAGAAAGGTCTTTGTACTGTCCCCTCATATATTTATACATTGTAATAAGATCACCCGTAAGCCTTCGTTTTTCCAAACTAAATAACCCCAAGTGTAATAACCTGTCCTGGCATTGCAGACCCCCCAGTTCTCTAATAACCTTGGTCGCTCTTCTCTGCACCCGCTCTAGTTCAGCTATGTCTTTCTTATACACCGGAGACCAGAACTGCACACAGTATTCTAAGTGTGGTCGCACCAGTGACTTGTATAGAGGTAAAATTATGTTCTCCTCATGAGCATCTATGCCTCTTTTAATGCATCCCATTATTTTATTTGCCTTGGCAGCAGCTGCCTGGTATTGGCCACTAAATGTGAGTTTGTCGTCCACCCATACACCCAGGTCTTTTTCAGTGACAGTTTTGCCCAGGGTTTTACAATTAAGCACATAATTATACATCTTATTTGTTCCACCCAAGTGCATGACCTTACATTTATCCCCATTAAAGCTCATTTGCCATTTATCAGCCCAAGCTTCTAGTTTACATAAATCCTCCTGTAATATAAAATTGTCCTCCTCTGTATTCATTACCCTGCAGAGTTTAGTGTCATCTGCAAATATTGAAATACTACTCTGTATGCCCCCTACAAGGTCATTAATAAATAAGTTAAAGAGAAGCGGCCCCAATACTGACCCCTGTGGTACCCCACTGCTAACCGTGACCCAGTCCGAGTGTGCTCCATTAATAACCACCCTTTGTTTTCTATCCATGAGCCAGTTCTTAACCCACTTACACATATTTTCCCCTATCCCCATTGTTCTCATTTTATGTATCAACCTTTTGTGTGGCACTGTATCAAAAGCTTTTGAGAAGTCCATGAACACCACGTACACTGCGTTCCCTTGGTCCAGTCCAGAACTTACCCCTTCATAAAAGCTTATCAGATTACTCTGACAGGAACGGTCCCTCGTAAACCCATGCTGATATTGGGTCATGAGGTTATTCTTCTTCAGATACTCCAATATAGTATCCCTTAAAAAACCCTCCAGGATTTTACCCACATTAGATGTTAAGCTCACTGGCCTGTAGTTTCCATGTGATGCACTAGAAAGCAGGAAAAAAATTTCAAGTTTGTTGAAATTGCCAAAAAAGTGCAATTTCACAATTTTTTTTATTTCTTTGCCATTCTCACTATACAGTAAAACTGATCGGGTGGTATGATTCTCCAGATCAGACCGATTATGCGGATACCAAGCATGTAGTGGTGTAAAAAAAATTAGAAATTTGTAAAAAAAAAAAGTTTGTTTGTGTCACCATCTGAGACGGGAATCGATTTTAATTTTCAATATATAGTGCTGTGTGATGGCTTATTTTTGGTGCCCTGAGCTTTGATTGCTAGCTACTTACTGCATTTTATTGCAATGTTGCGGCAGCCACAAAAATGTAATTTTGCTGTTTCGATTTTTTTTCTTGTTACGTCTTTCACCTATTGGATTAATATATCTTATATTTTGATACAGCGGACATTTATGAATGCAGCGATACCAAATATGTGTATTTTATATTTTTTAAATTGTATTATTTTTAATGCGGCCAAAGGGGGGTGATTTGAACTTTTCTGCTTTTTTATTTTTTTTCAGGTTTTAACTTTTTTTTAAAAAAACTCTTCACTGTGTTTATTACTTCCCTTAGAATAATTAAAGCTGTGATCGTATGATCGCTTGTGCTATAAATAGTGAAAATCACAATCTCCTATGAATGCCAGCTACAGGCTGACTTTCACAGAATTGTCATCACAAACATGGAGGTCATGACAAACCATCGGGCTGTGATCACGTCACTGGCACGCACAAGCTCCACTCTGGCTGTTAAAGGCACATGATAACTGATTAAATCAGCCATCATCTTCCGAGAAAGATGAGGCTTGGTGTGCGATCCCGCATCAAAGTCAGGAACATGACAAAACATATGACGCAAATGTACATCATATGTCCTGAAGAGGTTAATGTATTTATATTAGGGCTTGGTCAAACTTCCGTATAAATTGGAGTGATATCGGTACAACATCATATATTTGTATACAGCTGTCACCACACCGACTATTGCGATCACATCTCACGCTGATATATATGGCCTTCTGACTACACCCTTAAGGTGACCAGTATTTTTTACAATCACTTAAAGTTACGCAAATAAGCTTTGTATTTCTTGCTATTTTTGCAGGTGCCAATTTATGATAGGCCATCAATGTAAAATTTTGTTTACTTTTTTTCAAAATTTTTTTAATGTAAATGTGAAGTTTTACCAAAACTATTCCTATGCGGATGCTGGGCTACTCTGCTTTGTCTGGCATATATGCTTACCCAGGAGTCAACCTGGAACCTATTCATGCACCATCCAATATGACCTTCTGAACTACCAGTGGAAATGGGAATCTGAACAATGTTTTTCTCTGTTTTCTAAAGAAGAAGGGAGGCAGGCTCGGCCATTGGGAGTAACATCACTTCTGGGTACAAATTATATTGAATATATATTAAAAAGTTACTGTTTTTGGGGTTAAGTGACTGAGCATTACTACTAGTTATAATTCTCTTATATTTCTGTCATATTCATTACAAAATTACTTATAAAAAAAGCCGATTGCAGCAGGTGTCGTCTGTCTTTTGCATTGTCCTTATGAATGCAAAGTTAATGCCCCAGCTTCGGAGGATGATTTATTCTCTGTACCGTCATAAGAGGTCAGTGAGCACAGAACTAGGAGGTTAATCCTGACAGTTTAGGCTCATAGTTTTCTTTGATTATCAAATCCAGGAGGTGATTTATATACTTTACTGTAAGGTCTGAAAATATGAATTAATAATACATTATGCTAATATTACAAGTGATACTATGCATGTAGATGTAATAGGAATGTAGCAAGTATGCAATTCTGATTTTAACAAATAGTAACAGCCGGACGTAGGAGCGCAGGATAACGGGAGGCTGTCATGACGCTGGGAGGCAGTGACAACAGGGACAGGGAAAGGGGGTGGGGGGTAAGGTGAGCCAGGAGGGGACTGGACGATTGGACGGTGACAAAGAGGACGTGACATAGGTAGAGGTGGGGTCAAAGGGGACAAAAAGGCACTGACCAAGGAGAGAAGCCTCTCTCTTCGGGACCACCAGGACGGACAAGACAAGAAGACAGCAGCCCCCCCCAGCCAGAAACTTACCGGTATGGAAGCCCTGCTAGCACAGCTCCAGGAGGCAGCCAGCCTGCATCCGCCAGGCTGGCTTGAAGAATCCATTAAGGGGATTTTAGGCAGCAGTGGGGGTCCCACAAGGGTACGGAAGGCAGCAGCCAGGCGGGTGGGAGCGGGTTCGCGCTGCAAGCGAACACCGGTGAAGAGTAGCGGCCCCTCGGTACAGCAGGGGGCTCGGGAGGGCAAAACAGCAGCACAGGGTTCGCAGGGCAGAGAGAGGCGCAGCGCTTCCCCCAGAGATATGCCCACGCAGCTGTATGATCTCTCCAGCGCGCGGCAGCAGTGCGGTACCCCCTCCCCGGGTCCGACCTCACTACACCAGGCTCACGATGATCCCGAGCGGCAGCATGAGGGGGGAACCGCCAGGGAGCCAAGGGAGCGCGGCGGCGGTGGCCCCCCTGCAGTGCAGGAGGGACGGCGCTGGGCCCCCACGGCAGGAGAAAGCAGGGCAGGACCACCAGGGGAGCGACGAGGAGGCGACGCCGCATGTAGCACATGGGCGCCGCCATCTTGTTTCCGGGGTCCTTCCATCAGGCCCCCGGGAGGCAGGCTGGCCAGCGACATGCCTGAACAGAACAGGCTTGACAAGGGGCTGGCTGTGGATTTGCCTGCGGGGAGGGATGGACCCCCTAGACCCCTTAGACCAGCGCGGAACACTAGGCCCCCAGAACGGCTATCCCTAGACATGCCCGTCAGAGGGCAGCGACGGGTGAGAAGCCCATCCGGGGACCGCAGGGGTGGGGGGGAGGCCAGAAGAAGGAGGTCACGGCAGGGGAGGGAGCCCCCAGCAGGTCAGTCCCTAGAATTAGTGGCAGTACAACCGGGGGGCGCTGCAAGGAACGCGTTACCGGGGCTGCAAGCGGAGAAGAGGCGTCCAGCATACCACGAGTCCGATTCACAGCAGACCTGGGCCCAGGATACAAGACCCACAGAACCCGCGTGGCACCCCATCCAGGGCCAGTCAGACAGTGAGGACATCGAGGAATCCATACCCCAGACGGCCGGAGGGACATCAACGCCCTGGCGGCCTGGTAACTATGACTCTGTGTTGTGTCCGTCGGGTGTAGTGCGCTCATCTAATGGGAGGGGGGTTAGTCCGGGGACACATAGTGACCAGACATTTCCCCTTACATCAACCCCCAGTTCCCGCAACAATGAATGGGTCACGTTGCTAACAACATTGCGGGACAGACTGGACCGCCTGGAAGGGCCCAGTCAGGGACACTTAGCAGCATGGACTAGCCCATACACCACTCAAAAAGGGGGCACCAGCAGGGCGGTAGAGGCTAGGGAACAGCCCGAGGCTGTACCGACTGGTGAAGTCGAACAGGGTGGGCTGGATGACAAGGCCCGGGGGAGGTATACATCTGCTTCGCGGGCCCTTTAGGTGCACACCTTAAGAAGGAAGTAAAAGAAAAAATTTGGAAGGATGAATATGTCGACATATTTTCACTATTGCCCCTGGAGAAAGCGAATCTCGAGAGAATGGGAAAGTAGGGAACAAAAAGGACGAGGAGGAGGCGCGGCGGGGGCCAGTAGTACCACAGACATTTACAAATTGGTTGCAAGCCTTCGCTATCCTGGCCAGTATCATAGGGGAGAGAGCGCCGGGGAACTGCTCGCAGCTATTTTGCTACATGGACTTTATCGGGAGGCATATCGGACATACGGAGGGTACGCATGGTTGCGGTACGACGAGCAGTTCCGCCAGCGGAAGGCCATTCGCCCCTCCATTAGATGGGATCAAAAGGACATCAGCCTCTGGCTAAAGTTCATGTACCACAATCAAAACAATTACAGATACGGGACCCCCTTTCACGGGTGGGCCGGTAACTCCGGCCAAGGGGGGTATGGGGCGCGGGGTCAGTCGACAGGCAGTCCTCAGGCCAGAGCGGGTGGGCAAAAGGCAGGGCTGTGTTGGCAGTTCAACGACAGCCAGTGCAAATACGGCCCCGGCTGCAAGTTCAAACACGTTTGCGCAACTTGCAACGGGACCACCCACGGGTCCAGCAGATGTTACAGCAGGAACGGCGCAAAAGGGGGAACACCCGGCTATGGTCAAGGGGCTAACGCCAATCAAACTCCACGCGATGCTCCCGTACCTAAATAAATACCCCGACGCAGCCAAAGCGGACCTACTTACACGAGGCTTTAGAGACGGCTTTATCATTCCCGCCCCACCATTTCAAATGCAAAAGTGTTTAAAAAACCTTCGTTCGGCCTATCAACACTCGGAGGTTGTGAAAGACAAGCTAAAAAAAGAGGTGTTGCTAGGCCGAATGGCTGGGCCGTTCAAATCCCCCCCTGTTCCCGATTTAGTCATCTCCCCGTTGGGCATTGTCCCAAAAAAGGAGCCAAATAAATATCGCATGATCCACCATCTATCCTACCCACGGGACCAGTCAGTTAACGATGGCATCTCGCCAGAGTTATGCGCCGTGGTGTACGCGTCCTTTGACGAGGCTTTACAGTGGGTGAGGAAGTGTGGAAGAGGGGCATTAATGGCAAAAACGGACGTAGAATCAGCGTTTAGGCTATTACCGGTACATCCTAGTAGTCAGCGCCTGCTCGGGTGCTATTGGGAGGATGAATACTTTGCGGACAGGTGTCTACCTATGGGCTGTTCTCTGTCATGCTCACTGTTTGAGACCTTTAGCACGTTTGTTGAGTGGGTTGTAAAGTACATTTCCGGCTGCAAGTCAATAATACATTACTTGGATGATTTTTGGTGTGTAGGACCGCCCGAATCGCGGGTTTGTGAGACCATCTTGCGGACTTTGGAGTGGGTAGCCGGGGAATTCGGGGTGCCCCTGGCCCCCGAAAAAACCGTCCGGCCTACGTCATGCATTTCATTCTTGGGAATCGTGATAGATACGGTAAAGTGGGAGTGCCGCTTGCCGGAGGAAAAGGTAATGGCGCTAAAGGCCGAAGTAGCCAGGGCACTGCAGCATAAAAAATTGAATTTAAGGGAGGTGCAGTCTTTGCTGGGCAGCTTGAATTTTGCTTGCCGGGTGATGCCCATGGGTAGGGTATTCTCAAGGAGGTTAGCAGGAGCAATGGCAGGGGTGAGGTCGCCACATCATTACGTGCGATTGTCGGCGGAAAACAGGGAAGATTTGGAGGTTTGGGGGGCATTTTTGAGTAAATACAACGGGCGGTCTCTGATGATGGATGACTTGTGTTGTAACTCGGACATCGATCTTTACACAGACGCAGCGGGAAGCTCAGGTTTTGGGGCCTACTTACAAGAGCAATGGTGCGCAGAAAAGTGGCCCGAGGAATGGGTACGGGCAGGCTTGGTAAAAAACATAGCTCTCTTGGAGATTTTTCCCATCTTGGTGGCCGTGTCGTTGTGGAAGTACAAACTTAGAAACAAAAGGATCCGCTTCCAATGCGACAACATGGGCGTGGTGATGGCAATAAATAACATTTCTGCTTCTTCCCCCCCGTAATCAGGGTACTACGACAGTTGGTTTTGGTATGCTTGTCTATCAACGCTCATTGTACTGCGACACATGTGCCGGGCGTAAATAATTCGATAGCTGACGCACTTTCTCGTTTTCAGTGGGAGCGGTTCAGGGCCTTAGCCCCGGAAGCGGACGAAGTGGGCCTGGCCTGCCCTCCCGGACTCTGGAAGGTGGTATAAGGGCTGCCGAACCTCTAATCAGGTCTTCATTAGCTAGCGGCACATGGACAGCGTATCAGCGGGCATGGCAACTATGGGAGGAATGGTTAGAGCAGGGGAACCTGCAATTAGCGGAGGAGGAACAGGTGGGAATAATGCTAATGGGTATTAGGAGAGGGGCAGATGGCAACTGGTCAGCTGCCAGGATGAACCGGTTGATTTCCGGTTTGGCGTTTGGTTTCAAACTCCGTAACAAAAAAGACCTAACAAAGAACTTTTTAGTGAGGCAAGCACTCAAAGGGTATCGTAAGGACAAGGTTCAATCGGATGGTAGGAGACCGGTGTCATTCGGGCTATTAGAGGTGATTGGTAAGCAGTTGGACATAGTATGCAGGACAAAGTTCGAGGCCGGTTTGTTCAGGTTGGCCTTCTCGTTAGCCTTTTTCGGGGCAATGAGAATAGGAGAGTTGGTGGCGCCGGGAAAGAACAAAAGCGGGGGCATAATAGCGGAAGACATAGCGGCCAATAAAGGGGAGCTAGAATTTTGGATTAGAAAGTCAAAAACGGACCAGCGGGGAAGGGGTAGGCGAGTACGTCTGGGTAGTGTGAAAGAGTCTAGCATGTGCCCATTACTATGCTTCAGGGTATTTATAGCTGGGAGACACACGAAAAAGGGGCCCTTGTTGTGCCACGAGGATGGGTCATACTTGTCAAGATACCAGTTTATCGCAGTGTTCCGGAAGTGCCTGGAAGCAACGGGCAGGGATGCTCGGAGCTACGGCAGTCATTCCTTTCGCATCGGTGCTGCTACAGAAGCAGCGGTAGGAGGTTTGAGTTCTGAAGTGGTAAAGAGAATAGGCCGTTGGGAATCGCAACGGTACCGGTCCTACATACGACCAAACAGGTACGAGGTGGCCAACCCCCCAGAAAACTTGGAGCACTAACTTTTATTTGTTTCATTACAGGCCGGGTCCCATTGTTAATCTGGATTCTAGGTCACTCTTACGTGCACTGGGGAGAAAAGCGAGCCCACACACGGACTGAGGGGAGACAACTAGGCTTCAGCAAGAACAAGGCATTGATCAAGTGGTTGGGGTTCAGGGGTTTGGTATGGAGCCGGGTAGTTGACGAGTTTCACCTAGCGGTGAGACGACATGGGGCACCGGACATATTGGTTTTACACGTGGGTGGTAACGACCTGGCAGTCCGGCCAGGAAAGGCGCTGGTCAGGGACATCACAATCGACTTGAGGCAACTATGGGGGGCCTTTCCGAAGCTGAAGATAGTATGGTCTGACATGATACCCAGAAAAGTATGGAGGGGAGCAAGATCCGTGGCTGGGATTAACAGGGCACGAATAAAAATAAACAAGGCAGTATCCAAATTCGTGGTGCAGAACGGGGGATTGGCGATACGCCATGCGGGATTGGACAATATAAATGATGACTTTTGGTTAGCGGACGGAGTACATCTGAACGGAAGGGGAACTGACCTGTGGTTGTTGGGGTTGCGAAAAGGGATGGAGCAGGCCACAGCATTGCCGAATGGTGGGGTCTCAAGCCCTTGAGGGGGTCAAGGGCTCTCGGTGTGGCGTTGGTGGGTCCTCGAAGTTGGTAAAAGAAGGAGGATTGGGGGACTGGACTCGTTAGATACGGGGGTCCCCCCTTCATTTGGATGTTGAGGTGGTGGCGGTCTGGTGAGTTTTGTGGGTGATACCCGGCGATGGAACGCCGGGGTCACGGTAAATGGACATTTGGGTGATTCCCGGCGATGGAACGTCGGATTCACATTAACTGGATGGGTGATACCCGGCGATGGAACGTCGGGTTCACAGCTGTATTACATTGGGCGATTCCCGGCGATGGAAGGCCGGGATCGCATGGAGCTAGAAGGCCACCCCTTACCCCGGTTCATGGTGCTCCTGAGTCAGTGGGCGGCTAGGAGTAAGGCTGGGGGGTAAAATGGGGCAAGGCCCGGTAAATAAGACCGCCAGACCTTCTCTAACTTCGAGGACCTCACCAAGTGCTTGATTAACAATCAATTTAAATAAAAAGGCTGCTGTGGCCGTTATTACCCAAAATACGGTTGTCGCGTGTTTCTTGGCCAATAGCAAGGGAGGGAACGGGAGGTGAGGGTGACGGGGGTGGGGGGGGGTAAGTCGGGCCATAGGAATCAGCCTATCCAGTGTCAAGTAACAGCCGGACGTAGGAGCGCAGGATAACGGGAGGCTGGCATGACGCTGGGAGGCAGTGACAACAGGGACAGGGAAAGGGGGGGGGTAAGGTGAGCCAGGAGGGGACTGGACGATTGGACGGTGACAAAGAGGACGTGACATAGGTAGAGGTGGGGTCAAAGGGGACAAAAAGGCACTGACCAAGGAGAGAAGCCTCTCTCTTCGGGACCACCAGGACGGACAAGACCCACCCACCCACCCGGAAAAAGGAGAAAAAATCGGGTCACAGCGGCGATTACCGAGGAGCTGTCATGTAAAAATGTTGTCAATTATGTTTTGCTTTTTACTATGCCAAAAAAAAAAAATATGCATATATATATTATTACGAAAGAGAATTTAACTGCATTGGCCTCGTAAGCCCAGGGGAAGGGCAATCCGACAGTCGTGGTTCCCTGGAGGTTTCCACCACAAACACAAAAAAAAAATAAAAAAAAATGGGGGTTTTTCCTCTCCCCAGAGCTGTCGGATAGCTCCTAGTGAGTAAAGGCCTCTGCTTCAATGGGTATGAATGTTCTTGGGGCGTTGGTGGGTCCTCGAAGTTGGTAAAAGAAGGAGGATTGGGGGACTGGACTCGTTAGATACGGGGGTCCCCCCTTCATTTGGATGTTGAGGTGGTGGCGGTCTGGTGAGTTTTGTGGGTGATACCCGGCGATGGAACGCCGGGGTCACGGTAAATGGACATTTGGGTGATTCCCGGCGATGGAACGTCGGATTCACATTAACTGGATGGGTGATACCCGGCGATGGAACGTCGGGTTCACAGCTGTATTACATTGGGCGATTCCCGGCGATGGAAGGCCGGGATCGCATGGAGCTAGAAGGCCACCCCTTACCCCGGTTCATGGTGCTCCTGAGTCAGTGGGCGGCTAGGAGTAAGGCTGGGGGGTAAAATGGGGCAAGGCCCGGTAAATAAGACCGCCAGACCTTCTCTAACTTCGAGGACCTCACCAAGTGCTTGATTAACAATCAATTTAAATAAAAAGGCTGCTGTGGCCGTTATTACCCAAAATACGGTTGTCGCGTGTTTCTTGGCCAATAGCAAGGGAGGGAACGGGAGGTGAGGGTGACGGGGGTGGGGGGGGTAAGTCGGGTCATAGGAATCAGCCTATCCAGTGTCATGGCTTAGAAATGTACTGCAGTGTTCAGACATGACTCATAGCTCACTGGGAGTATTCATATCACGCTACGCCAAGAAATGCTGCATATATTTTATGTCTGTAATATATTTTAGAGATTATCCACACTGGAGTGGAAATGTAAAGGAAGTTGTAGAAGAAGATGATTGTGAATATCCTCAATTATTCTGTAAGTTATTGTGTTCAAACAGTATTTGTATTTAGACGAGGTGCAAACTTCTCTATTCACTTCTATGTGCCAAACCATGTTCTAGATGTACAGATGATTGATTGTGTTGCTTGCAGAATATTATGTGGAGATACAGGTGCAGACTGCAAAGAGATGCAGAACTCCCAACCATCATATATTATGATCCAAATACAGAGGAAAGAAATTATCCATAAATGCATGAAAAATACAAATATTTTAATATTTTCTTGCTGCATATATATCCTATATATGATTGATACTTTTATATTTCATAGATCTGCTTGGTACCGTTCATATTTCAATTTTGAGATTTATTCATTTGAGGTCAGTTCCAGCTGTCACTACAGTGGTGAAAAAGGAAGAGTTTCCCGCCTAAAATTATGGTTATTAAAGGGGGAACTCTCCCTACAGTTCTATGGAGGTCCGATATTAACTATTAATGTCGAACTCGACCATTATTAAATAATATCCATGTAGTAATGCATTAACTTTCCATGTTCCTTACAATACATACAAACTGAGACAAAACAGTGTATTAATAAAGGATATTTATTACACACACAAGTCTACAGTATATTAACATACATACTGTATATATTTATACCCAAGCTGACAACTCTAAATATAAATATATATACACATATACTGATACTACAACACTAGTACAGTAATGTCACATCAGTACCACACCTTCAAAACCCACAACTGTCCCCCAAAGAAACAAGTTACCCAAACATGCACATCATGGAGTCTCAGGAGAAACAGCCAGAGCAGCACATGTGTCTTGGGGTTTACCTCCAGCCAAAAGAAGTGTGTCCAGTCCCAGGTATGGGGGACGATGTCACCAGTCTATTGTCCACTGGCTAAGCTTCATTCCCCAATCCTGATTAAATCTGTTCTACTAGCACATGACTGGACCTTTCTTTGTCTTAATGCAATTGAGACCACATGAGGAGGGGGCTTCTGATATGTATACTGTATATACATACACACATGAAATCCTTCACCCTCTACATATACTTTGGACACTAGTGGGGGCACTATTTATGTGAATGCATGTGGGTGGGATTATAAATATATATATATGTATATATATATATATATATATATATATATATACAGTATATACACACACAGTTACATATATATATATTATATGAAATACAAGGGTAACATGCAATATATATATCTCTTATATATATATCTATATAAAGATATACAATTTGGGGCACTTCCCTTCTATAAGTGGCATGTAAAAGTTTGGGCACCCCTGGTCAAAATTCATTTTTTTATGAACAGTTAAGCAAGTTAAAGATGATATGATGTCTAAAAGGCCTAAAGTTAAAGATGATACATTTCCTTTGTATGTTTGGAAAAAAAAGTATATTGTGATTTTTTAATTTTAAAAATTACAAAAAGGAAAATAGGCTGATTGAAAAGTTTGGGCACCCTCAGAGATTTGTGTGCTCAGATAATTTTGACCAAGGTTTCAGAACTTAATTAGCCTGTCAGGGTTAATGATTTGTTCACTATTACTGTTCTGAAAGGCTAGGTGATGCAAATGAAAATGGTGGAGGCACACAAAACAAGAGAAGGCTATAAGAAGATAGCAAAGCGGTTTCAAGTTGCCCTTACTTCAGTTCGAAATGTAATTAAGAAATGGCAGTTAAGAGGAAAAGTAAAGGTCAAGATAAGGTCTGGAAGACCAAGCAAAATTTTCAGTGAGAGCTGCTCATAGGATTGCTAGACAGGCAAATCAGAACCCCCACTTGATTTCAAAAGACCTTCAGAAAGATTTAACAGACTCTGGAGTTTTGGTACATTGTTCTACTGTTAAGAAACAACTGCACAAATATGGATTCCAGAGAAAAATCATCAGAAGAAAACTTCTACTGTGTCCGTACCATAAAATTGAGCATCAGAAGTATGCAAAATATCATCTAAGCAAACCTTATGCATTTTGGAAACAATTCCTGTGGACTGATGATATTAAGGCCTCTTTCACACTTCAGTCATGCGACGTCAGTCAAAATCCGTCAAAATGTGAAAAAAACGGATCTACCACTTTTTTTTGGCTGATCCGTTTTTTTCCATTGACTTGCATTAGTGACGGATTCTGACGGATGGTCGTCCGTTAGGTCCGTTTTTTGACGGATCTGCCAAAAAATTGGCATCTGTCATTTCAGAAAAACGTCCAATGCAACTTTTTTTGGTCCGCCAAAATGGCGGAGTGTGGCGGATCAGCCGCATCCGCCATTTTGTATAATGGCTGCCTATGGGCGGCGGATCCGCTGGCATCCATCTTTGACGGAATCTGCCAGCGGATCCGTCGCCTGCACAGAAAACCATTGAAAATGCTGCCAAAAACTGTCAAGTCTCTCTCTCTCTCTCCTCGGTCCGGACTTGCAAACTTACATTTTCCGGAACGAAAATTTCATCATTTCCGGGTGAACACTTCTTGGCGGATCCGTCAGAAAACTGATCCGTTTTACATCCGTTTTTACACTTTTCTGACGGATCCGCCATTTTCACACTTGGGCGGACGTCACACGACTGAAGTGTGAAAGAGGCCTAATATACAACTCTTTGGCCACAATGTCCAAAGGTATGTGTGGAGAAAAAGGGCACAGAATTTCAGGAAAAGACCATCTCGCCTAGCATTGAGCATGGGGCTGGATCAATCATGCTTTGGGATAGTGTTGCAGCCAACAGGAACATTTCAAGCGTAGAGGGAAGAATGGATTAAATGAAATTTCAACAAATTCTTGATGCAAACATAACACTATCTGTAAAAACCTGAAGTTGAAAACAGGATGGTTTCTACAAATAGATGATTCTAAACACATGTCAAAATGCACAATAGACTACCTCAAAATGCTCAAGCTGAAAGTTTTACAATGGCCCTATCAGTTCTTTGATCTGAACATCATTGGAAGTCTGTGACTGGACCTCAAAATAGCCTACGAGGAAAAAAAGGGCACCACCTCACAATAATAAGGGATCTACCTGTCACATACAAAAAAGATGCATGATCAATGTAAGAGAAGAAGTAGTATGCAATGACAGTGATCACTAAGTAAAATTAAATAGTTTATTAACAAAACAAGCCAAGTAAGACATTTAAAAACAATAAAAAAATTAATAGCTTAACCCCTTCCCGACCTGTGACACAGCGTATGCGTCATGAAAGTCGGTGCCAATCTGACCTATGACGCATACCCTGTCATCAAAGGATCGCGTTCCTGCGGGTCGGGTGACCGGGGTAACTGAAAGGTCACCCGACCCGCAGGCACATGACCCTTTGTGCTTCACCACAGGGGGGTTGGCTTAACCCCCACGTGGCTACGTTCGCTCTGATTGGCTGTTAAAAGTGAAACAGTCAATCAGAGCAATCTGTAATATTTCACCAATGAAATTTGGTGAAATATTACAATCCAGCCATGGCTGATTCTGCAATAGCATCTGTCATGGCTGGAGACCAAGATCCGACCCCCCCACACCGAGTCACGGCGGCGATCGGCCGCCGCCACGATAGATGGCGGCGATCGGTCACCGCCGTCACTTACTGCTCCCCTCCTCCTTGCCTCCGCTGCCCCCACCTTCCGATTAACCCCCCTTACCTTCTGACCCCCCCTACTCACCTCTCCCGGTCCTCCGATGTCCCTGGATCTGTCCCGGCGTCCGTCCGGGATGTTTCATGGGCGCCGCCATCTTGCAAAATGCCGGGCGCATGCACAGTGCGCCCTCCAGAGTCCAGAAATTTATTTTGATCACTGTGATAAACTCTCACAGTGATCAAAATAAAAAAAAGTAAATAAAAGCCCCATTTATCACCCCCATAGGTAGGGACAAATAATTTTTTTTTTTTTTTCTCTTATTAGGGTTAGGGTTACGATTATAAGGCTGTGTTCATATTGCGTTATGGCAGTCCGTTAGACGGACTGCATTACACCGCAGTATAACGTGGTGTAACGCAGTCCGTTAACGCTGCCATTCAGCCCCATTTGCGGGCGCATCGCAACGCATGCCTTAAAGCGGCATGCGTTCGCGATGTGCCATCATTCAGTGATGGAGCCTCGAACGCGGCCTGCAGCGTCTGGGCTCCGTCACCGCTAGCGTAGATGAATCATCTGCTGATTCATCTGCGCTAGTGGGTATAGCATAACGCGATCGCGTTATACTATATTGTTACCAGCCCGTCAACGCTATGTGTTGAACGGGCTGGTAAAACGCAATATGAACCCAGCCTTAGGGTTAGGGTTAGAACTAGGGTTAGGGTTAGCCTTAGGGTTAGCATTAGGGTTAGAATTAGGGTTAGAATTAGGGTTAAAGTACTGTCACACTAAGCGAGATCGCTAACGAGATCGCTAAAGCGTCAGCGATTTTATGACGCAGCAGCGATCTCGTTAGCGACGTCGCTGTGTGTGACATGTAGCGGCGATGTGGCCCCCGCTGTGATGTTGCTGATCATTCATGAATGTTCTGAGCCGTTTTTTGGTCATTGGTGTCCCGCTGGTGAGCCTGAATCGCTGAGTATGACTCCCTTTATGAACGTCTTTACCAGCGGCGCAGGCTGGACTAGGTTTTCCCAACGACCGTAGAGGTCATTATACAGATCGCAGATCTCTGATGAGATCTTTGTGTTTGGAAGCTAACTAGCGATCATATAGCGATCACACCAACAATCTCGCTAGGTCGTGCCGTTGTCGTGATCGCTGGTGCGATCGCTAAGTGTGACAGTACCTCTAAGGTTGGAATTAGGGTTAGAATTAGGGTTGGAATTAGTGTTAGGGTTGTGATTAGGGTTAGGTTTGTGTTTAGGGTTAGAGTTAGGATAAGTGTTAGGGTGTGTTTGGGGTTAGGGTTGGGATTAGGGTTAGGCTTGTGGTTAGGGTTATGGTTAGAGTTGGGATTAGGGTTAGCGATGTGTTGGGGTTAGGGTTATGGTTAGGATTTGGATTAGGGTTAGGGTGTGTAAGGGTTAGGGTTGGGGTTAGAGGTGTGTTGGGGTTAGGGTTGGAGTTAGAATTGAGGGGTTTTCACTATTTAGGCACATCAGGGGGTGTCCATACACGACATGGCGCCACAATTGATTCCTGCAAATTTTGCGTTCAAAAAGTCAATCAGTGCTCCCTTTATTCCGAGCCCCGAAGTGTGCCCAAACATTGGTTTACCCCCATATATGGGGTATCAGCGTACTCAGGAAAAATTGCACAACAACTTTGGGGTCTAGTTTCTCATGTTACCCTTGGAAAAAAAAATTGGGGACTAAAAAATTATTTTTGTGGAAAAAAAATGATTTTTTATTTTCACAGCTCTGCGTTATAAACTTCTGTGAAGAACTTGGAGATTCAAAGTGCTCACCACACATCTAGAGGAGTTCCTTGGGGGATCTAGTTTCCAAAATGGGGTCACTTGGGGAAGTTTCTACTGTTTAGGCACATCATGGGATCTGCAAACGTAACATGACGCCAGCAGACCATTCCATCAAGTCGGCATTTCAAAACGTCACTACTTCCCTTCCGAGCCCCGAAGTGTGCCCATACAGTAGTTTTCTCCCACATATGGGATATCAGCGTACACAGAACAAATTGGACAAGAACTTTTGGGGTCTAATTTCTCCTGTTACCCTTGGGAAAATAAAAAAATTGGGGACTAAAAGATCATGTTTGTAGAAAAAATATGATTTTTTTATTTTCATGCCCGGGCGTTATAAACTTCTGTGTAGCCCTTGGGGGTTCAAAGTGCTCACCGCACATCTAGATAAGTTCCGTGCGGTGTCTAGTTTCCAAAATGGGGTCACTTGTGGGGAGTAACATGATGCCCGCAGACCATTCCATCAAAGTCAGCGTTTCAAAACGTCACTACTTCCCTTCCGAGCCCCAACGTGTGCCCGAACAGTGGTTCCCCCCCCACATATGGGGTATTGGTGTACTCAGGACAAACTTCACAACAACTTTTGTGGTCCAATTTCTCCTGTTACCCTTGTGAAAATAAAAAATAGTGGGCTAAAAAATCATTTTTGAGGAAAAAAAATTATTTTTTTTTATTTTCACTGCTCTGCGTTATAAACTTCTGTGAAGCACTTGGGGGTTCAGAGTGCTCACAACACATCTAAGTTCCATAAGAGGTCTAGTTTCCAAAATGGTGTCACATGTGGGTTTTTTTCACTGTTTAGCGATACAGGGGCTCTGCAAACGCGTCATGGTGTCCGCTAACGATTGGAGCTAATTTTCCATTCAAAAAGTCAAATGGCGCTCCTTCGCTTCTGGGCCCTGCTGTGCGCCCAAACAGTGGTTTATGTAAAGAAGAACTTGGCACTCAACTTTATAGTATTTTCTATCTATAAAGTTGAGTGCCAAGTTCTACTTTACATTGTCACTGGGTTGAGTTCCTACTTGAGCACCTTCCACGGTAGTGCCACGCTATATTACTATATCAAACAGTGGTTTATGACCACATATGAGGTATCTGTGTACTCAGGATAAACTGCCCAACAAATTTTAGGATCCATTTTATCCTGTTGCCCATGTGAAAATGAAAAAACTGAGGCTAAAAGAAAATTTTTGTGAAAAAAAAGTGCTTTCTTTTTTTTACGGATCAATTTGTGAAGCACCTGGGGCTTCAAAGTGCTCACTATGCATCTAGATAAGTTCCTTTGGGGGCCTAGTTTCCAAAATGGGGTCACTTGTGGGGGAGCTCCAATGTTTAGGCACACAGGGACTCTCCAAATGCGACATGGCAACCGCTAAATATTCCAGCATATTTTCCATTCAAAAAGTCAAATGGCGCTCCTTCCCTTCTGAGCCCTGCCATGCGCCCAAAAAGTGGTTTATGACCACATATGAGGTATCTGTGTACTCAGGAGAAATTGCCCAACAAATTTTAGGATCCATTTTATCCTGTTGCCCATGCAAAAATGAAAAAATTGATACTAAAATAAAAATTTTGTTGGAAAAATTAAAATGTCCATTTTTTCCTTCCACGTTGCTTTAGTTCCTGTGAAGCACCTGAAGGGTTAATAATTTTCTTGAATGTAGTTTTGAGTAGCTTGAGGGGTGCAGTTTTTATAATGGTGTCACTTTTGGGTATTTTCTGACATATAGACCCCTCAAAATGATTTCAAATGTGAGGTGGTCCCTAAAAAAATGGTTTTGCAAATTTTGATGTAAAAATGAGAAATTGCTGGTCAACTTTTAACCCTTATACCTTCCTAACAAAAAAAAATTTTGTTTCCAAAATTGTGCTGATGTAAAGTAGACATGTGGGAAATGTTATTTATTAACTATTTTGTGTCACATAACTCTCTGGTTTAACAGAATAAAAATTCAAAATTTGAAAATTGCAAAATGTTTTAAATTTTCATTTTTTCACAAATAAATGCAAAAATTATCGACCTAAATTTACCACTAACATGAAGCACCAATATGTCACAAAAAAACAGTCTCAGAATCGCTAGGATCCGCTGAAGCGTTCCTGAGTTATTACCTCATAAAGGTAATTTCCTATATCAAAATGGAGGATACCAGAAAAACGAAAGCTTGCAATTTGTTACCATCTTTTCAGTTAGCCATTAAAAGGTATCAACCACTGAGGACTCTCAAGTCTAAATATTTTTCTACCTCATAAAGGGACACTGGTCAGAATTGCAAAAAATGGCAAGGTCTTTAAGGTCAAAATAGGCTGGGTCATGAAGGGGTTAAACAAATAGCACAGGATAATAACATTATAATGTTGTAAGTTTAATCCTTTAAAACGCTAGGTGTCAAAAATTAGGTCACCAAACCAATTCATCCACTATACAGTGGAACCTATATATATATATATAGTTGATGATAAATGTACCTATAATTTTAAGGGTAGGTTAATTTTTACATTGAGAGATAGAAAATGAAAAATAAAATCTAGAAAGTCACATTGTATAAATTATATAAATATATTTGCATTTTGCAGTGAGAAATAAGTAATTGATCCCCTACTAACCATTGAGAGTTCTGGCTCCTACAGACCAGTTAGATGCTTCTAATCAACCCGTTACCTGCATAAAAGACAGCTGTCTTACATAATCACCTTTATAAAAGACCACTGTCCACAGACTCAATTAATCAGCCAGACTCTAACCTCTACAATGTGGGAAAAACCAAAGAGCATTCTAAGGATGTCAGGGACAAGATCATAATGTCAAAAGACTGACTGTCACATCAAAACATAAATTAGGTCTGAACAGGTGCTTACCTAGAGTTGCCAACTCAATATATTAAATCAAATAAAGCAATACTCTGTAGCACCATAGCATGCAAACATGAAATATGAAAAGTGAATTGCTTTACTGCACTAGAAATATGAAAAATTGAGACTGCTTAGCGCATAAATTGGCCAATTCATGAGTACCTGGCAGCCACGTTAAGGCGATTCTTGTTGCCAGGACCTAACTAATGCAAATCCATGCTTAGACTGAAGTCTAAAGCTCTATGGGAACCTAATATGAATCCTCTCTTAGACTGAAATATAATAGATGTAGCTGCCAGGTACACGAATTGGCCAATTTATGCACTAAGCAATCTCACTTTTTCATATTTCTAGTGCAGTAATGCAATTCAATTTTCACATTTCATGTTTGCATGCTATGGCGCTACAGAGTGCTGCTTTATTTGTTTTAGGGACAAGATCATAGACCTGAAAAAAGCTGGAATGCGGTACAAAACCATAAGTAAGACGCTGGGTGAGAAGGAGACATCTGTTGGTGCAATAGTAAGAAAATGGAAGAAATACAAAATGACTGTCAATAGACATTGATCTGGGGCACCATGTGTTGTGAATGTGTTAGAAATGAATTCTGAGCAGAAGCTCCCTCTGGTGGTTACAAACAGTACTGAACCATTCAATGAGGATTGGCAATGAGGAGTTACAGACTGGTCTTATATAAGGGAGGTTCCCTCCCATCATGGTTGCCGGTGATCAATTGTTCTTGTCTCAACTGTGGTTCCTGGTTCACTTGGAAGCTTGCTGAGTCTTGCCTCTTCTCCTGCTCTCAGATAAGATATTTTCTGTTTTTATTTTTGTGCTTGCTTTTTGCATTGTTCCCTGCACTTCTGTGGAGGTCAGCCAGGTCCCCTCCGGGGGCTTGTGCTCCTCTCAGTTTATCTGAGCCACTGTTATTTGTTCATTTGCCTTTTCCAGTTTTTTCAGTGGCTGCGGCTTAGTTTTGTTACACCAGAGAACTAATTTAGGTGGTAGAGGTCGTGTGATCTCAGGTGTTTTTGCAATTAGTGAGTTGGTATTTTTTAGGGTTTTTTGGACTGCAGTAAGTGTCCTTCCTATCGTTTTTCTTTCTAGGCAGATTGGGCCCCAACGATTGCTCATACTATTTTCTGTCTGTGTCTGTATTTCCTCTTGTCTAACCGCCATTACATGTTTGGGGGCTTCCTATGTTCTTTGGGGATCTACTCCGGGGCAGATAGCTTTCCTCTTTCTATCTTTAGGTGTAGTTATCCTCTCAGGCTGTGACGAGGCGTCTAGGACCAACGTAGGAACGCTCCACGGCTGCCTTTAGTTGTGGTGGTTAGTCAGGGTACTGCAATCCAGTAGATTCCAACCTCTCTGGTGTATTGCCATTTTTGCCTGCTCTTCTCAGCTACCAAATCATAACAGTATCACTGGCCAAACTGAAAATTATATGGTACTCAACAGAAGGGAAAAATAGTAAAAGGAAAAAGAAAAAGGGAAGTTGTCAGAAATTTTTTTTTTTTTCCTCTGTTTGTTGCATTTTTTTCCCTCTTTTTCTCTGGGTGCTGAGGAGGATTTTTTTTTTCTCAATGGAGTTTGCACAGTTGTCTGGCCGTGTGGATCAGCTTGCCACTGAAGTTCGGAGTATTGCTACCTATCTTGCAGGGTTGCCGGTTGTGGAACCTAGGATCCCCATGCCAGATTTATTTTTGGGGGATCGAGCTAAATTTCTGAATTTCAAAAATAACTGTAAGTTGTTTTTTGCCTTAAAACCTAAGTCCTCAGGGAAAGCAGCACAGCAGGTTCAAATTGTCATCTCTCTCCTGCGCGGCGATCCTCAGGATTGGGCTTTTTCCCTGACACCTGGGGACCCTGTTTTGAGTAATGTTGATGCATTTTTTCTGGCTCTGGGGTTATTGTACGATGAACCTAATGTCACTAATCAAGCTGAAAAAACCTTGTTGGCATTAAATCAGGGGCTTGAGGACGCTGAGTTGTACTGTCAGAAATTCCGAAAGTGGGCAGTCCTGACCAAATGGAATGACGATACTTTGGCAGCCCTTTTTCGGAAGGGTCTGTCAGAGAATGTAAAAGATGTTATGGTGGGTTTCCCTGCTCCCTCTGGTCTCAATGATTCTATGTCATTAGCGATTCAAATTGACAGACGTTTGCGTGAGCGTAGAGGTATGCGTGGAATTGTGTTGCCTTGTGAACCAGCTTCTGAACCCATGCAATGTGATAGAGTGGCTTCTGGGGCACAGCGTCATGAGTTTCGAAAACGCAATGGGTTATGTTTCTACTGTGGTGACGCCTCTCATGCTATTTCAGTCTGCCCTAAGCGGGGAAGACGTTTTGCACGCTCAGTTGTCTTGGGTAGTGTTCAGACTAAATTTCTGTTGACTGTTACCCTGATTTGCTCCCTGTCCACATTTTCTGCTCAGGCTTTTGTTAATTCGGGAGCAGCTATTAACCTGATGGATTTTGATTTTGCTAAACGTTGTGGGTTTCCCTTGATACCCCTACGGAAGTCTATTCCCCTACTGGGGATTGATTCTACCCCTTTGGCTGAGAATAAACCCCAGTTCTCTACTCAGGTGATAATGAGGGTTGAACCTGATCATCAGGAGACTTGCAAATTTTTGGTGCTGTATAATCTGCATGACATTATTGTACTAGGTTTCCCTTGGTTACAGTCTCATAATCCTGTTTTGGATTGGAAATATGTGTCTGTAACCAGTTGGGGCTGCCAATGTGTTAATGCCAACACTCCTGTTTTTTCTGCCTCTCCCCAGGCTCAGGATGTTCCTGACTTTTTGATTGATTTTTCTGATGTGTTTAGCGAAAGTAAATCTGCATCCTTGCCCCCCCATAGGAGCTATGACTGCTCTATTGAATTAGTGCCTGGTAGTAAATTCCCTAAAGGTCGCCTTTTTAACATGTCTGTACCTGAACATGACGCTATGCGGTCTTATATCAAGGAGTCGTTGGAGAAGGGTCATATCAGACCATCCTTTTCACCCTTGGGTGCCGGTTTTTTCTTTGTGGCCAAAAAGGATGGTTCATTAAGGCCGTGTATTGATTATCGTCTCTTGAACAATACCACTGTGAAATATCAATATCCGTTACCCTTGATTTCTGACCTGTTTTCCAGGGTGAAAAGTGCTACTTGGTTTACCAAGCTTGACCTCAGGGGGGCGTATAATCTTATTCGCATTAAGCACGGGGATGAATGGAAGACGGCGTTTAATACCCCAGAGGGGCATTTTGAGTACCTAGTGATGCCCTTTGGGCTCACTAATGCTCCTTCCGTCTTCCAGTCCTTCATGAATGACATTTTCAGGGATTTTGTGGATAAATTTCTGATTGTTTATTTGGATGATATCTTGATTTTTTCCAATGACTGGGACTCTCATAGTAACATAGTAACATAGTTATAGTAACATAGTTATTAAGGTTGAAGGAAGACTTTAAGTCCATCTAGTTCAACCCATATCCTATCCTAACCTGCCCTAACATGTTGATCCAGAGGAAGGCAAAAAAAACCCAAGTGGCAAACAGTAAGCTTCACATTGGGGAAAAAAATTCCTTCCCGACTCCACATACGGCAATCAGACTAGCTCCCTGGATCAACGCTGTATCTAGGAAACTAGTGAATATAGCCTGTAATATTATACTTTTCAAGAAAGGCATCCAGTCCCCTCTTAAATTTTAGTAAGGAATCACTCATTACAACATTAGACGGCAGAGAGTTCCATAGTCTCACTGCTCTTACAGTAAAGAATCTGTGTCTGTGATTATGGCTAAACCTTCTTTCCTCCAGATGTAGAGGATGCCCCCTCATCCCCGTCACAGGTCTAAGAGTAAAAAGATCATTAGAAAGGTCTTTGTACTGTCCCCTCATATATTTGTACATTGTAATAAGATCACCCCTAAGCCTTCGTTTTTCCAAACTAAATAACCCCAAGTGTAATAACCTGTCTTGGTATTGCAGACCCCCCAGTTCTCTAATAACCTTGTTCGCTCTTCTCTGCACCCGCTCTAGTTCAGCTATGTCTTTCTTATACACCGGAGACCAGAACTGCACACAGTATTCTAAGTGTGGTCGCACCAGTGACTTGTATAGAGGTAAAATTATGTTCTCCTCATGAGCATCTATGCCTCGTCTAATGCATCCCATTATTTTATTTGCCTTGGCAGCAGCTGCCTGACATTGGCCACTAAATGTGAGTTTGTCGTCCACCCATACACCCAAGTCTTTTTCAGTGACAGTTTTGCCCAGTGTTTTACAATTAAGCACATAATTATACATCTTATTTTTCTACCCAAGTGCATGACCTTACATTTATCCCCATTAAAGCTCATTTGCCATTTATCAGCCCAAGCTTCTAGTTTACATAAATCCTCCTGTAATATAAAATTATCCTCCTCTGTATTTATTACCCTGCAGAGTTTAGTGTCATCTGCAAATATGGAAATACTACTCTGTATGCCCCCTACAAGGTCATTAATAAATATGTTAAAGAGAAGCGGCCCCAATACTGACCCCTGTGGTACCCCACTGCTAACCGTGACCCAGTCCGAGTGTGCTCCATTAATAACCACTCTTTGTTTCCTATCCATGAGCCAGTTCTTAACCCACTTACACATATTTTCCCCTATCCCCATTGTTCTCATTTTATGTATCAACCTTTTGTGTGGCACTGTATCAAAAGCTTTTGAGAAGTCCATGAACACCACGTCCATTGCATTCCCTTGGTCCAGTCCTGAACTTACCCCTTCATAAAAGCTTATCAGATTAGTCTGACAAGAACGGTCCCTCGTAAACCCATGCTGATACTGTGTCATGAGGTTATTCAGCTTCAGATACTCCAATATAGTATCCCTTAAAAAACCCTCCAGGATTTTACCCACAGTAGATGTTAAGCTCACTGGCCTATAATTTCCAGGTTCAGTTTTTGCCCCCTTTTTGAATATTGGCACCACATTTGCTATACGCCAGTCCTGTGGTACAGACCCAGTTATTATGGAATCTTTAAAGATTAAAAATAATGGTCTATCTATAACTGTACTTAATTCCTGCAGTACTCGGGGGTGTATCCCATCCGGGCCCGGGGATTTGTCAACTTTAGTGATTTTTAGCCGTCGCCGTACTTCCTGCTGGGTTAAGCATGTGACATTTAATGGAGAATTTTTTTTATCTCTGATCATGTTATCTGTCATGGGATTTTCTTGTGTAAATACAGTTGAAAAAAAGTCATTTAGCATATTGGCTTTTTCCTCATCCTCATCCACCATTTCACCCAGACTATTTTTAAGGGGACCAACACTATCATTTTTTAGTTTCTTGCTATTTATGTAGTTAAAGAATATTTTGGGATTATTTTTACTTTCTCTGGCAATGAGTCTCTCTGCCTCAATCTTTGCTGTCTTGATTTGCTTTTTACAGAATTTATTCAGTCTTCTGTATTTATTTAATGCCTCTTCACTACCTACTTGCTTTAATTCCCTAAACGCTTTCTTTTTGTCCCTTATTGCGCCCCTTACAGCTCTATTTAGCCATAGTGGTTTCCTCCTAATTCTAGCATGTTTATTCCCATAGGGTATATACTGTGCACAGGTCCTATTCAGGATACTAATAAACGTCTCCCATTTTCTTTGTGTATTTTTATGTCTCAGGATATCGTCCCAGTTTATTGCACCAAGATCATCTCTCATCCGTTGGAAATTTGCCTTCCTAAAGTTTAGTGTCCTTGTAACCCCTCGACTACACATCTTATTAAAGGATACATGAAAGCTTATTATTTTGTGATCACTATTACCCAAGTGACCCCCAACCCTTATATTTGATATGCGGTCTGGCCTGTTGGATAATATTAGGTCTAGCAGTGCCCCCCCTCTTGTTGGGTCCTGAACTAGTTGTTAAAGGTAATTGTCTCTCATAGTTGCCAAAAACTTATTACCTTTGCTGGAACTGCAGGTTTCTGTTCCCCAATGTATTTCAGGGTAGTTGTGATATGGAAATTTAATTAGGATAAAAATATCCTGAGTTTGCTGCTTGCCATGTCCAAATCTCTATGTAATGTCTTTTTGAGCGCTCAGAACGAAATGAGGACTGTCCACACGAAAGTGTCAGTATAACAGTTCGTCAAAGACATACATTTATTATTGTTTCAAGGTTTTATACGTTTACAAAAAGGGGCTGGTTAGTCAATTAATATACAATTAAAAGCTGCTAGATTATTGGCTGTTCTAGTGTAAATATGATAATTATGATTAAAAGAGCTGAAGTTGCAGAATTATTGTTTTATATTCTTGTGACCTAGTTGCCTTGCATAACTATAATGTAAACAACAGATATCTAATAGGACATTTTGTACTTCATGCATTTGTTCCTTTACGAAGGTCTTATGGAGGCCAGATTTCTTTAAAACGACTGATTATATCTGGCCTAGAAATATGTGAGCACAAGGTTTTTTAGCAAGTGAAATCTATCTAACTGTGAACTGTGAATACATATATGTGAATATACTTTGAATATATGGAATACATATATATTTCCATGACAGTCCCCCCTTAGATACCACTTGCCCTAAAAACCTGCTCCTGGCCCAAAGCGCTGCAACTCTTTTGTTCTGCCTGTGAGTTGAGACACCCCTAGCGCATGCCTCCCCCACCGAATACAGACTTTTCGCAAATGGGCGGTCAGGAGGACTGTCCCTGTCGGGGTTTATGTGTTTGCAATCATAATCTCATAGTTGATATGATGTTTCATCAAGGATGTGTATTCTCAGTCTGGAGGTAGTTCGGAGATCTGGTCAAGCCAGGCAGTTCTATCCGGACTGGTGCGAGGTCCAAGATGGTGAGTGGCATCAAATTGGTTGTCTCCTGAACAGTTTTTTCCATTATCCTGCGGATACAAGGAATTACACAGCAACCAGTAATTAATGCAAAAATGAGAACCCCCATAATGGCTGTCCCAACCTGTGCCAACATTTTCTGCCACCCACTCATCCACCCAAAGTATCGATCCCATGGGTCAGTGACACCTGAGTTCTGTTTCAATTCCTCTGATAACTCAGTAAGTTTCTGTATTGCCATTGTGACTTTACCATTTGGGCCAGTGTTGTCTGGGATGTAGGTGCAACAGGTGTCTTTGATCATTTTGTAAACACCTCCTTTCTCAGCTAGAATCATATCCAAAGCCATTCTATTCTGGAATGCCATAATGGAAGTGGGGCCTAACTGTGCTGCCAAACCTTTTACAGCATCTATGGTGAAGTTAACAAATCTCTGCTGGTTATAATAGATGTAATTTATCCAATCAACATTTTTGTTTATAGTTACTAGTGGCAATAGTGACTCAAATCCTGCTTTAACTTGGTCTCTGGCCTTGAACTCATCAGGTAGGTCATCTGGTCATCTGTCTGGTCAGTCAGAGCATCCACGACATCTTTCATGGCTTAGGTGTCTCTCCTGGTATGGGAGCTTCCTTGCAATGCGATACGTGGATTCAAACAGGCTTTCCCTCTAGTTACACAGAGGTTGATGTCATCTGGGGCTCTTGGACAGGATCATCAAATCTGGCAGTGAGGAGAAAAACTCGAGAATGGACATTAGTTTTTGACCAATTCAATTACATAAGTGTTATGATTTGGTAGCTGAGGAGAGCAGGCAAAAAAAGCAATACACCAGAGAGGTTGGAATCTATGGGATTGCAGTACCCTGACTAACCACCACAACTAAAGGCAGCCGTGGAGCGTTCCTACGTTGGTCCTAGACGCCTCGTCACAGCCTGAGAAGCTAACTACACCTAAAGATAGAAAAAGGAAAGCTATCTGCCCCGGAGCAGATCCCCAAAGAACATAGGAAGCCCCCAAACATGTAATGGCGGTTAGACAAGAGGAAATACAGACACAGACAGAAAATAGAATGAGCAAACGCTGGGGCCCAATCTGTCTAGATAGAAGAGGATAGGAAAGGCACTTACTGCAACCCCAAAAAACCCTGAAAAGTACCAACTCTACTAATTACAAACACACCTGAGATCACACGACCTCTACCACCTAAATTAGTTCTCTGGTGTAACAAAAACTAAACAGCAACCACTGAAAAAACTGGAAAAGGCAAATGAACAAACAGTGGCTGAACTAAACTGAGAGGAGCATAAGCCCCCCGAAGGGGACCCGGCAGACCCCCACAGAAGTGCAGGACAAAATGCAGGCACCAAAAAACTAAAAGAAGAAAATGTCTTATCTGTTAGCAGAAGATGCAGGCACGAAACAGCTTTTTCTGGGTCTCTGGGAGTGTGCCTTACGCTAAACAGTGCAATTAGGAGTGTGTCATGCCATGGTTTGCGTGTCTCTTGGGCAATTTTTCAGCATTCTATTCTTAAGTGTTTCGTTCAGTTTTTTTACCTTCCTGCTGCTCTGGGGGTGGTAAGGAGTGTGTAGGCCTAAATCTGACCCTACTGCTAATCGGGTCTTGTGTGTCAGATTTGCTGTGAATGCGGGTGCCTGATCACTTTCTATCATTTCTGGAACCCCGTATCTGTACACTATTTTCTGAAAGTAGCTTCGTTGCAGTAGTCTTTGCTGACTTGGAAGGCTTCTGTTCATCTTGAAAATACTTCTTTTGACCACAATGGCGTATTTGAATCCTTCACTTGGCGATATCTGGATGTGGTCTATCTGGATCCTTTGAAGCTGGTAGAGTGGTCTTTCCAGATAAGGTGAGGGGGACTTTCTTCCATACGTCCAGGCTTGCATTTGCCGCAGGTCAGACAGCTGCTGGTGAATTTGGCTGTTAGGGTGGAGATCCCTGAAGCGAACCAGTAAGCACCAATCAGATCATTCATCTGTGTCTTTGATATGTGGATGTGGGTCCATCTACCCATTGGACCACCATAGGGTGCATACTTTGTGGTAGGCAGAGTTTGAAGTCTATTATTGTTAGCCTTCCTTCTTCACGTGTTGCTTTTTTCGCATTCAGCTCTTCTTCTCCTTTTGGAGCTTGGTCTTGTAACTTCTTGAGCAGATCCCAGGACGTCTTTTTGTCAGGTTTCTTGTCTTCAGTCGTCATGTAGTAGCCATCCGGCTCTACGACCTCTCCCACTTCTCCATGTTGTCTTCCTTTGGCTGCTTCTTTGGCTGCCATGTCCGCCATGTTATTGCCTCACGCCTCTTCTGTTCTCAGTTTTCCATGCACTTTGATTTTTCAAATTGCCACCATTTTGGAAGTTGGAGTATACCCAGTAGGTCCCTGAAGGCTCCATGATGCTTCACGGTTGTCCCGTTTGCTGTGATGAAGTCCCTTGTAGCCCAGATGGGTCTAAAGTCGTGTGCTATGCCATGCGAGTACCTGTAGTCCGTGTAGATGTTTGCAGTCTTGCCTTCTGCCATCTGGCAGGCCTTCGTCAGCGCTATCAATTCTGCTTCCTGGGCTGACAGGCTAGGTGACAGACTTCTGGACCACAGGATTTCTTGATTGCTGGTCACTGCACTTCCTGTGTTGAAACTTCTTCTGGAGCCATCCAAGTATCCCCCCTTGGGAGTGGGAGTAGAGTGGCCGGGCTGAGGACTGTAGGTCTGGAGACGGTGACATTATGAGACAAAGGCAATAGAGGCGCCACAAAGATGCCTGGCGGTGGAGAGATTACTGTTGGTTGAGCTTGATTGAAGATTGCCAAGATGTCATGTGGAGTGAGAGTTTCCAGTGGCTGTCCAAAAGTGATGTCAGCAACCTTGTCCAGGAGGGTGTGTGCTGCAGATACTGCCATCAGGCAGGAGGGTGTCTTCTTGCAACTGGATCCAAGCGGGCTGAGAGGCAGCCTAAAAGTCTCTGTTTTCCCCCGTGAATCCGTGCCAGGACTCCAATAGCATGACCTTCTTTCTTCCATCAGGTAGACGGAAAGACTTTTCATAGTCAGGTAGGCCTGGTATTGGCGCTGAGACTGTGGAGTTCTTCCAATCTCCTGAATGGGTTGAAGGCTGCGTCTGATAGAAGGAGCGGGGTTGCGTTGATGCAAGCGCACAGAGGCTGCATTAGGTCTGAGGCATCAGGGATCCAGGTTCTGCAATATGACACTAGACCAGGGAAGGCCTGCAGCATTCTTGGAGTTGTTGGGGGAGCCATCTTCTCCATAGTGGTCTCCCAGTCTTTTGACATGTGTTTCGTCTGGTGGGCAATACAGTGTCCCAGGGATGTAACTTGCTTCTGGCATCACTGGACTTTGTTCTTCCAGACCTTGCGTTGCTGTTCTTCCAGGTAGAGTAGGAGAGACAAGGAATAGACTGTGCAGGTGTTGATGTCAACCACACAAAATAGAAGGTCATCCACGTGTTGTAGAAGAGTGACTCTTGCATATTCTGCAATCCAGTTGACGAGGATGGAGGACATTGTCTTGGTGAAACTTAAAGGGCTTGTTTTGAGCACCTTGAGACAACACTGTCCATATGCACTGCACTGGTGCGTGAAAGCAGGCCTCCAGGTGGAGGGGAAACACTGAAGAAGGTACTGGCCAGGTTGATCACCGTGAATACCGTTGCGGTGACTGGGACTCTTGAGAGCAGAGTGTGATGGTTCAGCACTGTTGGGGTTTCAAATACCGTAGCCTCTTTCGCGGCCTCCAGGCCTTGCACCATTCTGAACTCAGTGGGGTTTACAGTCTTTTTCTTCACTGTGGAAAGCTGGGATTGATTCCGATGGGCGAGGCAGCCCAGTTTGGCCTTGTCCTTCAGTATGTGGCAGGGGACTCCCATCTGCTGGTGCAGAGCTGGCGGGAAAACAAGCCGTCTACTAGGATCCACATCATGAGAGATGACGACCAGCTGGCTTTCTTGTTCTCCACCAAGACAGTTACTGTGTTAGCACCTGTTCTGGTCACAGGGGGTCTTCTTGTTGGGACGTCTCCTTAAACGGCTGCTTTTTTTTTTCTCAGCACGGGCCATCAGTAGTTTCTTTTTCTCCAGCTCGGTCTCAGGTCAGTATTTGTGCACAAGTTTGAAGAGCTGAGTGGCCTTTTTCCGGTCTAGGGCCTGGGTGAACTGGTTGATTGCAGGGGGCACCTCCTAGTGCTTGCAAAAGATGAACCTCTGGCATTAGAGCTGGATGAGGTGTTGCCATTCCATGAAGCGAGTAGAGTCCTTCTTGAGTTGAATATCCTGGCCAATGTCAAAGTTCTCAGGCCGTCTTCTTAGGCAAGTTCACTTAGACCTTCAGTTGGTCAGAGACATCTTGACTCTGGGTGATGGAGTGGCTTTTCTGGTACTATGTCCAGCACCTCCTGTGATAGGTCTGCAGTGTGGTTGTTTGAGGTTCCTGTTTCTTCTTGGGTCAGGGGTGAAGAAAGTGTCATGGTCCCATCTTCCTGGAACACTCTGGTCGCTTTCAGCTTCTGCAGTAGGTCCACTCCCAATAGGTTGAGGGTGCAGGTTTTTTACACAACAAACTGGGACATGATGGAGTGTTCTGGCTGAGTCCACATGCTCAGGGGCTTCATAATCTGGAAATATCTGACTTGACCATCAATTCCCATGCAGGAAGCAGAAGATTCTGATAGGTAGGTGAGGTTGCGGAGTTCCACAAAAAAAAAGATATGACTACGCCATCCACTCTCAGGATATTGGTCCCACTGGTGGGGTTCCTTGTGGACTTGGTGTGCTCTTGTCCTATGGACGGGGTTCTTCACTGCTTTCTGTATTTCTTCCTTGGCTTGCTTCTCTAGACAAAGTGGTGGGTCGTAGGGGTTCTCTGCAGCGGTTCCGGTAATGGCCAAGCTTGCCACAGTTGTAACACTTGACATTCCTTCTGTCCCGGTGGGACTCAATCCTTTTTGCTACTGTGAGCAGGGTATCCATTGCTATTGACGTGTACTCAGGCCTGGCTGCTACCAGTGGTTTCCTGATTGATTCTCTCAGTCCATGCACAAAAGCCTGTGCCAACATCCGTCTGTGTGTCTGATCATGGGTAATGAGGCCCAAATCTTGAAACACTTGCATCATTCTGTCATGGAACTTCTCCACAGACTCTGTCTTGTCTTGACTCGTGACATGTAGGCTGAGAGTTTGTCCTGTCAGTCTGCTTTTGGCCCATTCTCTGAGTTGCTCAATTAGCTTTGGTCCTGTCTCCCAGGCATACGCATCTAACTCTGTTGGGAGCTTGAAGTGTTCTCTCATAATTGGCCAGAATGCATCACCTGCTTTTATTTCCATTACGGTCCAGAGATCAGTCCAGGCTGCTGCATACGTTCGCTGGATCTGCTGCATTTTTTGGCAAAATGGCATGGGGTGTATCCCTGGGTCTGGCAGCATACTGATCACCTGGCTTGGGATGAAGGGCTCATAGGATGGTGCCTCTATCTGTCCCTGCTCTATTGGTGCTTGTGTGTTTTCTTCCCTAGTATTGGGCAGCATGTGTGACGTTGCATCTTCATCTTCATCAGATAAGAAGTGACATGGTGTACTTGGTGCATACACTGGGTGAGATTTGGGCTTTAAAGTTGTCTTGCTGCATGGGGATTTCCCACTTCCTTGCTGAGGCTGCGGTGGATCAGTGTCATGGTTCCATGCTAGCAGCCCTGTAGCTATACCACTCCCTGTGAAGCCCTAGCAGTGGACTGTTGTGTCTGGGGGCTACATGTAGCGTTTTGTGTAGGGAGATCTGTACTTTCTTCTCCTGATATAATGACTGGCAATGTTTGTACTGTGCTTGGGATAGACAAGGTGCCCTGTGCTGGAGACACTGAATACAGGGACACCACATTGCTTGGATTGGGCGTTGACCCAGTTGATGACGAAGTAGAAAAAAGAGGAAGAGAAGGGAGGTGTGAGGGAGGAGCGAGAGAAAGAGGAGGGGAGGGAGAGAAGAAAGATGGAGGGGGAGTCCCCCCTGTGACTCTTGAGAGGGGATGGTTGAAACAAAAATGCCTTCTCCCTGTGGAGAGAGGCGGGGAGCGTTTTTCCCTGTACAAGGCTCCTTACTCAATGAGAGCAGCCTACACCTGTCCCGTGTCTCCACATGATGGACATGTGATGTGTGTGACTCTGAATTCTGCTCTTGTGACATGTCAGTGATCTTTTTCTCACAGATGATTTAACACCTTTTCAAACTTATTCACATAAAAAAAAAAAAAAAAAAAAAAAAAAATTTCCTGGTCCGTTCAAATTAACTTGCTGTATCTTTTACACGATGCACCGCTGCTCTTTTATAGCAGATGGTAATCTATTAAACTTTCCCGTTACCTTTCAAATAACAAAAAACAAGAAAAAACATTTCATTATGCAGCGTAAAGGCTGCCTGTCTATTTGCTTCTCACGTACTCTGACATTCTATTCACATAATTCCCATAATCCTAAATAATATAGGCAAAAAAGACACTTCAATATATCATTTTAAACATAATCTATGGTGAAGGGTAAATCCCATAGAGAAAGTGATTAAGAAAAGCGTAGTAATTTAAAATATAATATTTTTATTGGACAATAGTAAAAACTAACAATGAAAAAACAGACAGAGTGGAATAACCAAATGAAAACAATCATGGACTTCCGGAGCTACAGTGTGTGATAAACCTAAAGGTACAGCCTGATTGGTATATAATACACTTGTTGCAGAATAGAGCTAAACAGCCCCCAATTCCCTAATTTTAAATGTGCAAAATCGCAAATATTGTGAGATGAAGGGGGTAATGTGCTCGCTGCTATATGCACTGCTATAAGCATGAAGCTGCACAGTGCAGAAACTGGTAAAATAAGATGGGCTATACTAAAGGCAGAGTAAAAATACAACACCCAGTGACTTGCGCAATAGACTTGCATGCATGATAAAGGTATATGATAATTCTACTCAAAGCTAGGGGAATCATAGATATATATGTAGACCCACTTACATGCAGTCGCAGCGCAAAATCAGTCAGGGTGAGGTAGTCTCAGCGGAGGTCCGAGAACGCCCAACGGGCACCGTTTCGCCTAGCGGCTTCTTCATATACCTTTATCATGCATGCAAGTCTATTGCGCAAGTCACTGGGTGTTGTATTTTTACTCTGCCTTTAGTATAGCCCATCTTATTTTACCAGTTTCTGCACTGTGCAGCTTCATGCTTATAGCAGTGCATATAGCAGCGAGCACATTACCCCCTTCATCTCACAATATTTGCGATTTTGCACATTTAAAATTAGGGAATTGGGGGCTGTTTAGCTCTATTCTGCAACAAGTGTATTATATACCAATCAGGCTGTACCTTTAGGTTTATCACACACTGTAGCTCCGGAAGTCCATGATTGTTTTCATTTGGTTATTCCATTCTGTCTGTTTTTTCATTGTTAGTTTTTACTATTGTCCAATAAAAATATTATATTTTAAATTACTACGCTTTTCTTAATCACTTTCTCTATGGGATTTACCCTTCACCATAGATTATGTTTAAAATTCTATTCACATGCCTAGCCCTTCGATTCTTACGTACTGTGTCTATTCCAAAAACATATTCAACAAATTTCCTCGCCGAATGCCCGACGGGTGGGGCTACTCAGACCACTGCGTAGTTTGTGTCTGCTCTCTCCCACAGCCTGTAATTCTCCTTATCTATGTGACCTTGTTGTAAAGCAAGCTTGTAGAAAAAAAAATGGCTGGAGAAATAAAGCTCTAGAGAAAAAATCTCTCCAAAATCATTTAAAAATGTACTTAAAAGAAAAATTTTAAAAACAAAAGTTAGATTTAGTAAAAAACTCTAGAAAAAGTTAACATAAAAAAAATAAATTCACCAAAAAGGGGAGAAAAGAAAAACCGTATTAATCATAAAACTCTGAAAAACAACCCTTGTTACTAAAACAGCTAATTAAAAATCTCTGGAATGTCAGCTGGCTGCTTCCCCCCTCCCTTCCTTATATCTCTGCTTGCTGTCTCTATAGGCACTGAAATCACGTAACAAAAAAAAAAAAAAAAAATTATTATTCCTCAGAATAGCAAAAAATGAATATAGTTCAGTCTGAATGCCTGAGAATTTTCACATTAAAACCTGTAGCCAAAAAACTAGCTTAAAAAAATAAAAATCAAAGCCAAGAAACAGAATGCCTGATAACGTGATTAGCAGAGGAGGGGGGGTCAAAGGGGTTTTCTCGCTGCTGCAGCCAGCACACTGCTCTGAATGAGTTACTGACAGAGTGCACGGAGATGTGATTTAAAGCGACAGTACATGATACAGACAGTTGACAGACACCCGGGAGAATACGAATCCCTCTTTTGATGATCTGTGACACATACAAGCTGCTCTGGTAACTGATAACTCACCAATTGCACTGAGCGCGGTGAAGCTCAAGGTTCTATCGCTCTGTACCGTACCTGGCCGGTGCACCGGTCACAGTAATCTGCAATAGCCTTCATCAAAATTCTCACTATCCACGTCTGATTTGACTGGGATGGCCTCCCGGTGCGTGGACAATTATTGTGAGAACTTATCCAAACAAAGCTTCTGCCCTTCACGTCTGATTTGACTGGGATGGCCTCCCAGTGCGTGAAAGTTTTCTGTGGGAACTTATGCAGCAATTGTCTTTTGCTATACAGCCCCAGAGATCAGCAAGCAAAAACACAGTCACCGTTCCAACTTTCTCCCGGTTCACATAAAACATGAAACATATACAGCACAGCAGCAACCAACTTGGCTTATGTCCCAGGGCTTTTGGATAAGGGTATGGACTTTTTACACAACCTGGGAATGCGGTGATGACCACGTCCGACCGGCTGGAAGTGTAGGCTAGGACTAGGCACAGGGAACATTCAGGTAAGATGACAAAGTTTTCTTACCTTACTGATGGAGCTGCAGTCTCCGTCCCGTGTGCCAAGGCCAGGGCCAACACCCCCGTCTCTCCGGTCGGCCGAGTCCTCGTGCGTTTCGTCCAATGCCCCGCGTGCAGGCGCCAACTGATATGGAAATTTAATTAGGATAAAAATATCCTGAGTTTGCTGCTTGCCATGTCCAAATCTCTATATAATGTCTTTTTGAGCGCTCAGAACGAAATGAGGACTGTCCACACGAAAGTGTCAGTATAACAGTTCGTCAAAGACATACATTTATTATTGTTTCAAGGTTTTATACGTTTACAAAAAGGGGCTGGTTAGTCAATTAACATACAATTAAAAGCTGCTAGATTATTGGCTGTTCTAGTGTAAATATGATAATTATGATTAAAAGAGCTGAAGTTGCAGAATTATTGTTTTATATTCTTGTGACCTAGTTGCCTTGCATAACTATAATGTAAACAACAGATATCTAATAGGACATTTTGTACTTCATGCATTTGTTCCTTTACGAAGGTCTTATGGAGGCCAGATTTCTTTAAAACGACTGATTATATCTGGCCTAGAAATATGTGAGCACAAGGTTTTTTAGCAAGTGAAATCTATCTAACTGTGAACTGTGAATACATATATGTGAATATACTTTGAATATATGGAATACATATATATTTCCATGACAGTTGAAGTCCCCCATAATAATGACTTCTCCTTGAGTTGCTGCTTCATCTATTTGCTTTACGAGGATATTCTCTGTTGCTTCCATTATTTTAGGAGACTTATAACAAACCCCTATCAATAATTTATTATTTTTCCCCCCTCCCCTAATCTCCACCCACAGAGACTCTACATCTTCATTAGATTCACAGATATCACGCAGGATGGGTTTTAAGGATGATTTTACATATAAACACACACCCCCACCTCGCTTATTTTTACGGTAATTTCTAAACAGACTATAGCCCTGTAAATTAACCGCCCAGTCGTGGCTCTCATCCAGCCAAGTCTCGGATATCCCCACCATGTCATAATTATGTTCCAACAAAATGAATTCTAATTCCGCCATTTTGTTGGTGAGGCTTCTAGCATTAGTATTCATGCACTTTATGTATCTCTCTGAACCTGTATTCTTTCTTAAATTATTAACTGTTCTAACCCCACCCCCCATGCCACCCCCACCCCCAATTTCATTATTTGTGCCTAGGTCTCTATCTGTACTGCCTTCCCCTCCTATAAAATGAATACCCTCCCCCCCAGTCCCTAGTTTAAAGACTCCTCCAACCTTCTAGCCATTTTCTCCCCCAGCACAGCTGCACCCTCCCCATAGAGGTGCAGCCCATCCCTAGCATAGAACCTGTAGCCAACTGAGAAGTCGGCCCAGTTCTCCAGGAACCCAAACCCCTCCTTCCTACACCAATTCTTGAGCCACTTATTAAGCTCCCTAATCTCCTGTTGCCTCTCTGGTGTGGCACGTGGTACCGGCAGTATTTCAGAAAATACCACGTTGGAGGTCCTTGCTTTAAGCTTGCAGCCTAATTCCCTGAAATCATCTTTAAGGACCTTCCACCTGCCTCTAACTTTGTCATTTGTGCCAATGTGCACCATGACCGCTGGGTCCTCACCAGCCCCTCCCAGTAATCTGTCAACCCGATCAGCGATGTGTCGGACTCGAGCGGCAGGTAGGCAGCACACTGTTCAACGATCCCTGTCTTTGTGACAGATTGCCCTATCTGTTCCCCTAATAATTGAGTCCCCCACTACCAGCACCTGTCTGGCCTGCCCTGCTCTCCTAATTCCCCCCTTACTGGAGCAGACACTCCCCCGGCTTTCAGAGGACATGCCTGGCTGCAGCAGTGCTACCCCTGTACTGACAACCCCCTCATCTGCCAACTTTGCAAACTTATTGGGGTGTGCCAGATCAGGACTAGCCTCCCTGGCACTCTTCCCTCTACCCCCGCTTTCTAACTGTCACCCAGCTTCCTACTTCAGTGTCCTGCAGCTCCCCCCTAGCATCCCCCCCCTCATCTATCCCATTGAGCGTCTGCTCAGTGAGCAGAAGACTCCTTTCCATAATGTCTATGGATCTCAGTGTTGCCAGCTGCACATTTAGATCCAAGATTTGGGCTTCCAAATGCACAACGTGCTCACATCTCACACAGCAGTATGCACCCTCGACCGGCTGTTCAAGGACTGCATACATGTGGCAAGATGTACACTGGATGGCATTGGCAATAGTGGAGCACATATCTAATGGGGATTTCACCAGACAGCAAAGATAATTAAAAATAAATAAAAAGTATTAATAAAATATACAGTAACAGCAATTCAGTAAATCCTCCCTTGGAAACTCCCTGAATCCAAAGTCACTGAATCTCAAGTCACACTTACCACCATTCACACTTGCGCACCGGTCACACTCAGCTCGCTCACACTCGCTGAAGCAGAAGATTTAAAGAGAGAATTTTTTTTTTCTCCTTCAGCAGCAAATCACCCTGCTGCTCTAATGCACTTCCAAAAAAGACTTGAGTCCCAACCAGCTGGCCCTTATAAACCCTTAATTATGAACCCCCACCCTTAATTAACCCCCACCCTTAATTAACCCCTTGTGAATATAGCTACACCAAGATTTAAATGCAATATAGTTAACCTTTAAACCTTTAAACACACAGATAGTAAAATAAGAGATTAATCCTTTAGAGAGAAAAAATAGGTTAAAAAAGCCCCCAAAAGATAGAATAGGTAGAAAGGCACTCAGAAATCCACAATTCAGCCACTCACACCAATTCACACAGGTATTTGATTAAAGGTTTTTCAAATACTTCTTCACTGAATCTCAAGTCAGTATGTATACTTGAACGTGTGCACTACTGGATATGGTGGTGCCGAGTTAGGTTCCCAAACCAGATAAATGAAAAAGTAAAACAAGGCACTCAACTAAATGTGTTCAAAACAAGGAAATTTAATGATGGTCCAGGCCTGGACCATCATTAAATTTCCTTGTTTTGAACACATTTAGTTGAGTGCCTTGTTTTACTTTTTCATGAATCTCAAGTCACACTTACCACCGTTCACACTTGCGCACCGGTCACACTCAGCTCGCTCACACTCGCTGAAGCAGAAGATTTAAAGATTTTTTTTTTTCTCCTTCAGCAGCAAATCACCCTGCTGCTCTAATGCACTTCCAAAAAGTGAAACATGTTCCGACTGTGTTCCAGATTTTGAGAGAGAATGCTCTGTATGTGAAGGGATCAAAGTGTCTTTTTGGCGTACAGAGGATCTCATTTCTGGGATTCATTTTGTCCCCATCTGTTATTTAAATGGACCCGGTCAAGGTTCAGGCCATCTGTAATTGGGTCCAACCTATTTCATTAAAGGCTCTTCAGAGATTCTTGGGTTTTGCCAATTTTTATCGTAAATTTATTGGTAATTTCTCTGTTATTCTTAAACCATTGACTGATTTGACCAAAAATGGTTCTGATGTGGTGAATTGGCCTCCTGAGGCAGTCTCTGCGTTTCAGGAACTTAAGCAGAGATTCACTTCTGCTCCTGTTCTACGGCAGCCTGATGTTTCAGGTGGATGTTGATGCCTCTGAAATTGGGGCAGGTGCCGTTTTGTCCCAAAGAGATCCTGAGACCTCTAAAAGTAACCCTTGTGCCTTTTTCTCTCGAAAATTTTCTCCAACTGAACGTAATTATGACGTGGGTAATCGGGAGTTATTGGCCATGAAGTGGGCTTTTGAAGAGTGGAGACATTGGCTGGAGGGAGCCAAACATCAGGTGGTGGTCCTCACGGACCATAAGAATCTGGTTTATCTGGAATCAGCCAAGCGACTTAATCCTAGACAGGCCAGGTGGGCCTTGTTTTTCACACGTTTTAATTTTGTGGTTTCCTTTCTTCCTGGCAATAAGAATGTTAAGGCGGATGCCCTCTCGAGGAGTTTCCTTGCGGACTCTCCTGAGTTATCTGATCCTGCTGTTATTTTGAAAGATGGTGTAGTTCTTTCTGCCATCTCGCCCAATTTGAGACTGGCTCTGGAAGGGTGTCAGGAGGATAAACCCGAGCGCTGCCCTATTGGGAAATTGTTTGTCCCAGACCGGTGGAAAAAGAGTGTGATGTCTGAGATTCATTGTTCCGCGTTGGCCCGTCATCCCGGGATTTTTGGTACCAGAGACTTGGTTAGTCGGTCCTTTTGGTGGCCTACTTTGTCTCATGATGTCAGGGAAATTGTGCAGTCCTGCGGGACTTGTTCTCGCTCCAAGCCTTGCTCTCGCTCCAAGCCTTGCTCTCGCTCTAGTGGTTTGTTGATGCCATTTCCTGTGCCCAAGAGACCATGGACCCATATCTCTATGGATTTCATTTCCGACTTCCCTGTTTCTCAGAGAATGACCATTATCTGGGTGATTTGTGATAGGTTTTCCAAAATGATACATCTTGTGCCATTACCTAAGTTGCCTTCCTCCTCCGAATTGGTGCCTTTGTTCCTTCAGCACGTGGTTCGGTTACACGGCATTCCTGAGAACATTGTGTCTGACAGAGGAGTCCAGTTTGTTTCCAGATTTTGGAGGACTTTTTGTTCTAAACTTGGTGTTCAATTGTCTTTCTCCTCGGCTTTTCATCCTCAGACCAATGGACAAACTGAGAGAACAAACCAGACATTGGAGACTTATCTGAGATGCTTTGTGTCTGCTGATCAAGATGACTGGGTCTGTTTTTTGCCTTTGGCTGAGTTTGCTCTTAATAATAGGGCTAGCTCTGCCACTTTGATGTCTCCATTTTTCTGCAATTTTGGGTTTCACCCTCGATTTTCTTCGGGACAGACGGAGGCTTCTGTCTGTCCAGGTGTTGACTCTGTTGTGGAGCGTATGCAGCAGATTTGGGACCAGGTAGTGGAGAGGTTGTCCCTCTCTCAGGAGAGGGCCCAGCGGTTTGCCAACCGGCATAGGACTGATGGTCCTCGGTTTGAAGTGGGGGACTTGGTCTGGTTGTCCTCAAGAAATATCCCTATGAGAGTTGCATCTCCTAAGTTTAAGCCTAGGTTCATTGGACCTTATAAGATCATGGAGATTCTTAATCCTGTTTCCTTTCGTTTACTTCTTCCAGGGACATTTAAGATCCATAATGTGTTCCACAAGTCCTTATTGAAGAGGTTTGTCGAGCCAGTGGGTCCTATGACTGCGCCTCCTGACCCTGTTTTGGTTGAGGGCAATCTGGAGTATGTGGTTGAGAAAATATTGGATTCTCGTTTTTCTAGACGGAAACTCCAGTATTTGGTTAAGTGGAGAGGTTATGGTCAGGAGGACAATTCTTGGGTGTTTGCTTCGGACATCCATGCTAGGAGACTGATCCGTGCGTATCACAGAGCTCATCTTGACTGACCTGTTTGCCTCAATGAGGGTTCGGTGACCCCTCCTCAAGGGGGGGTACTGTTGTGAATGTGTTAGAAATGAATTCTGAGCAGAAGCTCACTCTGGTGGTTACAAACAGTACTGAACCATTCAATGAGGATTGGCAATCAGGAGTTACAGACTGGTCTTATATAAGGGAGGTTCCCTCCCATCATGGTTGCCGGTGATCAATTGTTCTTGTCTCAACTGTGGTTCCTGGTTCACTTGGAAGCTTGCTGAGTCTTGCCTCTTCTCCTGCTCTCAGATAAGATATTTTCTGTTTTTATTTTTGTGCTTGCTTTTTGCATTGTTCCCTGCACTTCTGTGGAGGTCAGCCAGGTCCCCTCCGGGGGCTTGTGCTCCTCTCAGTTTATCTGAGCCACTGTTATTTGTTCATTTGCCTTTTCCAGTTTTTTTAGTGGCTGCGGCTTAGTTTTGTTACACCAGAGAACTAATTTAGGTGGTAGAGGTCGTGTGATCTCAGGTGTTTTTGCAATTAGTAGAGTTGGTATTTTTTAGGGTTTTTTGGATTGCAGTAAGTGTCCTTCCTATCCTTTTTCTTTCTAGGCAGATTGGGCCACAACGTTTGCTCATACTATTTTCTGTCTGTGTCTGTATTTCCTCTTGTCTAACCGCCATTACCTGTTTGGGGGCTTCCTATGTTCTTTGGCGATCTGCTCCGGGCAGATAGCTTTCCTCTTTCTATCTTTAGGTGTAGTTAACCTCTCAGGCTGTGACGAGGCGTCTAGGACCAACGTAGGAACGCTCCACGGCTGCCTTTAGTTGTGGTGGTTAGTCAGGGTACTGCAATCCAGTAGATTCCAACCTCTCTGGTGTATTGCCGTTTTTGCCTGCTCTCCTCAGCTACCAAATCATAACAACCATGTAAAATCTCACCTCATGGGGTTTACTTTATCATGAGGAAGGTGAGAGTACACCGGGGGAACTTGTTAATTATTTCAAGGCAGCTGGGACCACAGTCACCAAGAAAACCATTGGTAACACATTACGCTGTAAAGGTTTAAAATCCTGTAGTGTCCGCAAGGCACCTCTGCTCAAGAAGGCACATGTGCATGCCTGTCTGAAGTTTGTCAATGAACATCTGTGAGTGATTGGGAGAAGGTACTGTGGTCAGATGAGACAAAAATTGATCTCTTTGGCATTAACTCAACTTGCCGTATTTGAAGGAAGAAAAATACTGCCTGTGACCCAAAGAACACCGCCCACACTGTCAAGCATGGAGGTGGAAACATTATGTTTTGGGGATGTTTTTCTGCTAAAGGCACAGGAATACTTCACCGCATCAATGCGAGAATGGATGGAGCCATGTATCGTAAAATCCTGAGTGACAACCTCTTTCCCTCCTCCAGGACATTTAAAATGGGCCATGGCTGGGTCTTCCAGCAAGACAATTACCCAAAACAAACAGCCAAGGCAACAAAGGAGTGGCTCCAAAAGAAGTACATTAAAGTCATGGAGTGGCCTAGCCACTATCTAGACCTTAATCCCATAGAAAACTTATGGAGCTCTGAATTATTATTATTATTATACATTTATATAGCGCCATTTATTCCATGGCGCTTTACATATGAAAAGGGAAAAATATAGACAGGTACAATAAACATGTGCTAGACAAGGGACACACAAGTACAGAAAGAGAGAGGACCCTGCCCGCGAGGGCTCACAGTCTGCGGGGATGGGTGAGAATACACTAGGAAAGGGTAGAGCTGGCTGTGCGATGGTTCAGTACACTGAGGATCATTGCAGGTTGTAGGCTTGTCGGAACAGGTGGGTCTTCAGGTTTTTCTTGAAGGTCTCCGTTGTTGGTGAAAGTCTGATGTTTTGCGGCAGGGAGTTCCAGAGTATGGGGGAAGCCCGGGAAAAGTCTTGTATGCGGTTGTGGGAAGAAGAGATGAGGGGGGAGTCGAGAAGGAGATCTTGAGAGGATCGAAGGTTGCGTGTAGGTAGGTAGCGGGTGACCATGTCACAGATGTATGGAGGAGAAAGGTTGTGGATGGCTTTGTATGTCATGGTTAAGGTTTTGAACTGGAGCCTCTGGGCAATAGGAAGCCAGTAAAGGGCCTGGCATAGGGGGGAGGCTGGGGAATAGCGGGGAGACAGGTGGATTGCCAAGCAACAGCCTCAAAATCATAATGATTTAGAGATGATCTACAAAGAGGAGTGCATCAAAATTCCTCCTTGACATGTGTGCAACCCTCATCATCAACTACATAAAATGTCTGACTTGGTAACTGAATGCAGCACATGCAATGTCTCCGTAGTGTCTCATGTTAGTAGTATAGCACTGACAGCTACAGTATCCCTGATAAAAGAGATGTCATATCCAGCACCTGCTGGGGTCTGTTTCTCTGGTATGATATCTCTGTCATTGTGACTTTATATAGATCTACAGACAAGCGAACTGAGTCAACAGAACTACAAGTGCCTTCACGGGCAGCTTCTGTGCAGACAGATCCAAAGTGGAGGAGGGAGGGAGCCCACAGGTGGCGCACAGATAGATTGACTGCTGCTTGACAGGGACCGGCCACATCCCACCATGCCCCCACCACGCCCCCTAATCTTGGACTGCATGGCCTGTCTATTACTAGCAGCCAGGAGTAGGCCCCGGCCCCTGATCTGTGACATAATCTCTGAGAAGGAGTCTTGTGTGTCTCAAAAAGTGGCAACACAAACCAATTTTGGGGGGAAAGAAAGAAAAAATAACAAAGGTCAGAATTTTGTTTTTGTTTTTATTTCACCACACTTGGAATTTTTTTTTCTTTTTCTATTACATTGCATGAAAAAAAAAGGAAAGTGTTATTAGAAATTACAACTTGTCTTGAAAAGCAACCAATAAAAATAAATCTTGTACGATATTTTGGCAGAGAAATAAAAAAAGTTATAGCTCTTGGGAGAAGGGGAGGAAAAAAGTGAAAGTTCTAAAATAAATATTGACCGTTGTGGAAAGCTTTTAGACTATGTTCACACGTTGCGTTTTTTATGCGTTTTCATCCACAGTCAAAACTTGCTCTTTTGGCAGTAAAGAAGCTGCTTAGAAAAAGCAGGTTTTGCTGAGTTTTTGCTGCTTTTTGTTGTCTTTTGAGCATGTTGATAAAGTTTAGTGCCCCCCCCCCCAAAAAAAAGCATGAATTAACTTCCTTTGGTTTTTGAAACAAAAATGCAGCAAAAACTGATACCTGCTTTTTCTGCTGCGTTTTTGCACTTGCCCATTGTTTCCTATGGGAGAAAAAAAATGCTGCAAATGCGCTGAAAAAATGCTGAAAGTGACATGCTGCAGTTTGCAAAAACGCAGCAATTTTCCAAATCAGTCAGAAAAATAAAAACAAGGTGTGCTCATGAGGTTTCTGAGATCTCATAGACTTTGCTGATCCTGTAAACCGCAGCTTAAAATTTGCTTAAAAAAGCAGAAAAAAAACTGCAAAAATGCAACTTGTGAACATAGCCTTGGAGAGCTGCAAGATACGTTAGTGCTCTGCAAGTAAAGAAATAATAGTACTAATGATAATAAGAACAATATTGTGACAATCAATGTGTCTCAACATTATTTTTTTAATAACACTTCTGAAAAATCACCCTTTGGTCACATGAAGCTCTGCATCTTCCAACACTGTCAATAATCTGAAAGTGAATATTTCAGAGATAACCTATTGTCCTCTTCTGTGCTGACCATGGGGCAGCTCTAACGTGGGCCACATGGCTCACAGTACAGGAAATACACTTTTTAACTGTAGTACTATTCTCTCTATAGCAGGTTGTTTATTCTAGCTCTGCTTGGTGGACCACATGTCATGATCGCACAGCAGCATTAATAAAAAAGGTTATTGGAATGTGGTGAAATAAAACAACGTCATCCTGAGGCCAAACATCCTTAAGGGGTTAGAAAGATATTATCCACATAAAGTCAATTCTGTTGTTGTTACTGCTACAGTCTGTCAGAAAAAACACGTTTAATGAAAAAGAACATTCCGTCTCTCCCATCAGTCAGAAAATGTAATATTTGTTACCCACAGAATCGTATACGTGTATCCAGCATATCACTGGTGACCTCAGAAAAGACCCCCATTATGGGAAATAGCAGAATTTATTTTGTTGTAATGGAAATATAATTCTGCTAAAATGGTCCCTATTATAAAAAATACGGAATGATTTTCCAATGATGATTATTTTGGGACATTCATCTGATTGAGGAAGGAAATTTGGTGTAAGTCTCCCTCTAGATGGAATAGTAGGCATTACTAGTAACGCTGGCTGAGCAGTATAATGTTTCCTGTTCTCTCATGATACTCACAAATAGGATATGTAATTTGTAGAAGTGGCGCATTGAGAGCACATTCCTGGAGGTAATGAGATATTGAGTTGAATAGATGCGGCGCGGCCTGTGTAAGGGAACAATAACAATTACCTACGTCCTCTAGGAATTCGGATTTCAGGCACACAAAGCATACATAAAACAATTAAGAACATTTACATAAAATCCCACAGCCAGCTATTTTCTCTGCTAGGGATATTCTGTACATCTATAGCGTCAAACGTTCTCCTATTTCTCTGCAAACAATTGGATCACGTCAGTCCATTGTGAGCGAAGACGTAAAGCAAATTTAGGACAGACTGTTCAACGTGATGTCGGTTGCCACACCTACTAGCCACTAGAAGTTTTTCTTTGAGATAAGTGCTTTCCCTCTGCATTTTCCTGACTTTCTTTGATAGCGGATTGTACTGTTCTCAATCAAAAAGTAAACACACTGGCATTCAAAGAATGAAGGTCAGCCCAAGGTCATACCATAGCAGGCTGTAGTCTAATCAGATAATTGTTTAGAAAGGTCTATATTGTAATTCTAGGTGTTATTATATCCAATTTAACTATAAAAACATTTTTTACTGACTGACTACAGGATTAAAGACAGCTTTACATTACATTATAGGTGAATATTTTCCTATGAGCAGTCACTTAATAATCTGTTTACACAGACCAAATGTTCATGCAGTGCGCAACTAAAGATCTATAAAAGATTGCTTTGTTTCGCTAGGCTGCCATTGTTCTCGGCAGCACAGGTCTTGTTTACAAAGGGCGATGGGCTGCCGAGCACAATGGTCCTTTGTGCAAATCAATAGATCGTTTCACCCAACGAATGAACGGATGATCAGCAGCCTATACAGACTGCATGATAGTCATTAACTAACAACCCTAGCAATGTGCATTTATGATAATCATACAATGCAAATCCACCTTAAGGGTCAACTGATTTACTCATGTTAATTCCCAAATAACTCTTCAAAATCATTAGTAGGTTCAAATAGCGGGTGTTAGTGGCCCAAATTCGATAAAATAGTAGATTATCATAGGTTTATTTTTTTTAGGGAGTGGAGGGACTGATACAAAGCATTTTGGCTGTAATGTTACAATTAAGTACAGGAAAGATGTGTATCTTTGTACCTTGTTAGCCAGTAGATAGAAAAATATTAAGAATTGAGAGTCCTCCATGATTGATACCTTTTAATGGCTAACTGAAAAGATGGTAACAAATTGCAAGCTTTCCAGACTACTCAGGTCTCTTCATCAGGCAAAGACTAATACAAAATCTGAAGTCTATGCCTTAGGCCAGTCTCACACGTCCAGTTTTTTCCGGTACGTGCAGAAATGGTCCCGAAGCTATCCGTGTCCGTGTGTGCACGTAGGCCATACAGTTAGGTCCATAAATATTTGGACAGAGACAACATTTATCTAATTTTGGTTCTAGACATTACCACAATGAATTTGAAACAAAACAAATCAGATGCAGTTGAAGTTCAGACTTTCAGCTTTCATTTGAGGGTATCCACATTAAAATTGGATGAAGGGTTTAGGAGTTTCAGCTCCTTAACATGTGCCACCCTGTTTTTAAAGGGACCAAAAGTAATTGGACAGATTAAATAATTGTAAATAAAATGTTCATTTCTAGTACTTGGTTGAAAACCCTTTGTTAGCAATGACTGCCTGAAGTCTTGAACTCATGGACATCACCAGACACTGTGTTTCCTTCTTTTTGATGCTCTGCCAGGCCTTCACCGTGGTGGTTTTCAGTTGTTGTTTGTTTGTGGGCCTTTCTGTCTGAAGTTTAGTCTTTAACAAGTGAAATGCATGTTCAATTGGGTTGAGATCAGGTGACTGACTTGGCCATTCAAGAATATTCCACTTCTTTGCTTTAATAAACTCCTGGGTTGTTTTGGCTTTATGTTTTGGGTCATTGTCTATCTGTAGTATGAAACGACGACCAATCAGTTTGGCTGCATTTGGCTGGATCTGAGCACACAGTATGGCTCTGAATACCTCAGAATTCATTCGGCTGTTTCTGTCCTGTGTCACATCATCAATAAACACTAGTGACCCAGTGCCACTGGCAGCCATGCATGCCCAAGCCATCACACTGCTTCCGCCATGTTTTACAGATGATGTGGTATGCTTTGGATCATGAGCTGTACCACGCCTTCGCCATACTTTTCTCTTTCCATCATTCTAGTAGAGGTTGATCTTGGTTTCATCTGTCCAAAGAATGTTCTTCCAGAACTGTGCTGGCTTTTTTAGATGTTTTTTAGCAAAGTCCAGCCTAGCCTTTTTATTCTTGATTCTTATGAGTGGCTTGCACCGTGCAGTGAACCCTCTGTATTTAATTTCATGCAGTCTTCTCTTTATGGTAGATTTGGATATTGATACGCCTACCTCCTGGAGAGTGTTGTTCACTTGGTTGGCTGTTGTGAAGGGGTTTCTCTTCACCATGGAGAGTATTCTGCGATCATCCACCACTGTTGTCTTCCGTGGGCGCCCAGGTCTTTTTGCATTGATGAGTTCACCAGTGCTTTCTTTCTTTCTCAGAATGTACCAAACTGTAGATTTTGCCACTCCTAAAGTTGTAGCAATTTCTCGGATGGGTTTTTTCTGTTTTTTGCAGCTTAAGGATAGCTTGTTTCACCTGCATGGAGAGCTCCTTTGACCGCATGTTTCCTTCACAGCTAAACCTTCCAAACACCACACCTCAAATCAACACCAGCCCTTTTATCTGCTTAATTGAGAATGATATAATGAAGGGATTGCCCACACCTGTCCATGAAATAGCCTTGGAGTCAATTGTCCAATTACTTTTGGTCCCTTTAAAAACAGGGTGGCACATGTTAAGGAGCTGAAACTCCTAAACCCTTCATCCAATTTTAATGTGGATACCCTCAAATGAAAGCTGAAAGTCTGAACTTCAACTGCATCTGATTTGTTTTGTTTCAAATTCATTGTGGTAATGTCTAGAACCAAAATTAGATAAATGTTGTCTCTGTCCAAATATTTATGGACCTAACTGTACGTGTGTCATCCGTGTGCTGTCCGTGTCTCCGTGTTTATCGTCCTTGTGCTGTCCGTGTTAATACGTATCACACACAAAGCTTTTGACATCCATATGAAGGGTTAACGCATTAATTAAAGGCTTGGAACATGCGAATGTGTGATCAATTAGTGATCATGTGTTAAAACAGTTCCTAGAAAGTTGTGGCCGATGACATATCATCTTTGGGGTGTGTGTTAGGTCTCCTTTGGTGTCACAAATATGCATAGTGACAATGAGGCGTTGTTGTGGTTGGCATGGCTTGTGTCACGTCGGTTTGGGGTTCGCCACCATATGCTTGATGAGGAATCACGGCTGCAAAAGAGGCTATGGGTTCACCCTCTACTCTTGCTACGTGGGGCATATGGTCATTTTTCAAAATTGTACACTGAACTTCGCAGATACCCGTTGAAGTTTGTTGCTTTTTGCCGTCTAAAGGCAAAATTGGTTAGGGACTCGTAAGGCAATGAGGACCCTTGACGTAGGTTGCGAGCTGACATTTGATGTGGGTAACTCATACATGGCCTTCTGAAAGCCTCATTGCTACCCATAACAAATAACTAATACCTCATTATCATGTGTTTCCTGTGTTTGTGATAAAGATACCATGTAGGAAAGTTTGTATTTGGTGTGATAATTGAAGAGTAACACAAAATAGCTAAGACCCTCACTCACTGTCTGTGTTCGGGAAGGAGAGTGGGTCACCTTGGGATCATGTTGTTCACACATACACACCTTGAAGTGTCGAATTTCACTGCCATTTCACGGCTGTAAATATTTCAAACCAGTTAAGACTGCAAGTCAATGAACCAGCGTGCGCCACCACCTTCTCCTCCTTTCCCATTATGTTTCATCCGTCCCAGATTAATATTTGCACCATCCTGGTTGGAAATATTGTATGGCCCAGATTTGGGCTATTTCGTGGGACCTAACGGTAGCCAGGTATGGTATATTGACAATTTTTTTTGGAACTTTACAATTTCCATCATATCTATTGTTTATTGTCAAAATTACAATGACTTTGTCAAAGAAACAAGACATATAACCACTTGTGTGTGTTTTATTTTTCGTACAACACATATATTCATATGACATGGTGTTGCAAAAGTAAAGGCAATTTTTGCACAACCTAATGAAGCTAACCGACTTATTTAGGTTACTCATAAATCCACTAAGTCACCATGACTAGAGAAAGATTCATCCGTTGTATTTTCAGCGCTTACACGTTCGGGGCTGGAGGAGTGTGTGGTCATTTGTCGTGTAGGCATTGTGGGCTGGCGTGTGCTTGTTTGAGGAGGTTCATTTTGCAAAAGTGATGCTGTAACAGATGTAGAGGGGGATAACGTTGTGTTTGGTAAGACTCATCCAAAATTCTTTTGGAAACACTTTGTGTCTGAGGTAAATTAGGTTCTGACTCAACAATCTGGCTCAGATATGATTGGGAACTGCTATAGGTCTCATCTCTTGGCCTACGGTTAGGCGGAACAAATTGGGTCACCACCGGTGTCTGGTGCCTTGATGGCAGATTGTAGGGCTGTGGCATAGCAAAATTACCACCACTACTATCACCAACAGACATGCTAGAGGACATTGTTTCGGAATGTTAGCTGTAAGTGGAGGTTGGATCAGACATTTGCCAATATTGCTGGCTACTGGCACGACCATGAGGCATTGAGGCAGAGTCAGGCTTTTGGCCATATTGCTGGCTACTGACACGACCATGAGGCATTGAGGCAGGGTCAGGCATTTGGTCATATTACTGGCTACTGGCACGACCATGAGGCATTGAGGCAGGGTCAGGCATTTGGCCATATTGCTGGCTACTGGCATGACCATCGACCATGAGGTAGAGAGGCAGGGTCAGGCATTTGACAATATTGCTGGCTACTGGCACGACCATGAGGTAGAGAGGCATGGTCAGGCATTTGGCCATATTGCTGGCTACTGGCAAAACCATGAGGTAGAGAGGCTGGTTCAGGCATTTGAACATAATCATTGGTGTAGCAACGGCCAGGAGGAAACCAAACAGGAGCATACATTTGGGGATAAGGATGTCTGGAGCCTGGAGGTGGAAGCATGGCCGAGGATGCAGCCATTTGCTGTGATTGTTGTGTGTGTGGGCCAGGGTTGGGCCCTGAAGAGTGTGTAGCGACATTTTGTGCATGTGTTATGTTGGTAGCAGATGGCATCTGAATTGGATGCTGGGCAGCTCGCCATTGTTCAATGGGCCCTAGCACCGGGTTTGGGTCCTGCTCTCCTTGGCTTGCTGCAATGAGGGTCAATATTGCAGCCCTTATCCGTTCCTGCCGTTCATCTGGAACTTTGGCTAGGCAAGGAGAGAGGGAGCGACAAAAGCGATCTGTAGAATTTTCAGGTGTCATGGAATTTAGTATTGATAAAACTTGAGCATCAATGAGCTCGGGCAGCATACGTGGCTCTTCCTGTCTCCTGTTTTGTCTATCTTGGAGACTCTGTGTAAGATACCGAGGTAAATTGGCTGTTGATGCTGACTGTGGTGCTGGGGCTGGTGCTTGGGATGTTGTTTGGGTGGTTGTTTGGGTGCTTCCAGTACCAGCATCAGTGGAGGTTTGAGCTGCATCAGACACCTGGTCATCAGGCTGTGTTGCTGTAGTTGGCTCTGTTGGGGCTTCGGTCTCCGATGCAGACGTACATGGCACAGATCTAGCTGTTGTTGGCGATTCATCAGAGTCTTCAAGGTTATCATCAGTCCTATGATAAATACAATTGTCACATAAACTGTTACTTTCATCATAAGTAAGGCACAATCTTACAAATATAGCAATTTATTGAGCACAAATGAAGCTAGGTGTCCAACATGTGGATTTTTGGGAACTGCACATATAAACATAATTATTATTTAAAACAGGGTTCCCCAACTCCAGTCCTGAAGGGCCACCAACAGGTCCTGTTTTGAGGATTTACTTAGTATTGGGCAGGTGATAATTGCATCACCTGTGCAATATATATGAAATTCTGAAAACGTTATCTGATGGTGGGCCTTCAGGACTGGAGTTGGGTAAACCTGATTTAAAAGACAAATGGACGTATGAAATATATGTATTGATCACAGGTGTTATTTAATTTTGCCTAATTATTAATATTAGGAAATATTGCTAAATACAGTGTACATAGTTTAAGATGTTTGTCAAATCATACAGAGTGCAACTTACGGATTTAGCTCCAGGATTGGGCGAAGAAAGGCTAAATTTCTGTAGAACACATATTGACGCTTTTTGGAAGCACCTGACGTGGAGGGGAGGGGATTAAATTCCTGCCTAAACTGGTCCCTCGCTGAGCGCCATCGGCGTTTCCCCAAATCAACTGTTGGGAAAGTGTAAAAACAAGAACAAGTCACATTCCCGCAAATAGTAAAATATTCATTAAACAACAACACAATGTGTTCAGCTATGTTAAATTTAAAAACGACTTGTATTTGGATCAGCATTGGTGGTCCTAAAATATATTTTAACAGTTGGTTATGCCTTGCCATTAACACTAAGAAGTGTGTGAGCACTTTGCGTCATGGTGTAATTAAAAAAATGGAGTATTGTCCACCATCACCACTGTTGTAAAGCGTTTGAAGAAACACAGCCTGCAGGAATTAGGGTGGCTCTAACAACACAAACATTACCACCATTACCAATGAGCATTAGCCATATGTAAGGGCTTGTGTGAATAAATTTGTATGATGGCATTAATGAAGTCTAAACATTGGATTTTACACAGTCACACACAAACTGTTGTGTGGCCAGCAACAAAGGTTAAATGCAAACACTCCAAGTGGCTAGTAAATTTGCTTTTTTGTGTGTATACGATTAAGAATAGCAGGCAGCACATGATTAGCCTTACATGTATATAAAGTGAATGTTCCAAATCTTTGATTTCACCAATGTCTCACAAACTGTAAGGGCTAGACTTTTGCCATATATTACAACACTCAAATCACAGATATAACAAAATTAAAACATAGTTAAGCCTAACACCAAGTAATGTGAGACATCTGTAGAGATATGCTTGAATACAGTACACAGTGTAAAATATGAGGTAACACATTTTGGTATGCCAGGGAAGTGTGGGCAAAAAATGCAGTTTGTGCACATGCCAGACAAGTAGCCCTTGAGTTGCATAGCTATTATTTTGTGTGTGAAAAAGCAAAATACTTTATAGATCTTTTTCTGAAATTAAAATACACACCAGAAGGAAAATGCTGCCACAGACACACACTGCATTTTTTTTTACCATTTCGAACAAGCATGGCTCATGAGTAATTATGATATTAAACACAGGGAACATACTCTAAACTACTAAGAATATTGTAAAGTGTATATGATAAGGTGCTTGGAAATCCAAAGCTTGATAAGACATGAGACTAATCTTTAGGATGGAAAGACAAGTACCATGACATTTATAAAACACAATGTGAAGTAGTTTCATATGTTAACATTAATTCCAATTCACATTAAAAAAGGAACATCTAGGGTCACTTACCAAACTTTGCCTGCTTTGCTGGTGAATGTGTGGACCAACCAGGCCTGGGGTACAGCTCTTCAGCTACAGCGAACCAACCACACTCAATGGCCAGCCTGTCATGGTATCCTTCAGATCGTGTGTCCCAAAGCTCAGGATGTTGCTCCACCAAACTTATTAGTCGCTCTGTGTCCACACGGGGGGCCATAAAATGTTCCAAAGCCACCAGAGTTGAAAGATGCCAGCACTCTGATAAGTTCCCAACTTCACCTCAGAGCCTAAAATGCTGTGTAGACTGCTGGGAAACTTGGCGCCAAACAATGTCTAGACACCTGCCTGGTATTGATACAATTGCTTAGAATCTTAAACCTAAAATTTTGAAAACGCACACGGATTGCACACGGATGTGATCCGTGTGCGGTACGTGTTTACACGCACCCATTGACTTTAATGGCTCCGTGTGATCTGTGCGCTGCCACGAACACTGACACGTGACACGGTCCGTGAAAACACGCTGACATGTGCAGAGACACATTGATTTTAATGTGTCTACATGTGTCATTGTCTCCGGTACATGAGGAAACTGTCACTACACGTACCTGAGCCACTGACGTGTGAAACCGGCCTGATGAAGAGACCTGAGTACTCTGGAAAGCTTGCAATTTGTTACCATCTTTTCAGTTAGCTATTAAAAGGTATCAACCACTGAGGACTCTCAAGTCTAAATATTTTTCTATATTACAATTAACAAACTCCTTTTTAATTTGGCATATGTTTTATTAAAGTGTCAGGTCTCTGCTGTTCCACAGCCTTTGCTGACTTTCGTGCAGTGGTGACGTCACGTCTACACCATGTGAGTGCTGCAGTCACCGGACTCAGCATGATGACCACTGAGGCCAATGATTGACTGCAATGTTCACGGGATGTAGGTTGAGCAGGACAGGCACCACTGGAGCTACAGTCAATTAGAAAACCAAATTTTGTTATTTTATAGCAGTTGATGCCATTGGTATGTTTTAGTACCAAAGCAGACAATACTGTAGATGATGGCATACACCAAGTCATAAAGTAATTAACTTTTATGACTGCTGTGCTGTGAGCATGTTGTTTGCCACACCTACTATCCACTAGAATTTTTTCTTTGAGATAAGTGCTTTCCATTTGCATTTTCCTGACTTTCTTTGATAGGGGATTGTACTGTTCTCAATCAAAAAGTAAACACACTGGCATTCAAAGAATGAAGGTCAGCCCAAGGTCATACCATAATAAAAAGATAGGGTAACCTAATTTACCAGTTAAAGCATAACCTTTAATCAATGGTATAAAAACAACCCTTCAGTGCGAGACATATAACATACATACATAAAGTGCTCGTGCTATGGACCATACAGGACATTCATCTGAATGGGTGAGATTATCCATTTTTCTTTTAATAAGCACATAGCACGAGCACTTTATGTATGTATGCTATATGTCTTGCACTGAAGGGTTGTTTTTATACCATTGATTAAAGGTTATGTTTTAACTGGTAAATTAGGTTACCCTATCTGCTTATATTGTTGTTAAACCTGAGGGTAAATGATATTGTCCTTGAGACATATTGGCTAAACAAGGTCATACCATAGCAGGCAGTAGTCTAATCAGACAATTGTTTAGATACTTCTTTATTGTAATTCTAGGGTGTTATTATATCAAATTTAACTATAAAAACATTTTTTACTGACTTACTTTGACTACAGGACTAAAGACAACTTTACATTACATTGTAGGTGAATATATTCCGATGAGCAGTTACTTAATAATCGGTTTAGTCAGCCAAATGCTCTTCAGATGTGCACTGCATGATCTATAAAAGTCATAAAATTATTAACTTATTTATTGCATGTGCAGAGATCACTGTGCAGGGAGTGATGGACACTTGATAGGATCAGATCTGTTCCTCCAAAAGAGGAGAAGTAGCATTGTCAGAATGTCCCACTGGTCAATGAGATATTTAGAGGCAGAAAAAGCAGATAGATCCTGACAAAATTGGCTTGAATAGTAATTTAGCTCACAAAATGGACAGGATTGGTCATAACTTTAGTTTAGTATTTATGTAGCATTTAGTAATCAGGTTATTACTAGCCCAGTATGTCAATGTGTCAAAAAGACTGATTGCAGATAAGGTGACAATTTACAGTAGATGTTATCGAGTGTTTATAGGAAACATAGTATGATCTAGAGATACATAGATTCTATGCTATTCATAGAACAATATAACACAAAGCGTAGGATGTATTTCTATTGATTTTTTTCACTGTCTCCAGTCTGATTAATTTACAATTCTTAAAAACCAAGAACTTCATTCTGTTATACAGCAAAAATTAAAGTATTAAATTCACCGCACACACTATAGATTTTAATTTTGCAAAAATGATAGTTTATTGTGTTCCACAATGCTAGGTGAAGTGCCGTGTAAAAATAACAAAGATACCCCACATTCATGTATACCCGACGTTTCGACTCTACATGAGTCTTAATCATGGGGTACTGAATGATGGGTAATGAGAAATATGAGCACTTGTCACAGTAATGCAATTGAGATAGTAATGATTATGTAGCTCTGTATCATCAGGTTTGTCTAGGCCTGATCGGAGGCTGTATGCAGACAACTATCTGGATGGCGGCGCTCCCGCGCCCTGCCACGGCTGCTTAATGCGGCCGCATTAAGCAGCCGTGGCAGGGCGCGGGAGCGCCGCCATCCAGATAGTTGTCTGCATACAGCCTCCGATCAGGCCTAGACAAACCTGATGATACAGAGCTACATAATCATTACTATCTCAATTGCATTACTGTGACAAGTGCTCATATTTCTCATTACCCATCATTCAGTACCCCATGATTAAGACTCATGTAGAGTCGAAACGTCGGGTATACATGAATGTGGGGTATCTTTGTTATTTTTACACGGAACTTCACCTAGCATTGTGGAACACAATAAACTATCATTTTTGCAAAATTAAAATCTATAGTGTGTGCGGTGAATTTAATACTTTGATAGTAGCTGGTCCGTATAGGTCCACATTCACCAGCACCTCCATCAATTTATGACCTGTAGTGCACACCCATCCTCCCTAGTGATACAGCAAAAATTGGCAGCACTCCAGAACATAGATAGTAAAAAAACCTGTGATTTATATTCACCCATGTACAGTATGTGCACATACATCTGAACTTACCTGGTTGAAAAAAAGGCACAGTTTTTTTCCCTATCTCGCGTCTGGAGTGTTGCCATTTTTGCTGTATGTATATGAAGAATAGTGGGTTGGTACCCTGAGGCTTGCACCCATTTGCTTTATGACTATAGTATTTGTATAGTGCTTCTTTCTTTTGAGGATTTTAATCAGTAACTAGAGATGAGCAGATCTAATGAGATTTGATGTTACTAAACCCTGTGGATTTTACCAGGCAATTCGATTTACAATTAATTTTTTTTTCTGCTTATTGAATGTCCCACAGCATCGCAATTGTAAGGCTATGTGCCCCCGTTCAGGATTTTTCACATTTTTTTCGCGTTTTTTCCACTGCAAACATGCTTAAAAACGCATGCAGTAAGCATCCTATGATTAGAATGCATTCTGCAATTTTTGTGCACATGGTGAGTTTTTTCCGCAAAAAAACGCATTGCGGTAAAAAACGCAGCATGTTCATTAATTTCGCAGAAAATTTGCGGATTTCCCGCTATATTATCGACCCTAGGATGTTCAGGAAAAAAACGCAAAAAATCAGCAAAAAAAAATGCGCAAAAAAAAACACGTCCGGATTTCCTGGGAAAAAGTCCAGTTTTTCTCAGGAAATTTCTGCAAATATTCCGCAACGTGTGCATATAGCCTAAGGAGTAGAAGAAAATGGCTAATACTTCACCACTCGCCTCTCCAGCCAACCATGCTGCTCACTGTCCTCTGTGTGATCTTTGTCACCTCTTCTTACTGTAGCTATAGACTGAAAACTTGACCTCATCATGCCAGGCCAGTACTACCCTATAACCCGCATGTGCAGGGGTGTCCCTGGCCTGGTTGCAGCCTGAAGTCCAAGCTTAGAGTTTGCATTGTGAACATCACGATTTTGCATGTTGTGACATCACGAAATTTGCGACCTTACGACGTGCATACACAGAGATGGTTTAGGTCTGGTTATGAATAGGCCTAGGGTTTCAGCATGCAATGATAGTAAAAAGAGGCATCAAGGACCAAACGGTGAACAGCAAGCAGTGAATGTGGCAGGAGAGCTGAGCAGTGAAGTAAGTATTGTTTTTGTTTCAACCATTTGCCAGCCATTTATGGACTACAGAAATTAAAGCCCGCTGGTTAGAGTTGAGCGAAACAGGTCGTTCATTTTCAAAAGTCGCCGATTTTCGGCTAAGTCGGGTTTCATGAAACGAAACCCGACCATGGAGTGAGTTTGGTCATGTGTTCGGTGACCATTTTGCTGGAGTCGGTTTTCCCCTACACTTTAAGCGCCTTTTCTTGGCCAATGAGCAAGGACGCAGGCTGTGGGCAACGGGATGGCATAGGCAACGGCCTGCACCATCTTAGAGAAGGGCATTGCAGCGATTGACTGGCTTTCAGTGGCATCACAGTGCATCTAAAATCCCTCAGCGCCAACCACCATTTTACATCTGCCGAACTCAGGGTAGGGGAAGGTTGCTGGCGGTGCGTCTGAGCAGGGAGAGCGTTAAGCAGGGCCTAAAAAAAATTACTTTCTGCTGATATCGATTAGCTGTACAGTGACTGTGCAGTGAGAGGGGAGGATTTTGCTGTGTGCAGCAACGCTGGTTCTTAGGCTACCTGCCTGCCAGTGACGCTGTAGAAATTGCTTGTGTGGAGCATCAGATTTGATTTGTAGGCTGCCTGCCTGTGATAAGGGGGCAATTAATTTGGTGGAGTAGCAGAGCTTCCTGCCAGTGATAGTGTACAAATTGCTACTGTGGAGCATCACATCTGATTAGTAGGCTGCCTGACTGTGATAAGGGGGAAATTTATTCCCCATTGACTTGAATTGAGGTCGGATTTTCGACTCCGACCCGACCATTTCCGTTAGTCGGCCAACTTTGTTCGACTCGACTTTTGAGAAAGTCGGGTTTCACGAAACCCGACTCGACCCGAAAAACGGGAAAGTCGCTCATCACTACCGCTGGTTGTCATTTTGCTGAATTCACACAAAAAATCTGCATATTGGAGAATACAAATTTTTGGAAAATTATAGGAGATTTCAATTCCTATTGTATAAATTTGCCCCTCTCTTTCAGTAACACATTGATTCATCGCGTGGTTTGATTCACCTTTAGATACCATGTGGCATGTAAGGTTTGAGGCTAGAAAGTAAAATTCACAAACAAGAATTATCCATAACCATAGAGGATAATTTTACACCATCTGCTAACAATTTACGATTCAATTTGTGTCAAGAAAGTTCACATTTCTCTCAATTCCATATTCTTCTCTTTCTTGCAAATATTGAAAATATAATCACAAAACTGCAATCCAAAAATACCAATTACACAACTTACTACTTCGATAAGCTGCACTCCCCAACTCGCTTCCTTTCCACTTTCACTGGTTTTGGGGGCCGCCGATGCCAGCGCTTTTTTACAGTTGAATGTGCATCCTTGGACGCACATTGATTTGAAATGTACTGTGGCCAGCTATCTTTACTGCAATACCAATACCAGCTACTGGCAAATCAGAGGCTGGCAGCTAACGTTGGGCAACATATGACATCACTGCTATGTGACACACCGTCTGTGGAAGAGGATGTGAGGAAATTAGATCAGGTGAGAAAGAATATTTTATGTGTACGTGAAGAGCGGCACAATGGAGGACATTTCTACAAGATGGAGACCAGGATGGGGACATTACTATAAGATGGGGCCCAAGATGGGGACATTACTGCAAAATAGTGACATTATTACAACATGGGTGCCAGGATGTAGACATAGCTACAAGGAGAACACTTGGATGAGTGCATTACTACAAGACAGGGACCAGGATGGTCACAATTACTACAACATGGTGATTTTGATGAGGCACTTTATAATGGGATAGGGACCAGGATGGGGACATTACTACAAGATAGGGACCAGGATGAAGACATTACTACAAGATGGAGACCAGGATGGGGACATTACTATGAGATGGGGACCAGGATGGGGACATTACTACAAGATGAGGATATCAATACCAGATGGGGACAGAGATGGGATATTACTACAAAATGGTGACATTACTACAAAATGGGGACCAGGATGGGGATGTGGCGCCCCTGAGAGTCCAGTCACCACAGAGGTACTGCACCTCAGCCAAAGGTGTGGTTCTCCGCTCTCAGGTAAGGAGGGGACACTACCCAGTACCCACACACTAGCGCTCAACACCAGACCTCTCAGGGCCCGGGAGGAGCTAAGTAGAGGGTGTGGGTGGAGAAAGTAGAGAAGGGGAGGAGCTTAGTGAGTGGTCTGTGAGACCACAGACGGGTAGTGACAGTTGGTTAGAGGAGGTAGTTGGTGCTGGGGACATGAGCAGAGAGGAGCTAGTCCCTAGACCAGATGACAGGAGAGTGAGAAGAAAGGCAGAAGGGAAAGAAAGAGAAGCTACAGAAAGAGAAAGGAAGAAGGGGTTCTAGGGGCACGAGAAGTGAGGAATCCACCCGTGGGGCCCGAATCCACACTGACCATAGTCGGGTGGAGGGATCAGGTCGCAGTAAGGGGATCGGCCCCAGTCTAGTGGAGAAACTGAGGACTCAGCTAGCAAACCGGAGGCTGTAGTGACTGTACATGCTACAAGCACATCAGCACACATTCGCCAAAAAGGCAACCGTATAGGATCAAGGGGACCTAGAGTACGTCACCTGACAGGACCCGAGGCCGCTGGCTTGGGACACTGTGTGTGAAGGTGCAGGGCAGGAGACGAAGGAGCCAGTGCAGGGAGACGGCCAGGAAAGGAACATCTGAAGGGGGTTCTGACACGGTGTACCCCAATTTACCTGAGAGCTGTCTGGACCATCTCCTGGAGGACACAGCACTGGGGATTGTAACAACAAACTGTGAGTAAACTGAAAGACTGCACCCTGCTGTGTCCTCAGAAATATTTACTGTGTCATCTGCCCTGCACCAGCATTACCATCCACCATCTTTAAATTTAACTCTTCAACTGCCCTGAGGCATAGCTCTACCTGTGGAGAGCTGTAACAACTCTGCTGCGTCACCAACTGCCCCAGTGGATTTGTACTGCAGCGTCGGCCATCTTATTGCCGAATACAACAGGTGGCATCATGAACTATTTTCCCTTTTCATCATCTTTATTCTGAAAATTTTTATTGAACGCCCAGGGGATGGAGACCTTACTACAAGATGAGAACCAGGATGGGGACATTAATACAAGATGGGGGACATTATGTCAGCATAGGAACCAGGAAGGGGATATTACTACAAGATGTTGGCCAGAATTATTATATGGTGCTGCTAACAGTAACACAATATTACTGTTTAGGACCAATTAAGGGACAAAAAAAATGTAAAAAAAAATCAAATTGAAGTATGAAAAAATATTGGAAATTTATTTTGCCACAAAAATGCTGTTTTATGTAAAAACTAAAGTAAACAAGAAAAGTGTACAATATTGCCGAATCCGTAATTTCCCAAGCTACAAAACTGTATCATAACCCACATATTGAATGCTGTTGGAAAAACTAAAATAAAAAACACGTAAAAAATGTTCAAAAAATGATCAGAAAAGTGTATAGAAAAAAATTATGGTATCACTAAAAATGTCTTCTTGTCCTGCAAGAATATGACCCATCAAATTCAAATATTTTCCATATGCCCAACCGAGTTTGAAACCCCTGTACTGCAAGCACTTTTTTACCTTTGGTGTCCCCCCTATTTCCGTATAGATTGTAATCTTGCTAGCAGGTCCTCACTCCGCTTGAGTTGAATTATGTGTTACTCTATCTGCACATGCCCCCTCTGATTTGTAAAGTGCTGCGGACTATGTTGGTGCTATAGAAATAAAATTATTATTATTATGTGAGGAAAAATAATACAATGTACAGGTCCATATTTTTGAGAAAAGAATATGTGATGACCTGAATTGGAGCCATCCTGTACTGTTCTACTGGTTAGGCCTCTTTCACACTTCAGTCGTGCGACGTCAGTCAAAATCAGTCAAAATGTGAAAAAAACGGATCCGCCATTTATTTTTGGCTGATCCGTTTTTTTCCCATTGACTTGCATTAGTGACGGAGTTTGACGGATGGTCGTCCGTTAGGTCCGTTTTTTGTCGGATCCGCCAAAAAATTGGCGTCCGTCATTTTAGAAAAACGTTAAATGCAACGTTTTTTTGCTCCGCCAAAATGGCGGACTACGGCGGATCCGCCATTTTGTATAATTGCCGCCTATGGGCAGCGGATCCGCTAGCGTCCGTTTTTGACGGAATCCGCCCGCGGATCCGTCGCCTCCATAGAAAACCATTGAAAATGCAGACCCGGGGTCTCTCTCTCTCTCTCCTCGGTCCGTACTTGCATTTCCGGAACGAAAAATTCATCATTTCCGGGTGAAATCTTCTTGGCGGATCCGTCAGAAAACTGACCAGTTTTACATCTGTTTTTACCCTTTTCTGACGGATCCGCCATTTTCACACTTGGGCGGACGTCACACAACGGAAGTGTGAAAGAGGCCTTAGCTGTGAAAATGCACAACTATCCTTGGTAAAACATTGTCAACAGTGTCCCCTATCAATTTAATATTTAGACATTTTAGAACATACATTTAGGACCCCTAGCAAACAGCTGATTTTACTAGATGAATCAGCCAGTGGAGGAGATATGTAACTGTAGCTTAACATTGTACCCTCTCAGACAAATAACTGCCCAGTTAAAATATGAATGGCTTGAGTCCAAATAGCGCTTACAGAGTACTCTTTGGTATAACATTCATGTGCCCTAAAAGGGGATATTGCCAGATTTGTAACTGATTACCTGTTTATAAGCAAGTTTTTGTTTTATGGTGTCTGACAATTAATTAAAGCATGCTACAGTTCCTTAGGAGACTAACTGATAATTGCTGTGAACCTTATTGTCTCGGAGATACCAGAAAAATGTGGCGTCTGGTTATACGTATATCTGAATTGGTTAGAATTGCTTCACTTTCCTTTTAGCAGTTCAAGTTTTCCTAGCTCTGTTTTTGCAAGGGTTAAACAGTCCTGTTTGTCTCCTAGAGCTCTCTGTATTGAGTTGTCTCAGCTGTTCTGAGTTCATCACTTCCCTCTGGTTCCCTCCTCTAAGCTTCAGTTGTAGCCAGTGAGCTTGCAACTGCCTGGTTTGGAGCTGGATGAGTGAGCTGAGAAAGTAGCAGGCGTTTGGAGTTTTTTCAGGAGCTATCTGCATGTAATTAGATTATGTGTGTGTGTCTCCCAGTCTCTATTCCCATTTGCTTTGCCTCACCATCCCCTTTCTTATTTCCCTCTTTTTTTAGAGTGTTTTTGTATGATTGCGGTTTTCTTTTATCCCTGTCCATTTCCCCTCTGTGTCTATACATTAGAGCAGGACTAGCATTCCTGCTATCCTACTCACTAGTCAGGGTAGTACTTAGGGTAAGACAGGGTTAGGAACGTGATCGCTACACGGGGTGTAAGAACCAGTCTAGGGATGCTGAGGAGCTCAGGGTGGTGCAGGGAAAGTATCAGGGGTGCCCCCTTATATCCTCCCCTAGTGTAGAGCTTCCTTCCCATCCTGTCTTGCCGTGTGCCATCTTGCTTCGGGCATAAGCATGGCACTTATAACTTTAATGTTCTTTCTACCTTAAAGATGTGACATACTTTGAACCCAAGAGGAATTTCATCCAGCAACCAATTTTCATTAAATAAAACTAACCAAAATAATTCACAGTAATTGATGTACAGTATATTCACGTTTTGGTGTTTAGTATGTTATGCAATGGGCATTGATATAGGGTACAGTGCACACCATGAGTGCTTCATCTGTCATTATTGAAAAACATATACACTTGTGTTATGAATGTGCTAGAGATGGTTTCTGAGCAGAGGCTCCCTCTGGTGGTTACCGACAGTACTGAACCTTTCAGCGAGGAGTGGCAATCTGGAATTACAGGCTGGTCTGATATAAGGGAGGTTCCCTCCCATGATGGTTGCCGGTGATCAATTGTTCTTGTCTCAATTGTGGTTCCTGGTTCTTTTGGAAGTTTGCTGGAGTCCTGTCTGCATCTCCTGCTTTCAGATAATATATTTTTTGCTTTTCTTTTTATGCTTGCTTTTTGCATTGTTTTCTGCACTTTTGTGGAGGTCAGCCAGGTCCCCTCCTGGGGCCTGAGCTCCTCACAGTTTTTCTGCAGCCACTGTTATTTGCTCATTTGCTTTTTCCTGTTTTTTCAGCGGCTGCTGCTTGGTTTTTGTTCACACTGAGATCTGATTTGGTGGGAGGCGAGATCGTGTGATCTCAGTATTTTTGTAATCAGAATTGTTGGATTTTTGTAGGGTTTTCTGGGTTGCAGAGAGTGGTCTCTCCTGTCCTATCCTATTTAGTCAGCTTGTGGCCCCAGCGTTTGCTCAGTCTATTTTCTGCCTGTGTTTGTATTTTCATCTTGTCTAACCACCATTATATGTTTGGGGGCTTCCTATTTTCTTTGGGGATCTGTTCCGGGGCAGATAGCTTTCATCTTTCTGCCTTTAGGTGTAGTTATCTCTCAGGCTGTGACGAGGCGCCTAGGATCAACGTAGGAACGCTCCACGGCTACCTCTAGTTGTGTCGTTAGTTTAGGAATCTGCAACCCATCAGTTACCAACATCTCAGGTGTTCTGCTGCCCTGCTGTTGTTCCTGTCCTCCTCAGCTACCGAAACATCACAGTATCACCGGCCATAACTGAAAATTATATGGTACTCACAGAAGGGAAAAAAAGTGTGGAAAGAAAAAAGTTGTCAGAGATTTTTTTTTTTTTTTTCTGTCTGTTGCATTTTTTCCCTCTTTTTCTCTGGGTGCTGAGGAGGATTTTTTTTTCTCTCAATGGAGTTTGCACAGTTGTCTGGCCATGTGGATCAGCTTGCCACTGAGGTTCGGAGTATTGCTACCCATCTTGCTGGGTTGCCGGTTGTGGAACCAAGGATTCCCATGCCAGATTTGTTTTTGGTGGATCGGGCTAAATTTCTGAATTTCAAAAATAACTGTAAGTTGTTTTTTGCCTTAAAGCCTAAGTCTTCAGGTAACGCAGCACAGCAGGTTCAAATTATCATCTCTCTGCTGCGCGGTGATCCTCAGGATTGGGCTTTTTCCCTGACACCTGGGGATCCTGTTTTGAATGATATTGATGCATTTTTCTGGCTCTGGGGTTATTGTACGATGAACCTAATGTCACTGATCAAGCTGAAAAAACCTTGTTGGCATTAAATCAGGGTCTTGAAGACGCTGAGTTGTACTGTCAGAAATTCCGAAAGTGGGCAGTCCTGACCAAATGGAATGATGATGCTTTGGCAGCCCTTTTTTGGAAGGGGCTGTCAGAGAATGTAAAGGATGTTATGGTGGGATTCCCTGCTCCCTCTGGTCTCAATGATTCTATGTCATTGGCTATTCAAATTGACAGACGTTTGCGTGAGCGCAGAGGTATGCGTGAGATAGTGTTGCCTTGTGAGCCAGCTTCTGAGCCCATGCAGTGTGATAGAGTGACTTCTGGGGCTCAGCGTCATGAGTTTCGAAAGCGCAATGGGTTAAGTTTCTACTGTGGTGATGCCTCTCATGCTATTTCAATCTGCCCTAAGCGGGGAAGACGTTTTTCACGCTCAGTTGTCTTGGGTAGTGTTCAGACTAAATTTCTGTTGACTGTTACCCTGATTTGCTCCCTGTCCACATTTTCTGCTCAGGCTTTTGTTGATTCAGGAGCAGCTATTAACCTGATGGATTTTGACTTTGCCAAACGTTGTGGGTTTCCCATGATACCCCTGCGGAAGTCTATTCTATTGATTCTACCCCTTTGGCGGAGAATAAACCCCAGTTTTCTACTCAGGTGATAATGAGGGTTGAACCAGATCATCAGGAGAGTTGCAAATTTCTGGTGCTGTATAAACTGCATGACATTATTGTACTAGGTTTCCCTTGGTTACAGTCTCATAATCCTGTTTTGGATTGGAAATCTGTGTCTATGACCAGTTGGGGCTGCCAATGTGTTAATGCCGACACTCCTGTTTTTTCTGCCTCTCCAAGTCTCAGGATGTTCCTGACTTTTTGACTGATTTTTCGGATGTATTTAGTGAAAGTAAATCTGCATCTTTGCACCCTCACAGGAGCTACGATTGCGCTATTGAATTAGTGCCTGGTGGTAAATTTCCTAAAGGTCGCCTTTTTAACTTGTCTGTACCTGAACATGATGCTCTGCGATCTTTTATCAAGGAGTCATTGGAGAAGGGTCATATCAGACCATCCTCTTCACCCTTGGGTGCCGGCTTTTTCTTTGTGGCAAAAAAGGATGGCTCATTGAGGTCGTGTATTGATTATCGTCTCTTGAATAAGATCACTGTGAAGTATCAATATCCGTTACACTTGATTTCTGACCTGTTTTCCAGGGTGAAAAGTGCTAGTTGGTTTACCAAGCTTGACCTCAGGGGGGCGTATAACCTTATTCGCATTAAGCACGGGGATGAATAGAAGACGGCGTTTAATACCCAGAGGGGCATTTTGAGTACCTAGTGATGCCCTTTGGGCTCACTAATGCTCCTTCCGTCTTCCAATCCTTCATGAATGATATTTTCAGGGATTTTGTGGATAAATTTCTGATTGTTTATTTGGATAATATCTTGATTTTTTCCAATGACTGGGACTCTCATGTGAAACATGTTCGGACTGTGTTCCAGATTTTGAGAGAGAATGCACTGTATGTGAAGGGATCAAAGTGTCTTTTTGGCGTACAGAAGGTCTCATTTCTGGGATTCATTTTGTCTCCGTCTGTTATTGAAATGGACCCGGTCAAGGTTTAAGCCATCTGTGATTGGGTCCAACCTACTTCATTAAAGGCTCTTCAGAGATTTTTGGGTTTTGCCAATTTTTATCGTAAATTTATTGGTAATTTCTCCGGTATTGTTAAACCATTGACTGATTTGACCAAAAAGGGTTCTGATGTGGTGAATTGGCCTCCTGAGGCAGTCTCTGCGTTTCAGGAACTTAAGCAGAGATTCACTTCTGCTCCTGTTCTACGGCAGCCTGATGTTTCTCTACCGTTTCAGGTGGTGGTTGATGCCTCTGAAATTGGGGAAGGTGCCATTTTGTCCAAAGAGATCCAGAGACCTCTAAGAGTAACCCTTGTGCCTTTTTCTCTCGAAAATTTTCTCCAACTGAACGTAATTATGACGTGGGTAATCGGGAGTTATTGGCCATGAAGTGGGCTTTTGAAGAGTGGAGACATTGGCTGGAAGGAGCCAAACATCAGGTGGTGGTCCTCACGGACCATAAGAATCTGGTTTATCTCGAATCAGCCAAGCGACTTAATCCTAGACAGGCCAGGTGGGCCTTGTTTTTCACACGTTTTAATTTTGTGGTTTCGTTTCTTCCTGGCACTAAGAATGTTAAGGCGGATGCCCTCTCGAGGAGTTTCTTTGCGGACTCTCCTGAGTTATTTGATCCTACTGTTATTTTGAAAGAGGGTGTAGTTCTTTCTGCCATCTCGCCCAATTTGAGACTGGCTCTGGAAGGGTGTCAGGAGGATAAACCTGAGCGCTGCCCTATTGGGAAATTGTTTGTCCCAGACCAGTGGAAGAAGAGTGTGATGTCTGAGATTCATTGTTCCGTGTTGGCTGGTTATCCCAGGAATTTTGGTACCAGAGACTTGGTGAGTCGGTCCTTTTGGTGGCCTACTTTGTCTCGTGACATCAGGGAATTTGTGCAGTCCTGTGGGACTTACTCTCGCTCCAAGCCTTGCTCTCGCTCTAGTGGTTTGTTAATGCCATTACCTGTGCCCAAGAGGCCATGGACCCATATCTCTATGGATTTTATTTCCGACCTCCCTGTTTCTCAGAGAATGACCGTTATCTGGGTAATCTGTGATAGGTTTTCCAAGATGATACATCTTGTGCCATTACCTAAGTTACCTTCCTCCTCCGAATTGGTGCCTCTGTTCCTTCAGCACGTGGTTCGGTTACATGGCATTCCGGAGAACATTGTGTCTGACAGAGGAGTCCAGTTTGTTTCCAGAGTTTGGAGGACATTTTGTTCTAAACTTGGTGTTCAATTATCTTTCTCCTCTGCTTTTCATCCTCAGACCAATGGACAAACCGAGAGAACAAACCAGACCTTGGAGACTTATTTGAGATGTTTTGTGTCTGCTGCTGATCAAGATGACTGGGTATCTTTTTTGCCTTTGGCTGAGTTTGCTCTTAATAATAGGGCTAGCTCTGCCACCTTGATGTCTCCATTTTTCTGCAATTTTGGGTTTCACCCTCGATTTTCTTCGGGACAGGCGGAGGCTTCTGTCTGTCCAGGTGTTGACTCTGTTGTGGAGCGTATGCAGCAGATTTGGGACCAGGTAGTGGAGAGGTTGTCTCTCTCTCAGGAGAAGGCCCAACGGTTTGCCAACCGGCATAGGACTGATGGTCCTCGGTTTAAAGTGGGGGACTTGGTTTGGTTGTCCTCAAGAAATATCCCTATGAGGGTTGCATCTCCAAAGTTTAAGCCCAGGTTCATTGGACCTTATAGGATCATGGAGATTCTTAATCCTGTTTCCTTCCGTTTGCTTCTTCCAGGGACATTTAGGATCCATAACGTGTTCCACAAGTCCTTATTGAAGAGGTTTGTCAAGCCAGTGGTTCATATGGCTGCGCTTCCTGACCGTGTTTTGGTTGAGGGCAATCTGGAGTATGTGGTTGAGAAAATATTGGATTCTCGTTTTTCTAGACAGAAACTCCAGTATTTGGTTAAGTGGAGAGGTTATGGTCAGGAGGACAATTCTTGGGTGTTTGCTTCGGACATACATGCTAGGAGACTGATCCGTGCCTATCACCGAGCTCATCCTGATCGGCCTGGTTGCACAAGTGAGGGTTCGGTGACCCCTCCTCAAGGTGGGGTATTGTTATGAATGTGCTAGAGATGGTTTCTGAGCAGAGGCTCCCTTGGTGGTTACCGACAGTACTGAACCTTTCAGCGAGGAGTGGCAATCTGGAATCACGGACTGGTCTGATATAAGTGAGGTTCCCTCCCATGATGGTTGCCGGTGATCAATTGTTCTTGTCTCAATTGTGGTTCCTGGTTCATTTGGAAGTTTGCTGGAGTCCTGTCTGCATCTCCTGCTTTCAGACAACATATTTTTTGCTTTTATTTTTGTGCTTGCTTTTTGCATTGTTTTCTGCACTTTTGTGGAGGTCAGCCAGGTCCCCTCCTGGGGCCTGAGCTCCTCACAGTTTTTCTGCAGCCACTGTTATTTGCTCATTTGCTTTTTCCTGTTTTTCAGCGGCTGCTGCTTGGTTTTTGTTCACACTGAGATCTGATTTAGTGGGAGGCGAGATCGTGTGATCTCAGTATTTTTGTAATCAGAATTGTTGGATTTTTGTAGGGTTTTCTGGGTTGCAGAGAGTGGTCTCTCCTGTCCTATCCTATTTAGTCAGCTTGTGGCCCCAGTGTTTGCTCAGTCTATTGTTTGCCTGTGTTTGTATTTTCATCTTGTCTAACCACCATTATATGTTTGGGGGCTTCCTATTTTCTTTGGGGATCTGCTCCGGGGCAGATAGCTTTCATCTTTCTGCCTTTAGGTGTAGTTATCTCTCAGGCTGTGACGAGGCGTCTAGGATCAACGTAGGAACGCTCCACGGCTACCTCTAGTTGTGTCGTTAGTTTAGGAATCTGCAACCCAACAGTTACCAACATCTCAGGTGTTCGGCTGCCCTGCTGTTGTTCCTGTCCTCCTCAGCTACCGAAACATAACACACTTGCATCGTAAGCTTTGTATTAAAGGTAAAGGTTAGGGTCCGTGGTGACTTTGACTGAGACACTTGTCATGGGGTTAAAGTTCCTTAGGTATTACAGTTCAATGCAAGTGCATGGGGCGGCCCAGAGGGTACTGCGACTGCGACAAATCTGCTAAGGTGCTGATTGTGAGTCCCACACATCAATAATGCAGTCCCTTTCATCCAATTAAGTGATGTAAAAATTTGAAAAACATTAGATTTAATGGTGGTGACATAATATATATGGTACGTCCATGCCTGTGTGCAAAAAAGTAATTGGGGCATTTAACTGTCTATTGAGTCAACCACAACGCCATCGTGTGTTAAACAATACCGGTAGCTGTTACATCTACTTCAAAAGAGATATTACTCAATATAGCATTAACCAGTCAAAGAACTAACAGGCTCAGTCATGTAGTTTTTATAAAGCAACATTTCATCATAGTGTGAAGTTTTTCCACTAACGAAGTTACATAATTCTAAGCCAAAATGCATTTTTCTTTCTAATTCGGAAGACTTTTATTGATTATAGTTTTCATGCAGAAGATTTAATATTTGGATTACAGAAAATACCCTTAGGATAAAAAAGGTACTGAAATAATTTTATTGACGCCATATGTTAGGGTGCCTTCTCATTCATCAAATGCTGGGAATTAATAAATTTAGTCTTAAAAAATAGGTTGTTGAGTAAGTGAACCAGACCTATATGTAGTGCCCATTGTTCCCATCTAGATGAACATTAGACCAATGGCCTAAAATGCAACAATATAGACATGTATCATCATATTCTCCAGTGAGAGAGGCGAGAGATACCCCAGGGTTAATGGGATATTTCTAATATAAACATTAAAGGGTTATTCTCATGTGTCTTGAGCTTTCCAGTCTTCTTATTTCATTGTTACTGGATAGTGGGCACTACTACTTGAGTGACAGTTCTCATGAAGTAGCTCTGTCCAACTGCTGAGTGTAACACCTGCAGTGGGAGCTATGTGTGCGAAGACTACTCCTGCCCTTCCCTGGACCACAACTACCAGAAGACATTGCTCCTCTGTACATCATGGAAGAGGAGGAGTAGCATTGAAAGGGACTATTTAGCTGATTAGGTTAGAGAAGAAGGGTGTAGCTAGCTGGACTTAGGGCCCTGTCTCACATAGCGAGATCGCTAGTGAGATCGCTGCTAAACAGCGATCTCAGCAGCGATCTCGCTATGTCTGACACGTACCAGCGATCAGGCCCCTGCTGTGAATCGCTGGTCGTGTCAGAAATGCCAGGACTTTTTTTTGATCGCTGGTTTCCCGCTGGCCAGCACGCATCGCTGCGTGTGACAGGCAGGAGACCAGCGATCTCCTGATAACCAAGGTACACATCGGGTTTCCAGGCGCGGGGCTGTGTCTGGAAACCCGACGTGTACGTTGGATACTAGCGCGCTGCTGCAGGGGAGCTGGTAACCAAGGTACACATCGGGTTTCCAGGCACCGCGCAGCGCCTGGAAACCCAACGTGTACCTTGGTTACCAGTTTCCTGCATCAGTGCGCTAGTATCCAACATACACTGCGGGTAACTAAGCGACGTTACCCGCAGTGTCGCTGTCCTGATCGCTGCCTGAGCTGACTGTTTGGCAGCTCAGCAGCGATCATGTAGCGACACACCAGCGATCCTGATCGTTGTCGAGATCGCTGGTGTGTCGCTATGTGAGACGGGGCCCTTAGAGAGATATGTGTGTTCCTCCATTGCAGACTGTGGAGAGTCGTTTAACATTGGAGAGCAGAGAACAGAGGCACAGAGATGGTGAAAGTTTACTCTTAACATTCCATCTACTGTAAAGCACATCTTTTACCTGTATCACAGTTTGTGTAATACTATTTGTTTTGCTGTTCCTTGTGATGTTAGGTATTTCAATCTTATCACTTGTGAGTGTGTAGTGTGTGGGATTTGCCCAGTCACACTCTGGCAGGGATTTCCAGAGTCAATCCCTGGCAGAATAGGAAGATAGGTTGTTTTCTATTTTTGTTTTATTACAGGAGGCGATGTCTTCAATGGAATGGGCGATGACATGAATATGATTTAATTTAGAATCATTAAAGGAGTCTGTGTCATTCTTTCAAACTGGCTGTGTATTTATTTACAATTTAAGAATAGTATTAGTAATTCGTAATGTTGTCCATGGTGGGATTTGAACCCAGGATTCCAGCGCTGCAAGGCTGCAGTACTAACCACTGAGCCAACGTGCTGCCCTAATTACAGGGGAACCCATGTCAATTTTTTAAAATTATTTATTTATGGTACAATTGACGGGATAATTGATGCCACTTTTCCTGGTGTCTGGCCCTAATTTGAGCCATTTTGGCTGCTTTTGGGCCCCCCTGAAAATGTTGTCTATGCATTTGGTTTTGCCTCCCATTGTATTCAGTGGTGTTTGGCTATGTTAGGCGAACATCGGGAAGTTCAAAGAATATAGTCAATCTGAACCTTAAAAGGTTCGCTCATCTCTAGTTGTGATCTTATTTACTTACCGTATTTTCCGGCTTATAAGACGACTGGGCGTATAAGACGACCCCCCAACTTTTCCAGTTAAAATATAAAATCTTCTAAAAGTGGGGGGGTCTTCTTATAGGCCGGGTGTCATCTTATAGGGCGGGTGCAGACCAATCTGCATATGGTGGAGGGAGTGGTCCCGATGACGAAGGGAGGGGGCATCTCACAAGGAAGGTGTTGGAGTATCCTCCTATTACCTCATTGTATAAGCGGTGCTCTCTGCCGGTCTATGTGCTTGGGGCGGTGGCAGCTCCTCTTTGAGCAGCATGGGGGCTCTGTACTGCGGGGCGGCGGCTCTTTGTGCAGAGTCGGGGCTCTGCCGGCATTTCCTCGAAGCCCGGAGGCCCCGGCAGCTCAATTGCTGCGATGCGGTGGCCTCTGGGAAAATGGCCACTGGGGACGGCGCATGCTCAGTTTCAGATCTCGTCTCCCAAGATCTTGAGACGAGATCTGAATCTGAGCATGCAGCGGTAATTTTCTCGGAGGCCACCGCATCGCAGCAACGGAGATGCTGGGGCCTCCGGGATTTGAGGAAATGCCGGCAGAGCCCAGACTCTGCACAAAGAGCCGCCGCTGTCCCCCAGATCAGAGCCCCCATGCTGCTGAAAGAGGAGCCGCCACCCCCAGCACAGAGACCTGCAGAGAGCACCACTGAGTCCACTGACACAATGAGGTAATAGGGGGATACTCCAACACCTTGCCTGTGAGACGCCCCCTCCCTTTGTCATCGGGACCTGTCCCCCACCATATGATGATTGGTCCGTACCCGGCGTAAAAGATGACCCCTGACTTTTAAGAAGATTTTCAGGGGTTAAAAAGTCGTCTAATATGCCAGAAAATACAGTAGATATTTTAAATAAATAATTTTGTTTCTGCTTTTTAGTCTTTGCGAGGTGTGTTTTCAATAGATCTTGTTACTACCTGCCTTCATTTTGTAACTCTGGAATTTCAAATAGTTGAACAGCTGGTTCCTTTTGATATTCTGGAATCTCTCCTGGTTGTACTTAGGTGTTGTCAATACTTTTTTTCTTCATTGGATAATGCCTCTAAAAAAAATCAGTGAAGTATGCTCTTCCCTTATTTTCCTTATTCAGAAAAAGTGTAAAGAAATGTCTTTAAATAAAATGTTACATTGTTTCTATACTGTTTATAAAAGTTTTAAAGCATCAATCACATCAATCCTGATGCTTCAGACTCCTCGAAACATAATACTAAAATACTATATAAATCTTGTACAGTATATAGTTCATTAAATTTTCATTGTGGAAACCGACCCTTAATTTACCTTTATAATGACCAAATGCCATAAATTTGCGGTGCTTGGTTCTGGGATTTAACTCTGCTTATTGTAAGTTTACAGTACAGGGTTAAAGCTCCTGCAAAATAACAGAAGCTGTTTGGTTCTTTTTCTGACACAGCCAGGAAGCCTGGCAGGGGTGGACACTGATAGCTTGGGGCCCCTGTGCAAGAAATATGTCTGTGTGTAGCCCTGGTGTGAAGGCACACGCAGTACCCTGGAGGATGTGCGGAGAGGTAACGGTTAAGAGCTCGACATTATTCACATACACTTCAGACACACCCAGCAGGGGTGTATAGGGGAGTGTCCTGTAGCACAGTAGTCTGAAGTTCTCCTGAGAGAGTGGAGGAAGTCAGGACTAGTGCCTGTTGGAGAAACGAGATTCCTGTCAATACAGAGAGACAGTGCAAAAGTGGAGGCTAGTACGGATAACCGAATATTATCCTAGCCTAGTCAGTGCTGATATTAAGAGTTGAGCAGGGCGAAGGGCGCAGAGGAAAGAATTATAAAAGTGCCTTAAGGATTGGACTATCCGGCATTGTTCTCCGGTCACTGGAGACCGAAGTGTCACTACAGCTTCAGGTGTAGAGATAGAAAAACCAGAGTCTTACTGGACCTTAGGTCGCAGAAAGCAGCCTTGGAGTGTCGGTACGTAACAGGGGTCAAGTGGAGTAGGGACTTTGAGTCAGTGCACGACAAGAGCAAGAACCTAGTTCCATCACTGGAAGACTCCGACCACAAAACTGACCGGGCAGTACAGCTTTGGAGAAGCTGGAGTATTCGGAGTGAACTTAGCTTTATGCTAGTTGGACTCATCATATGGAAAGTGAAGGAGGCCCATAACCTGTTCAGCTGTTACCTCAAAGCACATCCTCCACCCGACCAGCCTCCCTGGGACCTGCCTTATCATCTGACAAGTAAAAGGTATGGAAAGACGCTGGATGGTGTGAGACTGATTTATTTATCTGCACCCGACATCATTAATTCCATAGATTTTGAGGGACCAGTCCCACCTGTAGGGGACCCGACATCTAGCTGCCACACCATCCCCTCAGAGATCTACAGCAGCGCTGGTCTTAGTGATCAGAGAACTACAGGTGGCGTCACGAACTGTTATACACCTATCCCCTGTAAATATTCCCCCCAACATACGCCTGACCGCCAGGGCCACAGACCGAGCCACCGCTACCTGTGACAACCCCATAGACTTCCATGGGCTCGGCTCTGAGTACCCCATTGCTCTGGTAACCCACAATTGTGGTGCGGGTCACAACAAAAACTTGGCGTCACGAACAGGATACGAAACTCGCAAAATTGCGAGCCCTGTGTGCCTGTGGAGTGTTTTGGTGAAAAAGACTGTTGCTATTGTTTGGCGCAAAATACCGCCATATTTGCCGCCATATTCGCGCCCTAAGGCGCTGGAGAAGAAGGTGGGCGTACCTGAAAGAGCACACAAAGTCTTGGACACGCCCCCGGCTCTGACTCAGCGGCAGGTCCTGCAACAGGAAGTGGACGCTCTGACATCAGAGCGCCTGCGACGAAGGTCCTGTCCCCACCGCTGTGCCTGTGGAATAGCAGCTTCTGAACCCGGTAGGCTCCGTTTAACCAAGGGGGCGCTAAGATGTCACAACAACCGGCCGACAGTGCGGCCCCAGCCGGAGGCCCCGATCCCGCACCGCCTGGCATTGTAGCGCCAGATGGGGGCGCAGGCCCCGCACCCAGTCCGGTAGTCCCGATCATGCCACTAACGCTCCCATATATGCCTGGGGCGAAATGGCTTCCCCAGTACAGCGGTGAGCCAGGCACTTTAGCAGGCTTCAAGCAGAAGTTATGCAGCATCTTAGAAATGTACTCCATGCCTGAGAGACAAAAAGCTGCTGTGCTGATAGGGCAGCTAACTGGCGCTGCTGAGAGGGAAGTGGAGACTTGGGATACCGTTGATCAGGAGTCGGTACCTGCGATCCTCCTTAAGCTACATGCCATATTTGAAGACCGCACAGAAACGGTTTCTGGATGGCCTTCTACCGCTGTTCACAGCAGCCAGGTGACAGCATCAGGGACTACGCTTGCCGACTACAAGGAGCCCTGAGAGCCCTTAAGCAGATTAATAGTTTAAATGCTATCGACGAGAATAAGATGCTGAAAGAGCAATTTATACAGGGATTGAGATCCCAAGAGGAGCGCAGAACTGTAAACTGGTGGTCCTTAGATCATCCTGATGCTACCTTTGATGCCCTAAAGGACATGGCAATAAAAGGGCTGCGACCCCTGGGCAAACCTGAGGTGTCAACCCAACATCACCAGGGTGAAGTCACTCTGGAACCGGCGGCACCCCCCTTTTCCTCGCTAGTGGCAGAAGCAAAAACGCAGGTGACACCCCCTAGTGAATTGGACTGTCTGCGCTCAGAGGTGCGCCAGCTGACTAAAAATCTGGCTGCTGTGATGAGTGCCCTGCAGCTGCGGAGAGAGGAAGAAGGGAAGATCTTATTAGCTGACTGCCCAGAAGACGTCCCGTGGATGAACCGGAGAAGAAGGAAGACGTCGCCCCCTGGAGGAGGACAACGCCACCCCCAGGAGCGACCTCTGATCAACACCCTCCTCGTCGGGAGATCACCTGTTACCGATGCAACCGGAAAGGTCATATGTCTCCACAGTGTCCTTTAAACGGGCAGAACCTGGGTCCGAGGGCCAACACCCAGGAGAAGACCCGTCAGGCCCCCTAGACTGGAACCGCAGGTATGTGGGTGGACGACCCTACCTGTCTATCATTCTAGATGGTATTGCAGTTCCGGCATTGTTAGATACTGGGTCTCAGGTGACCCTAATACCTGATGCCCTATATACGAAGTTCTGGTCTATGGATAGTCTTAAACCCACGAGCCCTGACTTCACCGTGTACGCTTCTAATGGTCTTCCTGTAGAAGTACTCGGGACCAAATGTGTGGATGTGAAAGTGGGCAGAGAGGAATTGAAGGACCAGGGGCTTCTAGTAGTAAAGACTGTAAATGAGGAGAACGGTTTAAATATAATTTTGGGTACTAACATTATCAGTAACTGTCTGGGAGAAGTTGTGTTCTTACTCCAACAGCTCGCTGAGATTGCCCGACCAAGGCAGAAGGGAGTAATCCAAAGAGAGATCCGGGCCCTGGTGTGTCAGCAGCAAGCGAAGCTTACAGACGGCGAAATTGGTAATGTACGGGTCACTGACTCGAATCCCATTGTGATACCCCCAATGAGTGAAATGATAATCTGGTGCAGGGCAGCCATAGGTCTGAGAGGACAGAACTACCAAGCTGTAGTAGAACCCCACCATTCAGAACATAGACCTACACTTATGACTGCTAGGGGAGTAGTGGAAGTGGTGAATGGAAGAGTACCGGTACGGCTTCTCAATTGGGGAGATGATGAGGTAAACTTACCCCGTTATGCAACTATTGCTAAACTACATGCTGTCGACAATAATTCTATTCTCCTGGCTGAGTCCTTAGACTCCTGCCAGATAGCGGAGGACAATGACCCAGCAACCCAGGTGGCGGAGTGGTGTCAGCAGCTCCATGTTGGGACGGACACCACTCCCGCTCACCAGAAGCAAGGGGTATTACGGGTGGTCCAAGAGTACGCCCAAGTGTTTAGCAAGCATCCACTTGATTTTGGGATAATTAAGGGAGTACAACATCATATCCCTACAGGCAGTCATCCTCCCATCAAGGAGCGGTACAGGCCTATACCCCCAGCCCATTATCTGAAGGCTAAAGAAATGTTGCGAGATATGAAAGAAGCCGGAGTAATCAGGGATAGTTGTAGTCCCTGGGCAGCACCTCTAGTCCTGGTTAGAAAAAAAGATGGTAGCTTGAGAATGTGTGTGGATTACAGGCAGGTGAACCGCATAACACATAAAGATGCATACCCGTTACCACGTATAGAGGAATCATTAGCTGCTCTGAAAACGGCTAACTACTTTTCTACCCTCGATCTGACTAGTGGTTACTGGCAAGTGGCTGTGGCTGAGGAGGATCGTGAGAAAACGGCTTTCACCACCCCAATGGGGCTCTGTGAGTTCGACAGAATGCCGTTTGGGCTCAGCAGTGCCCCAGGAACATTTCAGAGAGTGATGGAGAACTGCCTGGGACATCTCAATTTTGAAACCGTGCTGCTATACCTAGATGACGTCATCGTGTATTCCAAGACATATGAGGACCATCTGAAGCACCTGGCAGAAGTATTTGAGTCCCTGTCCAGGTACGGGATGAAGTTGAAACCCTCAAAATGCCATCTACTCAAACAGAAGGTACAATACTTGGGGCACATCGTCAGTTCGGAAGGAGTAGCGCCGGACCCAGAGAAAGTCACTGCCATCCAGAAGTGGCCGGAGCCGAAGAACCTCAAGGAAGTGCGACAGTTCCTGGGATTAACGGGTTACTACAGAAGGTTCGTGAAAGATTACACGAAGAAGGCAGCCCCTTTACAGGACCTCCTAGTAGGACAATCCCTAAAGAGTAGAAACCCTCCCTTTAATTGGGGTAAAGAACAGGCTGAAGCATTCCAAAAGATGAAAGAGATCCTTACGGGTGATGAGATCTTAACCTATCCTGATTACAGCCAACCGTTCCTGCTGTACACCGACGCCAGTAATGAAGGTTTGGGAGCAGTTCTCAGTCAGAAGCAGAATGGCCAAGAAAAAGTCATCGCATATGCCAGCAGAAAACTCAGGCCAACTGAGAGGAATCCGGAAAATTATAGCAGCTTCAAGCTGGAGTTTCTGGCGCTGGTCTGGGCCATTACTGAAAGATTTAAGCATTATCTGGCCTCCAATCAGTTCACTGCGTTTACAGATAACAACCCCTTAACGCACCTGGAAACCGCCAAGCTGGGCGCCATGGAGCAGCGTTGGATGGCTCGGTTGTCCAATTACCAGTTTACCATCAAGTACCGGGCAGGCCGAAAGAATGCTAATGCTGACGCATTGTCCCGAATGCCGCATGACTCTGACACGGAAGAAGAATCGGACGACCTGGAAGAAATTGAGCTACCTGCGTTCCATCGAAATGGGGTAGTCCACGAGCATCGAGTCTACAGAAAGCAGTATGGTGCAACGTTAAATCCCTTACCCCATCACAGCTGGAAGGAGACTCAGGACAGCGATCCAGTGGTCAGCCGTATCAAGGAGTTGTTAAGACAGGAAGGTTCCTCCTTGGAAAAAGATGCACCTATGTCAGCAAAGCTCCTGTGGAACGAGAGAAGCCGGTTGTTCCTATACCGTGAGAAGTTGTGCAGGAGATACGTCAACCCCAGGACCCACGAGATGGTCTGGCAGATAGTGGTCCCCAAGGCAGACGTCCCAATGGTGTTGGAAGCATACCACGATCAAGCAGGACACTTTGGCTGGAGAAAGCTGGAGACCCTGTTGAGGTGCCGGTTCTACTGGGTAGGGATGCGCAGCTCCATCGAGAGGTGGTGTCGGAACTGTGGACCCTGTGGTCTCAGAAGAAAGGACTACGGTAGTCAGAGGGCACCCCTGCAGCCTATCCGGACGACTCGTCCCTTGGAAATTGTGGCCTTGGACCACGTTAAATTGTCGCCAAGTAGATCTGGATACTCATCCGCCCTGACCATGGTGGACCATTACTCTAGATTTCTGGTGGTTGTTCCAGTAAAGGATCAGACAGCAGTGACGGCAGCAAGAACCTTTCAAGCAAGCTTCTGCAGACCGCATGGGTATCCGGAGCAAGTATTAACTGATCAAGGACCTGCTTTCGAGGCTGACCTATTCAAGGAATTCTGTCACATGTATGGGTGTAAGAAAATTAGAACAACACCATACCATCCTCAAACCAACGGCCTTTGCGAGAAAATGAACCACATTGTCCTTGATTTGCTGAAATCCATACCGTTGGAAGACAGAAATCGGTGGCCGGACTTACTACCTGATTTGGTTGACTTGTATAACCATATACCTGTAAGTTCCACTAACTGCACTCCAGCCTATCTTATGAGAGCAAGGCCCGGAAGACTACCAATGGATTTAGAACTTGGAGTGGTAGAACCGGAGGCAGACGACGCCGTTGAAAACTGGGACATCAATCGGCAAGAGCAGTACAGACGAATGCAAGTCTGTGTAGAAGAAAGTCTCAACAAGGCACGGGAGAAACAGGAAGATATTTACAACAGGAATGCTCCTGCCAAGCCTTTGATGCCTGGAGAAGTAGTATTGAAAAGAAAAAGGAAGATGCACAAATTGGATAACCAGTGGGAACAAGAACCCTACGTCGTACAAGATTCCAAATATGACAACAGAAAAGTTTGTATCATCAGTAAGGACGGAGGAAGAACAATATCCACTGTGTCCAGAGACCATTTGAAATTGTGTCCAGAACCCTTAAAGCTTCGTGAAAAGAACCCTGTCATCAATCAAGAAGAAAGAAAAGAAGAGGTCATACACACGGATCTGGGAGATTTTCCTGCGGATTGGCCCAGACTGGGAGATGCTGTAATCATTCCGGTGTTGCAGTTTTATCAGCCACAAGAGGAAGTTCTACCTCCAGTTGTGCCCATGGTGCCAGTGGAGCCAGTTCAGGAGTTACCTATTCCAGTAACACCCCAGCCTACAGAATCTCAAGAAGGACCATCAGCAGCAGCGCCCCATGCTATGGGATCCCCTGGTGAAGCTGACTCACACCGCCCAGCCATCAGTACGCTTGCCAGATCCATAGAAAGATTGAGACAGTTCTATAGTTTGCCGTTACGCAGAGCAGATAGATTACAGACCAATATACCTGAAGCTACTCCACGTAGATCAGAGCGAACCACGAAAGGGAAAATACCCATTCGATATCAACAGTAGTTCAAGTAAAATAATGTAATTTAACCCAGAAAAAGGTTACCTTATGTGAATATTGTAAAAAGTATTGTTATAGTATTGTGCATCACTAAATATGTGGAAAAATGGACTTTGAGGCTGTGGACTATGCCGGCCCAGAACTGATAATGTATATAGTTGCATTTCATGCATTTTCGTGGTTCTATATCAAACTGTAACAATTACCTCTGAACATAAAACCCGTGTGGTGTGGCACTGAGCGAGGTCTGCAGCCAGATGTCCTGCAGCCTACCCAGGACCCACGTTGAAGGTTTGGTGCGGGTCCTTCACAAGAATACTGTGTATTTATTGAATGTTTTGATGCTTTAATACTTTTTGTATTTTCCTACTGTACATAATGCAACGTTTAAGAAATTCTTACCTCCCGGATGGGAAGAGTTTAATGTTTATTGTTAATGAAAAACAAAATGTCTTATTGTATTTCACAGCCCGGGAGTGCTGTATTTTACCATGGGGGAATGTGTAGCCCTGGTGTGAAGGCACACGCAGTACCCTGGAGGATGTGCGGAGAGGTAACGGTTAAGAGCTCGACATTATTCACATACACTTCAGACACACCCAGCAGGGGTGTATAGGGGAGTGTCCTGTAGCACAGTAGTCTGAAGTTCTCCTGAGAGAGTGGAGGAAGTCAGGACTAGTGCCTGTTGGAGAAACGAGATTCCTGTCAATACAGAGAGACAGTGCAAAAGTGGAGGCTAGTACGGATAACCGAATATTATCCTAGCCTAGTCAGTGCTGATATTAAGAGTTGAGCAGGGCGAAGGGCGCAGAGGAAAGAATTATAAAAGTGCCTTAAGGATTGGACTATCCGGCATTGTTCTCCGGTCACTGGAGACCGAAGTGTCACTACAGCTTCAGGTGTAGAGATAGAAAAACCAGAGTCTTACTGGACCTTAGGTCGCAGAAAGCAGCCTTGGAGTGTCGGTACGTAACAGGGGTCAAGTGGAGTAGGGACTTTGAGTCAGTGCACGACAAGAGCAAGAACCTAGTTCCATCACTGGAAGACTCCGACCACAAAACTGACCGGGCAGTACAGCTTTGGAGAAGCTGGAGTATTCGGAGTGAACTTAGCTTTATGCTAGTTGGACTCATCATATGGAAAGTGAAGGAGGCCCATAACCTGTTCAGCTGTTACCTCAAAGCACATCCTCCACCCGACCAGCCTCCCTGGGACCTGCCTTATCATCTGACAAGTAAAAGGTATGGAAAGACGCTGGATGGTGTGAGACTGATTTATTTATCTGCACCCGACATCATTAATTCCATAGACTTTGAGGGACCAGTCCCACCTGTAGGGGACCCGACATCTAGCTGCCACACCATCCCCTCAGAGATCTACAGCAGCGCTGGTCTTAGTGATCAGAGAACTACAGGTGGCGTCACGAACTGTTATACACCTATCCCCTGTAAATATTCCCCCCAACATACGCCTGACCGCCAGGGCCACAGACCGAGCCACCGCTACCTGTGACAACCCATAGACTTCCATGGGCTCGGCTCTGAGTACCCCATTGCTCTGGTAACCCACAATTGTGGTGCGGGTCACAACATCTGGGCCCCCTCCCTGCCTGGCATGCTGCTTATGATGACAATCTGGCCATGGAACCCCGAAGCTTTGGGCTCTGAGCAACAGGCCAGATTGCCATCACTATCACCGCTCTGCAAGCAGCGGCGTACATAGAGTCCACAGGGCATCATAGCAAAAGTTCTATTTGGGTCCCCCACACCTCTAAAAATATGTACACTGCTCAAAAAAATAAAGGGAACACTTAAACAACAGAATATAACTTCAAGTAAAGCTTAGGAAGCAACACTGTTTGACAATCAATTTCACATGCTGTTGTGCAAATGGAATAGACAACAGATGGAAATCATTGGCAATTATCAAGACACACTCAATAAAGGAGTGGTTCTGCAGGTGGGGACCACAGACCACATCTCAGTACCAATGCTTTCTGGCTGATGTTTTGGTCACTTTTGAATGTTGGTTGTGCTTTCACACTCGTGGTAGCATGAGACGGACTCTACAACCCACACAAGTGGCTCAGGTAGTGCAGCTCATCCAGGATGGTACATCAATGCGAGCTGTGGCAAGAAGGTTTGCTGTGTCTGTCAGCGTAGTGTCCAGAGGCTGGTGGCGCTACCAGGAGACAGGCCAGTACACCAGGAGATGTGGAGGGGGCCGTAGAAGGGAAACAACCCAGCAGCAGAACCGCTACCTCTGCCTTTGTGCAAGGAGGAACAGGAGGAGCACTGCCAGAGCCCTGCAAAATGACCTCCAGCAGGCCACAAATGTGCATGTGTCTGCACAAATGGTTAGAAACCGACTCCATGAGGATTGTCTGAGTGCCTGACGTCCACAGATGGGGGTTGTGCTCACAGCCCAACATCATGCAGGATGCTTGGCATTTGCCACAGAGCACCAGAATTGGCAAATTTGCCACTGGCGCCCTGTGCTCTTCACATATGAAAGCAGATTCACACTGAGCACATGTGACAGACGTGACAGAGTCTGAAGATGCCGTGGAGAGCGATCTGCTGCCTGCAACATCCTTCAGCATGACCGGTTTGGCATTGGGTCAGTAATGGTGTGGGGTGGCATTTCTTTGGAGGGCCGCGCAGCCCTCCATGTGCTCGTCAGAAGTAGTCTGTCTGCCATTAGCTACCAAGATGAGATCCTCAGACCCCTTGTGAGACTATATGCTGATGCAGTTGGCCCTGGGTTCCTTCTAATGCAGGACAATGCCAGACCTCATGTGGCTGGAGTGTGTCAGCAGTTCCTGCAAGATGAAGGCATTGAAGCTATGGACTAGCCCGCTCGTTCTCCAGACCTGAATTCGATTGAGCACATCTGGGATATCATGTCTCGCTACATCCACCAACGTCACGTTGCACCACAGACTGTCCAGGAGTCCAGGAGTTGGCGGATGCTTTAGTTCAGGTCTGGGAGGAGATCCCTCAGGAGACCATCTGCTGCCTCATCAGGATCATGCCCAGGTGTTGTAGGGAGGTTATACAGGCAGAGGGAGGTCATACAGGCATGTGGAGGCCACACACACTACTGAGCATCATTTTGACTTGTTTTAAAAACATTACATTCCACTTTAATTTTGTGTGTGATTCCAAATCCAGGCCTCCATTGGTTAATAAATTTGATTTCCATTGATGATTTTTGTGTGATTTTGTTGTCAGCACATTCAACTTTGTACAGAACAAAGTATTCAATGAGAATATTTCATTCATTCAGATCTAGGATGTGTTATTTGAGTGTTCCCTTTATTTTTTTAAGCAGTGTATATTTATATTTTTTTAACGAGATGGAGATGTATATCTTCATTAGGATTTGGTTCTGCTAAGCTCAATCATGTATATATTATATTAAATTATATGTCTGGACTCTATACCATCTGGTATCTGATACAGGATCATTCCCCAAATAAATCAAGTTATCCCCAATCCCGATGATCAGGACAGGACTCGGGAGCTCAGCCATGACTGGATTGGAGGGGCGCATGCTTGAGATTTGCTCTATTCATTGTCTATGGAACTGATGGAAATAGCCAAGCGCAACACTATAGATAATGAAGAGAGCAGAGACCAGGCATGCGTAATTCTGCTTCATTCAGGATTAGGCCGGGGTCACACTAGCGTATTGCATTGAATCGAGTGTCATGCGAGTGTGCTCCGAGCCTATCGCACAACTGCAGAGGAGGTGGAGAAATGAATTTCTCCATCTCCTCCATTGCTAGGGTCAGTGTAAAAATCGCACAGCACTCGCATGGTACGATTGTTGTGCGAGTGCTGTGCGATTTATCTCACCCATTGAATTCTATTGCGGGATGCGATCCGATTTGCGATTACAATCAGCTGCGATTTTTTTCCAGTCTGATTGTGCTCCGATCAGGGCTGGAAAAAAAAATCGCAGATAAAGACACCATCATAGATTAACATTGGTCCAAATTCAATCCGATTTTTTATCAGATTGAATTTGTCCGATTTAATTGCAAGTGGGCATGAGCCCTTAGACTGCTTACCCCTGTTCTCAGAATGCCTGGTGGGGGAGGGCTGGGTTCAGTTGTTGGATCCTATAGATCAGAGATAACTTGATTATTTGATTATTTGGTGAATAACACTTTAAACGGCCTGGTTGATCTTCCTATTCTTTACAATTACTACAATTACTGTATCATACATGAACCAAAAATAAATATGTTCACACATACATACACACATATAAATATATAAACATACATACATGCACACACATACATACACACATATGCACAGAGACACACAAACACACATAGATACACAAATACATACATAGACATGCATAAACACATGCACACATACACACACACATACACACATATGCATACATACAGTACACATACACACATAAACACATACATACACACACAAACACATGCATACACACAAATGCATAATCATACATGCATGCACGGACAGACTTTTGTGGGCCCCACGATTCATGATGCACAGATACAGCAGCGAGATATAGGAGTAGTACAATGACAAAGATTTTATTTCTTACATTGCATGAGAAATATCTATTGTAAATTCTAAAATACCATACAGCAGAGGGGATTCAGGTAATCGAGAGTCCACAGGTTTCAGGGTTTCAGTACCTGTAGTATTAGAGGTAAAAGGGATATTGATAAATGTACCCTACCAGTAGAAATTGTCCTCAGCAGTGTACCCTTTACAAAAGTCAATTTCCTCCTATATAGCCCTCCATACAGTATAATGGGCCCCACATAGTGCTCCATACAGTATTATGGCCTCATATATTGCTCCATACAGTATAATGAGATCCATATATTGCTCCATACAGTATAATGAGCCCCATATATTGCTCCATACAGTATAATGAGCTCCATATATTGCTCCATACAGAATAATAAGCTGCATATAATGCTCCATACAAAATTGTCCCCTTATAGTGCTCCATAGAGAATGAGCGCCATAGTAATGCTCCATACAGAATAGGCCCCATATAATGCTCCATACAAAATGGGCTTCATATAATGCTCCATATAGAATGTGTTCCATATTGTGCTCCATACAGAATGTGCCCCATATTGTGCTCCATACAGAATGGGCCCCATATAATGCTCCATTCAGATTTGTCCCCATATAATGCTCCATACAAAACAGGCCCCATATAGTGCCACATACAGAAAGGGCCCCATATAATGTTCGATACACAATGGGCCCCATATAATGCTCTACTCCTAGACTCATAAAGGCTATGAACTAAGTGCAAATCTTGCCAGGAATTACACGCAGGGTCAACCTTACACCCTTGAAGGCACCAACTGTACAGCCTAAATCAAATATTGTGAACAATGTGTTCTTGTGTTACTCCTACACTCATAGAAGCTCTACACACAGTGCAAAATCTGCCAAGAATTACCAGCAGAGTCATCCATACACCCTTGAAGGCATCAACTGAAGTGCCTCATCAAAAATTTAAGAAAGTGTAGTTGTGGTACTTCGACACTCATAAAGGCTTTGCACAAAGTGCAATGCCAGGAAAAAATTAACTAAAAGTAGGGTCATACAGTCATCCATAAACTCTAAAAGGTAACAACTGGCGGGCCTCATTCATATATTGAACATTAAAACAATTTATGTGTTGCTGTCATCTGGTGGTGTGGAAAAGTCGGGTCTAATCCAGGCATTGTTTATTGTTTTCAGAGTGAGCCTTTCAGCACTGTCTGTAGACAGGCGAAAGCGCCTGTCTGTTATGACCTCCCTGGTGGCACTAAAAGCCTACTCAGACAAGATACTAGCGGCAGGGCAGCACAACACCTCCAAGTCATAGTGGGACAGCTTATGCCAGGTGTCCAGTTTTGAGACCCAATAGCTGAAGGTGGCAGAGAAATTTGTGAGTATGTTAGATTTGTCAGCCAAGTATTGCTTGACCATCTTTAAAAGCTTTTCTCTCCTTGTCAAAAATACCCGGTTATCAGGGCATGCATGCTGGGAGAGTGTCATGAAATTGGTCCAGGCCTTTCACAGTGTACCCTGCTTCTGCTGTACCTCGTGTGTGTCTCCCTAGCCTCTCCTCCTTGGTTGGGCATGGAAACTTGCCCCTTCAGCTAGTATTATCTGATGGGTATTTTTTCAACATATTTTCAGCAATGGCCTTCTGGTATAGCACCTTTTTAGAAGACTTCTCTGCATTTCAGGAAGAAGAGATGCAAAGTTCTCCTTCTGGTATGGGTCTAGAAGGGTGAACAACCAGTACTCTTTTTTGGGAATGATGAATGTAGCATGAGGGTCACTGGAAACGCAGTGGTACCTAAAGTCTGCCATGTGTGCCAAGGTCACTACACCCAATACTTCCCTGTCACTACTATGATGACTACTTTCCAGCTCTTCCTCCTCATTCCCCTCAGCCCATCCACTTAGGAGAGATCAGATGAAGCTTGAGTGGTTTCTAGCCTCTTTTGTGCTATCAGCCAGATCCTGTTCCTTCTTTACTTTCTCAACAACCTCTATCTTCTCATTCACATTCTCGCACTCAGCAGATGAGATGAGGCTGGATAGTATCTTCCTGTTTCATATCTTCCTACATCTCCACCTTGTCTGCATGCAAAGTTTCATGTTTACTCATCCTCATAGACTGTTTAAATAGGCATAGAAGCGGGATTGTTCCTCCGCTTACTGTCTTTTTTGGAGTCCTCAAAGTCTTGGGGAACTGCACAAATGACAGACATCTATACTCACTCTTCAGTTGCCATGTGTGGAGGTTGACCAGAATACCAACGGGTGTGTTGGAGCTGGTATTCCACAAGTGGCCTCTGTTGCTCACAAAGTCTAGCCTTGGACATGTTGCACACAAGTCAGTGAGCTGGCATTTGCGTGCGCTGCTGCAGCACTGCCAGAGTGGTGGCAGCTGTAGCTGACTTGCTGAAATATTTGGGCACTCAAATGAAAATTTTATTGTCCAGTGTAGACCAATGAGGCAAATGCCACCACCATACAAAAAAGAAAAAATACAGGATGACCAAATTGAAAGACAGATTAACTTCCGCAACGTTTCGGCACAAACATGCCTTTCTCAAGCTGAATCTGTGTGGAGATATATACAAATAACTAAAAAAGGTTAAAACACATACCAACTAGCAAAAGGAGGAGTTAATCGTATGGAGCTAATTACACATCATTAATGGGGACCGATTTATGTACAGCCAGTGGTTATGACTAAGGAGGTACCTGTCGCCAAGAAAATAACGTTATACATTAAAGAATGTGTCGGTTGCGGTACCCACTCTAAATTTGATCCTATGCTACATATAAACCACAGTAATTGGAATGTCCATGCATTAATGTACAATAATGTACAATTATGAGCCGCAAACAATAGCAGAAAAGTTGCAACAATGGACCCATGATATGAGGAAGGGAAAGCATCAAGAACACAAAAGAACTAATGTTACTTGCTGTATTTGAGTGCCCAAGCTTTATTGTTATTTACTGCTAACTAATACCTTGGAGCACCACTTCGGCGCACAGTGAGCACCCCTATATTCCCTAAAGTTGCTGAAATGTTCGCTTACACAGCTTACGTTTACCAGAAGCTCTGGCAAATCTGGGTTGGTTTTCAGAGACTGCTGAACTACCAAGTTGAGCACATGGGCCAATTATGGTACATGTTTGAGCTTGTCAAGCTTCACAGCTGCCACCAGGTTATGCCCATTATCACATATGACCATTCATGGTTGAAGGTTCAGCGGCGAGAGCCACAGATCTGTCTGGTCTGTTATTTCTTTCAATTCTTCTGCAGCAGTGTACGGTTTGTTTTCTAGACAAATTAGCTTGAACAGAGCCTGTTGCCTTTTCACTGAGGCAGTGCTGCAGAGCTTCCAACTTACAGCTGATGTGGATGACGAGCTCTGAGATAGCCTATTGGAGAAGGAGGATGAGGGGGAGAAGGATGGGGTGCAGGAACTGATGTAGAAGATGGATGAAACCCTGATAGAAGTAGGGCCAGCAACCTTGGCATCGGTAGCACATGTGCGGTGCCAGGGTTGGCCTCGTCACCAGCCTCCACAATGTTCACCCAGAGTGCCGTAAAGGAAATGTAGCATATCTGGCCACAAGCGTTTATCCATATGTATGCCATTAAGTGGACAATCCCAGTAATCGAGTTAGTAAGGACACGGGTGCTGTTTCTGGACACATGCTGGTACAAGGCGGAGACGTCACAATGGGAGAAATAATGGTGGCTGGGGACCGAGTACTGGGGGACCAAATTTATACACCTGTAGCAGGACAATTTTTTTTTTTTTACCAACGAAATTTCACACAAACCAAGTTCAACAGTGAATATGGCAATAGTCAATTTTTGAACTGCCAAATTTCTACACCTGTAGCAGAACAATTTTTTTTTATTTCAAACCAACAAAGTTTCTCACAAAGCAGGTTCTACAGTATATATGACAATAGTCAATTTTTGGAATAAAATTATTTTGTGAACTGTATCAGGCCAAGTGGTTTTTAAAAATTTTATCCCACTGTAGTACAAAGTACGTTAAATTGGATGAATGACTAATTGAATCCAGAAAAAACTCTTGTTTTATTTTCAGTTTAAGTTATGTAACAATAACCACGTTAAACTTTATGATGACTAATTGGATCCAAAAAAAAATTGTGAATGGAAATATTTTGAAAGTGTAATTGTGCTCCTACACTCATAAATACTTTGTAGAAAGTGCAAAGCCAGGAAAAAATGATAAGGAGGGTAATATAGTAATCCTATTCAGGTGTCCGCTTCTTCCTCTCCTTCCTTCGTGAGGCTGGGGACTGCCTCCACCTGCTTCCTGGAGCCCAATTCCTAGGTGCATGAGCTGTAAGTGACTCGGCTTCAGGTAGTGCCGGAGCCCTCGACAAGTAAAATGTGCGACAGTGTCCTGTGTCACCTGCAACATTGCCTGATCCCGCATAGAAGGTGGGGAACCCAAGGACAGGGGTCGTAGCCCTTTTCTTGCGCCACCTTGAGGAGCCTCTTCCAGGCTCGTTCATTTCTCAAGAAGGGATCATCCTGCTCCCTTCCTTCTTGGATTACACCCACTGCATAACAGCGAAGTTGACCCTCCATTTTGAGGCATATGACCTTGGTTTCAGACATCAGCTCATGCAGGCTTTGAGGCAAAGTGCTGTGTCTCTAACGTTCGCTGGTTGAACTCTTCTATGCAACCCTGTCTCCGCTGCCGGTCATGTATAATGACCTTCTCTTGGAATGCCAACTGTTGATACCTTGCAGCTAGCCAACCTGCTAGCATTTCTACACCCCTGGTCCTGACTTGCCTCCTTCATTCTTCTGACCAGCCTTAGCACCGCATTCCACTCACTAGTTTCTAGATCCTGTGTCGCCCGTCTTTGTCGCCCACTTAGCACATTACAGTATATGGATATCTAGTTCAATTCAGAAAAATTTTTGATATTTTTTTGGAGTTTTATATACCACAGAAATTTACCCAGAGCACATAATACTCTACGGATGAGTAATTGAATATATAAAAATTTGTGAACGCTTTTTTGGACTCTTATATACAACTGAAATTTAACAGAAAGCACCTAATACTGCGTGGATGACTAATTCAATACATGCAAATTTTTAAATGCTTTTTTGGAGTCTTATATACCACTGAAATGTCTCAGGAAGCAACAATTACTATGTGGATGAGTAATTGAATACCGGCAAGTTTTTAAAAGATATTTTGGAGTCTTATATGCCACTGAAATTTATCAGAAAGTAGCTAATATTGTATGGATGACTAATTGAATCCAGACAAATTTTAAAAATTTTTCGGAGTCTTATATACCACCGAAATGTCACAGAAAGTACCAAATACTAATTGAATGCAGAAACATTTTTAAACTTTTTTGAGTCATATACCACTGAAATGTCACAGAAAGGACCTAATGCTCTATGGATGACTAACTGAATACAGACAAATTAAAATTTTAATTGCTTTTTTTGGAGTCTTATACCACCAAAATTTAACAGAAAGCACCTAATGCAGTATAGATGGCTAATTGAACACATACACATTTTTCAACCATTTCTGGAGTCTTATATACCACTGAAATGTAACGGAATGCACTAAATGCTATATGGATGACTATCTGAATATAGACAAATTTTTAAACGCTTTTTAAGACTCCTGTATATAACCAAAATTTAACGGAAAGCACTTAATACTGTATGGATGAGTGATTGAATCCAGACAAATTTTTAAAAGCTTTTTGGAGTCTTATGTACCACTAAAATGTAATAGAGAACACCTCATATGCTATGGATAACTAATTGAATACAGACAAATTTTTTAGCGCTTTTTTGGAGTTTTATATGCCACCGAAATGTACCACGGAACACATAATAGTATATGGATGAGTAATTCATAGATTCATAGAATGGTAGAGTTGGAAGGGACCTCCTGGGTCATCTGGTCCAACCCCATGCTAAAAGCAGGATTCACTAAATCATCCTAGACAGATGTCTGTCCAGCCTCTGTTTGAAGACTTCCATTGAAGGAGAACTCACCACCTCTCGTGGCAGCCTGTTCCACTCATTGATCACTCTAACTGTCAAAAAGTTTTTTCTAATATCTAATCTGTGTCTCCTCCCATTCACTTTCATCCTATTGCTTCTAGTCTTTCCTTGTGCAAATGAGAATAAAGATAATCCTTCTACAATGTGACAGCCCTTGAGATATTTGTAGACAGCTATTAAGTCTTCTCTCAGTCTCCTTTTTTGCAATCTAAACATTCCCAAATCCTGTAACCATTCCTCATAGGACATTGTTTGCAGACCGGACACCATTCTGGTCGCTCTTCTCTGAACTTGCTCCAGTTTGTTGATGTCTTTTTAAAAATGTGGTGCCCAAAACTGGACACAGTATTCCAGATGAGGTCTGACCAAAGAGGAGTAGAGGGCAATAATGACTTCACGTGATCTAGACTGTATGCTTCTGTTATTGTATTTGCCTTTTTTTGCTGCTGCATCACACTGTTGACTCATGTTCAGTCTGTGATCTATTAGTATACCCAAGTCTTTTTCACATGTGCTGTTGCTTAGCCCTATTCCTCCCATTCTGTATATGCTTTTTTCATTTTTATTGCCCAGATGAAGTACTTTGCATTTTTCCCTGTTAAAAACCATTCTATTAGTTGCTGCCCACTGCTCGAGTTTATTTATATCTTTTTGAATCCTCTCTCTCTCTCTTCTCTAGTATTAGCTATCCCTGCAAGCTTTGTGTCATCAGCAAATTTAATCAGTTTACCCTCAATTCCTTCATCTAAATCATTGATAATTGAAAACAGAAAAAAAATTTCAATGCTTTTTTTGGACTGATATAACACTGAAATGTACCACAGACCATGAAATAGTATACGGATGAGTAGTTGAATACATTACAGGACTCTAATTCTTTAAACTGTGCACACACACACGAGGACAAGCACTCTCTCTCTCCACAGAGCAGTGCAATGGCATCAATGTGCTTAATGCCGCAAAGCCTGTCCTTTTATAACTCCTGATGTTGTCATACGGGAAGTGACTCGTAGGTAATTCCCGCATGCTTATTGGTTGTATAACAAGCGCCAAACATGCGGGGCTGGGATTATTCGAGTTTGAAATCGAGTACTGGCTAATGATTGCCGAGTACTGAGCACTTCCAAGCACCCAGATACTCGAGTGATATCCGAATATCACCGATCAACTTCGCTCATCCCTGTTTGGAAGAACTTATTGCTGCTATTAGTTCTTTAAAAAAATTATCATTTCAAAGAGTCAACTGCTCTCTAGACCTAAGGAAACCTGTGAAAGCAGTTGCAAGTAGCAACATCATCAATACCTCCTAACATCACACGTCTCATCAAAGAGTAGCAGCTTCAGCTATCATGCTAGGGGTGAGTTAATTGGTTGACAAAATATAGCAGGATAATTTTTAAGTTGATGGTTTTGCGTGGCCAGCAAATGATGGTATACATTTACAAATGTCCCTTGGCAGAAAAAAGTCTCTCACCCCTGATTTGGGGCACAGGGCTTGAATCCAGCGATATATCACTTACTGTGCTGCTTGCTGTCATTTTGATAAAATCACTGTTTTCTCTGCTGCAGATCTTCCAGTTCTCTGAATGCTGAGCCCTGTATAACGCCAGCCACTCCACTGATGGGCAACTTTCTGTGTGCACAATATATCACCAGAAAGCTGGCAGTAGTGGGAGTGGGGCTATACAGAGCTCATAAATATGGGGAATACGTAGCAGCAGGTTAACTAGTCCTTTAATGATAATCTCCTGCTGATGGAACAGTCATTTTATAAAAACTGCAGCAATCAGCAAAGTAAGTGACACATCCCTGGAAACAGATTTTTTGTTCCTACATCATGCCACTCACAGATTTGGTGTCAAAATACTGGTATCAGATTCCCTTTAAACCTAGAGGAGACTGTAGTTGGGTCTTGTAAAGGATTAGAGAAAGTGACTAAGAGAAGTTCTGGCTCCCTTCTAGGTCTGAGACATAGCCTGGAGACATATTGAACTCTATTTAGTAATAATAAGAGGGGTGCCATACTATGAGCCCCTGTAAGAGAAAAATGTGTAGTGTCTCGTGAATGGCTGCCTAGTGTGTGTAGAGACCTGTGGTGTTTATGTCTTAGACATGGAGTTCCTCTAATATGTGATTGAGAAAGAAACTTTGGGAAAAAAGCGTTTTCAGAAGTAAATTCTCTTATAGTAAATATGAAAGAAGATGGAACACTTTAGATTTAGGTGACAATGACATAGAGATTAAACATGGTAGACTGAAGCCTTTAAAACACAAGGACTAGAGATGAGCGACTTTCCCTTTTTTAGGGTCGAGTCGGGTTTCATGAAACCCGACTTTCTCAAAAGTCGGGTCGAATGAAATCGGCTGACTATCGGGAAAATCGGGGGTCCGACTGAAACACGAAACCCAATGCAAGTCAATGGGGAAGCAAAGTCGCCATGGAGTGTAGGACAGTAAACAAACCTACAGTGCCCATTTCAATGCCAACAACATAAATTCTTATTACTTAAGCTTGGCAACCTTAATTAACTTTATAATAATAGTTACGCATTGAAAACTGGGGGTTATTTGGCAAAACTTGTGGGGGGAGTAGGGCTGGCTCCCGGGCCAAAGAGTGTCAGTGGGCCCCTTTAACACATACCACAATTCATCATGCTCCGATACGGCACAGAAATATAGGTATAGTACAATGAAAAATACTTCACTTCTTACATTACATGACTGATATCTATGTTAAAATCTACAATAGCTCAAAAAACGGAGAGTATATTCCTCCTAGAGTATTATGGCCACCACATAGTGCGCCATACAGAATAATGAGCCCCATATATTGCTCCATACAGAATAATTGGTCCCATATAATGTTCCATACAGTATATGATGAGCTCCACATACTGCTCCAGTATATGATAGTACCCATATAATGTGCCATGAAGTATAGGACGGTCCCCATAGAGTAGAATGAGCCCCACATATTGCGCCATACAGTATAATGAGTCGCATATAAAGCTCCATACAGTATATGATGGGCCCCATATATTGCTCCATCCAGAATTGGCTCCATATAATGCTCCATACAGAATAGGCCCCATATGTGCCCATATGATGCTCCATACACTATATAATGCCCCATAAATAATGAACCCCATATGATTCTCCAGTATATGAAGGGCCCCATATATGATGCGACAGTGTCTGATCTGCCCCATTTAGAATGCTCCAGTATATGTTGGGCCCCATGGATGATGCTACAGTGTCTTATGGGCCAAAATAATGCTCCATATATAATGGGCCCCATTTATAATGCTCCATTGTATAATGGTCCCCGTAAATGCTGCTCCAGTGTCTGATGTCCCCCATTTAGAATGCTCCAGTATATGTTGGGCCCCATGGATGATGCTCCAGTGTATGATGGGCCAATATAATGCTCCATATATAATGGGCCCCATTTTAAATGCTCCAGTGTATAATGGGCCCTGTAGATGCTGCTCCAGTGTCTGATCTGCCCCATTTAGAATGCTTCAGTATATGATGGGCCCCATGAATGATGCTCCAGTGTCTTATGGGCTGATATAATGCTCCATATATAATGGGACCCATTTATAATGCTCCAGTGTATAATGGGCCCTGTAGATGCTGCTCCAGTGTCTGTTTTCCCCCTTTTAGAATTCTCCAGTATATGATGGGCCCCATGGATGATGCTCCAGTGTCTTATGGGCCAATATAATGTTCCATATATAATGGGCCCCATTTAAAATGCTCCAGTGTATAATGGGCCCCGTAAATGCTGCTCCAGTGTCTGATGTCCCCCATTTAGAATGCTCCAGTATATGTTGGGCCCCATGGATGATGCTCCAGTGTATGATGGGCCAACATAATGCTCCATATATAATGGGCCCCATTTTAAATGCTCCAGTGTATAATGGGCCCTGTAGATGATGCTCCAGTGTCTGTTTTCCCCCTTTTAGAATTCTCCAGTATATGATGGGCCCCATGGATGTTGCTCCAGTGTCTTATGGGCCAATATAATGTTCCATATATAATGGGCCCCATTTAAAATGCTCCAGTGTATAATGGGCCCGTAGATGCTGCTCCAGTGTCTGATCTGCCCCATTTACAATGCTCCAGTACATGATGGGCCCCATGGATGATGCTCCAGTGTCTTATGGGTCAAAATCATGCTCCATATATAATGGGCCCCATTTATAATGCTCCAGTGTATAATGGGCCCCGTAAATGCTGCTCCAGTGTCTGATGTCCCCATTTAGAATGCTCCAGTGTATGATGGGCCCTATCTATGATGCTCAAGTTTATGCTGGGCCCCATGCATAATTCTCCAGTCTATAATGCTCCCCATATATTGCTCCAAACATTAAAAAAAATGAAATACCTCTCCTCGCTGAGCACTGCTCTACTCTGGACTCCTCAGCGTCACCATCTTACAGATGCACTTGGACTCTCTAACCTGAATGTCACTGTTAGGAAACGCGGAAGACGTCACAGCGGTGGAGCATGGAGAGGTAAGTATTGCTAGTGCTGGGGCCCTGAGCAAGCAGGGGGGGCCGACACATGGGCGACGGCACTCGCACAGTGCCCCTCATAATACGCTGGTGTGTCTGACGGCGAGTGGGCCCTCCCACCGTCAGAGACACTTTTTTGTACTATGAGGGGCCCTGTGCCAGTGCCGTCGGAAGAAATGTTTAAGCATGCAATTGGTATTCAAATTTCTGAGATTTTTCCCTCGGCTAAAGGTCCTTCCGCACTTCTTACAGATAACCTTTGCCTCATCAATAGGATTTTGGTAAAAAAAGTGCCACACTGGACTCTTCCTACTATGGTATACATTTTCCGGGTTTGCGCGCTGTGGTAATTTGACCGTCTGGCCAAGCTGTCCTGCAACTCTTTTTGTTTTTTTAACACCTTTTTGGACAGCTACGGGCCTGCCAGAAAACCCCAGCTGCGACGTCGATACCTGCTGCGGGTCCTCCTCCTCTTCTAAGCTATTGCCAGCGGCACCCTCTTCCCCCACTGGATGCCAATCAGGGTCAACAACTGGGTCATCCATCACCTTCTCTTCAATTTCATGTGCACCTTCCTCTGTGTCACCGTGTAAGGTGGTATAGTATGCAGGAAGGGGTACCTGAGTTTCATCAGGGTCACATTCTGGCTCAGTAGACTGCGAGGGCAATGTAGTGCTCTGGTTGAATGTACCAGCACAATAATATAGCAGTGGCTGTGCATCAGTGCACTCCATGTCAGATTCATGTTGGACTGGATAACACCAGAATATGAAAAGCAGAAAAAGTGTACTGTATCACTAGCGTACAGCTGTATACAGTGTTGGGCTAATTTTAAATCTCCCTATATATTTCAGGAGTAACACATACGGTCACAGGCTCAGTATGGATAACACCAGAATATGAAAAGCATAAAAAGTGTACTGTATCAGTAGCATGCAGCTGTATACAGTGTTGGGGTAATTTTAAATCTCTGTATATATTTCAGGAGTAACACACACGCTCACAGGCTCAGTATGGAGTAGACCAGAATATGAAAAGCATAAAAAGTGTACTGTATCAGTAGCGTACAGCTGTATACAGTGTTGGGGAAATTTTAAATCTCCCTATATATTTCAGGAGTAACACACACGGTCACAGGCTCAGTATGGATAACACCAGAATATGAAAAGCAGAAAAAGTGTACTGTATCAGTAGCGTAAAGCTGTATACAGTGTTGGGGTAATTTTAAATCTCCGTTTATATTTCAGGAGTAACACACATGGTCACAGGCTCAGTATGGATAACACTAGAATATGAAAAGCAGAAAAAGTGTACTGTATCACTAGCGTACAGCTGTATACAGTTTTGGGGTAATTTTAAATCTTCATATATATTTCACGAGTAACACACACGGTCACAGACTCAGTATGGATAACACCAGAATATGAAAAGCATAAAATGTGTACTGTATCAGTAGCGTACAGCTGTATACAGTAATGCTCCTCTCAGTTCTTCTGGAGCCACTGTTATTTGTTCATTTGCCTTTTCCAGTTTTTTCAGTGGCTGCGGCTTAGTTTTGTTACACCAGAGAACTAATTTAGGTGGTGGAGGTCGTGTGATCTCAGGTGTTTTTGCAATTAGTAAAGTTGGTATTTTTTAGGGTTTTTTGGATTGCAGTAAGTGTCCTTCCTATCCCTTTCTGTCTAGGAAGATTGGGCCCCAACGTTTGCTCATACTATTTTCTGTCTGTGTCTGTATTTCCTCTTGTCTAACCGCCATTACATGTTTGGGGGCTTCCTATGTTCTTTGGGGATCTGCTCCGGGGCAGATAGCTTTCCTCTTTCTATCTTTAGGTGTAGTTAACCTCTCAGGCTGTGACGAGGCGTCTAGGACCAATGTAGGAACGCTCCACGGCTGCCTTTAGTTGTGGTGGTTAGTCAGGGTACTGCAATCCAGTAGATTCCAACCTCTCTGGTGTATTGCCATTTTTGCCTGCTCTCCTCATCTACCAAATCATAACAGTATCACCGGCCTCCACCACCTAAATTAGTTCTCTGGTGTAACAAAACTAAGCCGCAGCCACTGAAAAAACTGGAAAAGGCAAATGAACAAATAACAGTGGCTCCAGAAAAACTAAGAGGAGCACAAGCCCCCGGGGGGGGGGAGACCTGGCTAACCTCACAGAAATGCAGAGAAATATGCAAATGGTAAGCACAAAAACAAAAAACAGAAAATATCTTATCTGAGAGCAGGAGAAGAGGCAAGACTCAGCAAGCTTCCAAGTGAACCAGGAACCACAGTTGAGACAAGAACAATTGATCACCGGCAACCATGATGGGAGGGAACCTCCCTTATATAAGACCAGTCTGTAACTCCTGATTGCCAATCCTCATTGAATGGTTCAGTACTGTTTGTAACCACAAGAGGGAGCTTCTGCTCAGAATTCATTTCTAACACATTCACAACAACGCAGCACAGCAGGTTCAAATTGTCATCTCTCTCCTGCGCAGCGATCCTCAGGATTGGGCTTTTTCCCTGACTCCTGGGGATCCTGTTTTGAATGATACTGATGCATTTTTTCTGGCTCTGGGGTTATTGTACGATGAACCTAGTGTCACTGATCAAGCTGAAAAACCCTTGTTGGCATTAAATCAGGGTCTTGAAGACAGTTGTACTGTCAGAAATTCCGAAAGTGGGCAGTCCTGACCAAATGGAATGATGATGCTTTGGCAGCCCTTTTTCGGAAGGGGCTGTTAGAGAATGTAAAGGATATTATGGTGGGATTCCCTGCTCCCTCTGGTCTCAATGATTCTATGTCATTGGCTATTCAAATTGACAGACGTTTGCGTGAGCGCAGAGGTATGCGTGAGATAGTGTTGCCTTGTGAGCCAGCTTCTGAGCCCATGCAGTGTGATAGAGTGACTTCTGGGGCTCAGCGTCATGAGTTTCGAAAGCGCAATGGGTTAAGTTTCTACTGTGGTGATGCCTCTCATGCTATTTCAGTCTGCCCTAAGTGGGGAAGACGTTTTGCATGCTCAGTTGTCTTGGGTAGTGTTCAGACTAAATTTCTGTTGACTGTTACCCTGATTTGCTCCCTGTCCACATTTTCTGCTCAGGCTTTTGTTGATTCAGGAGCAGCTATTAACCTGATGGATTTTGACTTTGCCAAACATTGTGGGTTTCCCATGATACCCCTTTGGCGGAGAATAAACCCCAGTTTTCTACTCAGGTGATAATGAGGGTTGAACCAGATCATCAGGAGAGTTGCAAATTTCTGGTGCTGTATAATCTGCATGACATTATTGTACTAGGTTTCCCTTGGTTACAGTCTCATAATCCTGTTTTGGATTGGAAATCTGTGTCTGTGACCAGTTGGGGCTGCCAATGTGTTAATGCCGACACTCCTGTTTTTTCTGCCTCTCCCAAGTCTCAGGATGTTCCTGACTTTTTGACTGATTTTTCGGATGTATTTAGTGAAAGTAAATCTGCATCTTTGCCCCCTCACAGGAGCTACGATTGCGCTATTGAATTAGTGCCTGGTGGTAAATTTCCTAAAGGTCGCCTTTTTAACTTGTCTGTACCTGAACACAATGCTATGCGATCTTATATCAAGGAGTCATTGGAGAAGGGTCATATCAGACCATCCTCTTCACTCTTGGGTGCGGGTTTTTTCTTTGTGGCAAAAAAGGATGGTTCATTGAGGCCGTGTATTGATTATCGTCTCTTGAATAAGATCACTGTGAAGTATCAATATCCGTTACCCTTGATTTCTGACCTGTTTTCCAGAGTGAAAAGTGCTAGTTGGTTTACCAAGCTTGACCTCAGGGGGGCGTATAACCTTATTCGCATTAAGCACGGGGATGAATGGAAGACGGCGTTTAATACCCAGAGGGGCATTTTGAGTACCTAGTGATGCCCTTTGGGCTCACTAATGCTCCTTCTGTCTTCCAATTCTTCATGAATGATATTTTCAGGGATTTTGTGGATACATTTCTGATTGTTTATTTGGATGATATCTTGATTTTTTCCAATGACTGGGACTCTCATGTGAAACATGTTCGGACTGTGTTCCAGATTTTGAGAGAGAATCCACTGTATGTGAAGGGATCAAAGTGTCTTTTTGGCATACAGAAGGTCTCATTTCTAGGATTCATTTTGTCTCCGTCTGTTATTGAAATGGACCCAGTCAAGGTTCAAGCCATCTGTGATTGGGTCCAACCTACTTCATTAAAGGCTCTTCAGAGATTTTTGGGTTTTGCCAATTTTTATCGTAAGATTATTGGTAATTTCTCCGGTATTGTTAAACCATTGACTGATTTGACCAAAAAGGGTTCTGATGTGGTGAATTGGCCTCCTGAGGCAGTCTCTGCGTTTCAGGAACTTAAGCAGAGATTCACTTCTGCTCCTGTTCTACGGCAGCCTGATGTTTCTCTACCGTTTCAGGTGGAGGTTGATGCCTCTGAAATTGGGGCAGGTGCCGTTTTGTCCCAAAGAGATCCAGAGACCTCTAAGAGTAACCCTTGTGCCTTTTTCTCTCGAAAATTTTCTCCAACTGAACGTAATTATGACGTGGGTAATCGGGAGTTATTGGCCATGAAGTGGGCCTTTGAAGAGTGGAGACATTGGCTGGAAGGAGCCAAACATCAGGTGGTGGTCCTCACGCACCATAAGAATCTGGTTTATCTCGAATCAGCCAAGCGACTTAATCCTAGACAGGCCAGGTGGGCCTTGTTTTTCACACGTTTTAATTTTGTGGTTTCTTTTCTTCCTGGCACTAAGAATGTTAAGGCGGATGCCCTCTCGAGGAGTTTTTTTGCGGACTCTCCTGAGTTATCTGATCCTACTGTTATTTTGAAAGAGGGTGTAGTTCTTTCCGCCATCTTTCCCAATTTGAGACTGGCCTTGGAAGGGTGTCAGGAGGATAAACCTGAGCGCTGCCCTATTGGGAAATTGTTTGTCCCAGACCAGTGGAAGAAGAGTGTGATGTCTGAGATTCATTGTTCCGCGTTGGCTGGTCATCCCGGGATTTTTGGTACCAGAGACTTGATGAGTCGGTCCTTTTGGTGGCCTACTTTGTCTCGTGACGTCAGGGAATTTGTGCAGTCCTGTGGGACTAGCTCTCGCTCCAAGCCTTGCTCTCGCTCTAGTGGTTTGTTAATGCCATTACCTGTGCCCAAGAGGCTATGGACCCATATCTCTATGGATTTTATTTCCGACCTCCCTGTTTCTCAGAGAATGACCGTTATCTGGGTAATCTGTGATAGGTTTTCCAAGATGATACATCTTGTGCCATTACCTAAGTTACCTTCCTCCTCCGAATTGGCGCCTTTGTTCCTTCAGCACGTGGTTCGGTTACATGGCATTCCGGAGAACATTGTGTCTGACAGAGGAGTCCAGTTTGTTTCCAGATTTTGGAGGACATTTTGTTCTAAACTTGGTGTTCAATTATCTTTCTCGTCTGCTTTTCATCCTCAGAACAATGGACAAACCGAGAGAACAAACCAGACCTTGGAGACTTATTTTAGATGATTTGTGTCTGCTGATCAAGATGACTGGGTCTCTTTTTTGCCTTTGGCTGAGTTTGCTCTTAATAATAGGGCTAGCTCTGCCACCTTGATGTCTCCATTTTTCTGCAATTTTGGGTTTCACCCTCGATTTTCTTCGGGACAGGCGGAGGCTTCTGTCTGTCCGGGTGTTGACTCTGTTGTGGAGCGAATGCAGCAGATTTGGGACCAGGTAGTGGAGAGGTTGTCTCTCTCTCAGGAGAAGGCCCAACGGTTTGCTAACCGGCATAGGACTGATGGTCCTCGGTTTAAAGTGGGGGACTTGGTTTGGTTGTCTTCAAGAAATATCCCTATATGGGTTGCATCTCCAAAGTTTAAGCCCATGTTCATTGGACCTTATAAGATCATGGAGATTCTTAATCCTGTTTCCTTCCGTTTGCTTCTTACAGGGACATTTAAGATCCATAACGTGTTCCACAAGTCCTTATTGAAGAGGTTTGTCAGCCAGTGGTTCCTATGGCTGCGCCTCCTGACCCTGTTTAATTTGAGGGCAATCTGGAGTATATGGTTGAGAAAATATTGGATTCTCGTTTTTCTAGACAGAAACTCCAGTATTTGGTTAAGTGGAGAGGTTATGGTCAGGAGGACAATTCTTGGGTGTTTGCTTCGGACATCCATGCTAGGAGACTGATCCGTGCCCATCACCGAGCTCATCCTGATTGACCTGGTTGCACAAGTGAGGGTTCGGTGACCCTCCTCAAGGGGGGGTACTGTTATGAATGTGCTAGAGATGGTTTCTGAGCAGAGGCTCCCTCTGGTGGTTACAGACAGTACTGAACCTTTCAGCGAGGAGTGGCAATCTGGAATCACGAACTGGTTTGATATAAGGGAGGTTCCCTCCCATGATGGTTGCCGGTGATCAATTGTTCTTGTCTCAATTGTGGTTCCTGGTTCATTTGGAAGTTTGCTGGAGTCCTGCCTGCATCTCCTGCTTTCAAATAAGATATTTTTTGCTTTTCTTTTTGTGCTTGCTTTTTGCATTGTTTTCTGCACTTTTGTGGAGGTCAGCCAGGTCCCCTCCTGGGGCCTGAGCTCCTCACAGTTTTTCTGCAGCCACTGTTATTTGCTCATTTCCTTCTTCCTGTTTTTTCACTGGCTGCGGCTTGGTTTCTGTTCACAATGAGATCTGATTTAGTGGGAGGCGAGATCGTGTGATCTCAGTATTTTTGTAATCAGAATTGTTGGATTTTTGTAGGGTTTTCTGGGTTGCAGAAAGTAATCTCTCCTGTCCTATCCTATTTAGTCAGCTTGTGGCCCCAGCGTTTGCTCAGTCTATTTTCTGCCTATGTTTGTATTTTAATCTTGTCTAACCGCCATTATATGTTTGGGGGCTTCCTATTTTCTTTGGGGATCTGCTCCGGGGCAGATAGATTTCATCTTTCTGCCTTTAGGTGTAGTTATCTCTCAGGCTGTGACGAGGCGTCTAGGATCAACGTAGGAACGCTCCACGGCTACCTCTAGTTGTGTCATTAGTTTAGGAATCTGCAACCCATCAGTTACCAACATCTCAGGTGTTCGGCTGTCCTGCTGTTGTTCCTGTCCTCCTCAGCTACCGAAACATAACAGTTGAGGTAATTTTAAATCTCTGTATATATTTCAGGAGTAACACACACGGTCACAGGCTCAGTATGGATAACACCAGAATATGAAAAGCATAAAAAGTGTACTGTATCAGTAGCGTACAGCTGTATACAGTGTTGGGATAATTTTAAATCTCCGTATATATGAGGAGTAACACACACGCTCACAGGCTCATTATGGAGTAGACCGGAATATGAAAAGCATAAAAAGTGTACTGTATCAGTAGCGTACCGCTGTATACAGTGTTGGGGCAATTTTAAATCTCCCTTTATATTTCAGGAGTAACACACACTGTCACAGGCTCAGTATGGATAATACCAGAATATGAGAAGCAGAAAAAGTGTACTATATCACTAGCGTACAGCTGTATACAGTGTTGGGGTAATTTCAAATCTCCGTATATATTTCAGGAGTAACACACATGGTCACAGGCTCAGTATGGATAGCACCAGAATATAAAAAGCAGAAAAAGTGTACTGTATCACTAGCGTACAGCTGTATACAGTATTGGGGTAATTTTAAATCTCCGTATATATTTCAGGAATAACACACACGGTCAGAGGCTCAGTATGGATAACACCAGAATATGAAAAGCATAAAAAGTGTACTGTATCAGTAGCGTACAGCTGTATACAGTGTTGGGGTAATTTTAAATCTCCGTATATATTTCAGGAGTAACACACACGGTCACAGGCTCAGTATGGAAAACACTAGAATATGCAAAGCATAAAAAGTGTACTGTATTAGTAGCGTACAGCTGTATACAGTGTTGGGTAATTTTAAATCTCCATATATATTTCAGGAGTAACACACACGGTCACAGACTCAGTATGGAAAACACTAGAATATGCAAAGCATAAAAAGTGTACTGTATTAGTAGCGTACAGCTGTATACAGTGTTGGGGTAATTTTAAATCTCCGTATATATTTCAGGAGTAACACACACGGTCACAGGCTCAGTATGGAAAACACTAGAATATGCAAAGCATAAAAAGTGTACTGTATTAGTAGCGTACAGCTGTATACAGTGATGGGTAATTTTAAATCTCCATTGTTATGTTACGGTAGCTGAGGAGTGCAGGTAAAAAAGGAAATACACCAGAGCAGTTGGAATCTATGAGATTGCAGTACCCTGACTAACCACCGCAACTAGAGGCAGCCGTGGAGCGTTCCTACGTTGGTCCTAGACGCCTCGTCACAGCCTGAGAAACTAATTACACCTAAAGATAGAAATAGGAAAGCTATCTGCCCCGGAGCAGAACCCCAAAGATAATAGATAGCCCCCAAACATGTAATGGCGGTTAGACAAGAGGAAATACTGACACAGAAAGAAAATAGTATGAGCAAACGCTGGGGCCCAAACTATCTAAATAGAAAAGGATAGGAAGGGTACTTACTGCAATCTCAGAAAACCTGAAAAAACACCAACTCTACTAATTTCAAAATCACCTGAGATCACACGACCTCTACCACCTAAATTAGTTCTCTGGTGTAACAAAAACAAAACAGCAGCCACTGAAAAAAAACTGGAAAAAGCAAAAGTACAAAACACAGTGGCTGGACTAAACTGAGAGGGCAAAAGCCCCCGGAGGGGACCCTGAAGGCCCCCACAGAAGTGCAGGACAAAATGCAAAAATATAGCAAAAACACAAAATAAGAAATTGTCTTATCTGTTAGCAGGAGATGCAGACATGACACAGCAGGCTACAAGGGAAACTGGAAAGAAGGATTCAGACCAGAACAATTGATCACCGGCAACCCTGATGGGAAAATGACTCCCTTATATAAGACCAATCAGTAACACCTGATTCCCAGTCCTCACAATCCTCACTAGTACCGCTTGTAACCACCAGAGGGAGCCTCTGCTCAGAACTCATCTCAAACCCATTCACAACAGTACCCCCCCCTTGAGGAGGGGTCACCGAACCCTCATTTGAGCAACCAGGTCGGTCAGGATGAGTTCTATGATACGCACGGATAAGTCTCCTAGCATGGATGTCCGAAGCAAACACCCAAGAATTGTCTTCCTGACCATAACCTCTCCATTTAACCAAATACTGGAGTCTTCGTCTAGAAAAACGAGAATCCAATATTTTCTCAACCACATACTCCAGATTGCCCTCAACCAAAACAGGGTCAGGAGGCACAGCAGCAGGAACCACTGGCTCAACAAACCTCTTCAACAAGGACTTGTGGAACACGTTATGGATCTTAAATGTCCCTGGAAGAAGCAAACGAAAAGAAACAGGATTAATAATCTCCATGATCTTATAAGGTCCAATGAACCTAGGCTTAAATTTAGGAGATGCTACTCTCATAGGAATATTCTTTGAGGACAACCAGACCAAGTCCCCCACTTTAAACCGAGGACCATCAGTCCTATGCCGGTTAGCAAACCGCTGGGCCTTCTCCTGAGAGAGGGACAACCTCTCCACTACCTGGTCCCAAATCTGCTGCATACGCTCAACAACAGAGTCAACACCTGGACAGACAGAAGCCTCCGTCTGTCCTGAAGAAAATCGAGGGTGAAACCCAGAATTACAGAAAAACGGAGACATCAAAGTGGCAGAGCTAGCCCTATTATTAAGAGCAAACTCAGCCAAAGGCAAAAAAGAGACCCAGTCATCCTGATCAGCAGACACAAAGCATCTTAGATAAGTCTCCAATGTCTGGTTTGTTCTCTCAGTTTGACCATTGGTCTGAGGATGAAATGCCGAGGAGAAAGACAATTGAACACCCAGTTTAGAACAAAAAGTCCTCCAAAATCTGGAAACAAACTGGACTCCTCTGTCAGACACAATGTTCTCAGGAATGCCGTGTAAACGAACCACGTGCTGAAGGAACAACGGCACCAATTCAGAGGAGGAAGGCAACTTAGGTAATGGCACAAGATGTATCATTTTGGAAAACCTATCACAAATTACCCAGATGGTGGTCATTCTCTGAGAAACAGGAAGATCGGAAATTAAATCCATAGAGATATGGGTCCATGGTCTCTTGGGCACAGGCAATGGCATCAACAAACCACTAGAGCGAGAGCAAGGCTTGGAGCGAGAGCAAGTCCCGCAGGACTGCACAAATTCCCTGACATCGCGAGACAAGGTAGGCCACCAAAAGGACCGACTAACCAAGTCTCTGGTACCAAAAATTCCGGGATGCCCAGCCAATGCGGAACAATGAATCTCAGACATCACACTCTTTTTCCATTGGTCCGGGACAAACAATTTTCCAACAGGGCAGCGCTCGGGCCTATCCTCCTGACACCCCTCCAGAGCAAGTCTCAAATTGGGCGAGATGGCGGAAAGAACTACACCCTCCTTCAAAATAACAGAGGGATCAGATAGCTCAGGAGAGTCCGCAAGGAAACTCCTCGAGAGGGCATCCGCCTTAACATTCTTAGTGCCAGGAAGAAAGGAAACCACAAAATTAAAACGTGTGAAAAACAAGGCCCACCTGGCCTGTCTAGGATTGAGTCGCTTGGCAGATTCCAGATAGACCAGATTCTTATGGTCCGTAAGGACCACCACCTGATGTTTGGCTCCCTCCAGCCAATGTCTCCACTCTTCAAAAGCCCACTTCATGGCCAATAACTCCCGATTACCCACGTCATAATTACGTTCAGTAGGAGAAAATTTTCGAGAGAAAAAGGCACAAGGGTTACTTTTAGAGGTCTCTGGATCTTTTTGGGACAAAACGGCACCTGCCCCAATTTCAGAGGCATCAACCTCCACCTGAAATGGCAGAGAAACATCAGGCTGCCGTAGAACAGGAGCAGAAGTGAATCTCTGCTTAAGTTCCTGAAACGCAGAGACTGCCTCAGGAGGCCAATTCACCACATCAGAACCCTTTCTGGTCAAATCAGTTAATGGTTTAACAATAACCGAGAAATTACCAATAAATTTACGATAAAAATTGGCAAAACCCAAAAATCTCTGAAGAGCCTTTAATGAAGTAGGTTGGACCCAATCACAGATGGCCTGAACCTTGACCGGGTCCATTTCAATAACAGATGGGGACAAATGAATCCCAGAAATGAGATCTTCTGTACGCCAAAAAGACACTTTGATCCCTTCACATACAGAGCATTCTCTCTCAAAATCTGGAATACAGTTCGAACATGTTTCACATGAGAGTCCCAGTCATTAGAAAAAATCAAGATATCATCCAAATAAACAATCAGAAATTTGTCCACAAAATCCCTGAAAATGTCATTCATGAAGGACTGGAAGACGGAAGGAGCATTAGTGAGCCCAAAGGGCATCACAAGGTACTCAAAATGCCCTTCAGGGGTGTTAAATGCCGTCTTCCATTCATCCCGTGCTTAATGCGAATAAGGTTATACGCCCCCCTGAGGTCAAGCTTGGTAAACCAAGTAGCGTTTTTCACCCTGGAAAACAGGTCAGAAATCAAGGGTAACGGGTATTGATATTTCACAGTAATATTGTTCAAGAGACGATAATCAATACACGGCCTTAATGAACCATCTTTTTTGGCCACAAAGAAAAAACCGGCACCTAAGGGTGAAGAGGATGGTCTGATATGACCCTTCTCCAATGATTCCTTGATATAAGACCGCATAGCATCATGTTCAGGTACATACAAGTTAAAAAGGCGACCTTTAGGGAATTTACTACCTGGCACTAATTCAGTAGCGCAGTCATAGCTCCTATGGGGAGGTAAGGATGCAGATTTACTTTCGCTAAACACATCAGAAAAATCAAACAAAAAGTCAGGAACATCCTCAGCCTGGGGGGAGGCAGAAAAAACAGGAGTGTTGGTATTAACACATTGGCAGCCCCAACTGGTTACAGACACAGATTTCCAATCCAAAACAGGATTATGAGACTGTAACCAAGGGAAACCTAGCACTATAATGTCATGCAGATTATATAGAACCAAAAATTTGCAGCACTCCTGGTGATCAGGTTCAACCCTCATTATCACCTGAGTAGAAAACTGGGGTTTATTCTCAGCCAAAGGGGTAGAATCGATCCCCAGTAAAGGAATAGACTTCTGTAGGGGTATCAAGGGAAACCCACAACGTTTAGCAAAATCATAATCCATCAGGTTAATAGCTGCTCCAGAATCAACGAAAGCCTGAGCAGAAAATGAGGACAGAGAGCATATCAGAGTGACAGTTAATAAAAACTTAGTCTGAACACTACCCAAGACAACTGAGCGTGCAAAATGTCTTCCCCGCTTAGGGCAGACTGAAATAGCATGAGAGGCATCACCACAGTAGAAACATAACCCATTGCGCTTTCGAAACTCATGACGCTGTGCCCCAGACACCACTCCATCACACTGCATGGGCTCAGCAGCTGGCTCACAAGGCAACACCACTCCACGCATACTTCTCCGCTCACGCAAACGTCTGTCAATTTGAATCGCTAATGACATAGAATCATTGAGACCAGAGGGGACAGGGAATCCCACCATAACATCCTTTACATTATCCGACAGACCCTTCCGGAAAAGGGCCGCCAAAGCGTCGTCATTCCACTTGGTCAGGACTGCCCACCTACGGAATCTCTGACAGTATAACTCAGCGTCATCAAGCCCCTGATTTAATGCCAACAAGGCTTTTTCAGCTTGATCAGTGACATTAGGCTCATCGTACAATAACCCCAAAGCCTGAAAAAATGCATCAACATCACTCAAAACAGGATCCCCAGGTATCAGGGAAAAAGCCCAATCCTGAGGATCGCCGCGCAGGAGAGAGATGATAATTTGAACCTGCTGCGCTGCGTTTCCTGAGGACTTAGATTTTAAGGCAAGAAACAATTTACAATTATTTTTGAAATTCTGAAACTTAGCTCGATCCCCTAAAAACAAATCTGGCATGGGGATCCTAGGTTCCACAACAGGCAACCTAGCAAGATATGCAGCAATACTCTGAACCTCAGTGGCAAGCTGATCCACACGGCCAGACAACTGTGCAAACTCCATTGGGAGAAAAGATCCTCCCCAGCACCCAGAGATACAGAGGGGAAAAAAAAAAATGCAACAAACAGAAAAATATCTCTGACAACTTTTCTTCCTTCAAAATATTTTTTCCCTTCTGTGAGTACCATACAATTTTTATGGCCGGTGATACTGTTATGTTACGGTAGCTGAGGAGTGCAGGTAAAAAAGGAAATACACCAGAGCAGTTGGAATCTATGAGATTGCAGTACCCTGACTAACCACCGCAACTAGAGGCAGCCGTGGAGCGTTCCTACGTTGGTCCTAGACGCCTCGTCACAGCCTGAGAAACTAATTACACCTAAAGATAGAAATAGGAAAGCTATCTGCCCCGGAGCAGAACCCCAAAGATAATAGAAAGCCCCCAAACATGTAATGGCGGTTAGACAAGAGGAAATACTGACACAGAAAGAAAATAGTATGAGCAAACGCTGGGGCCCAAACTATCTAAATAGAAAAGGATAGGAAGGGTACTTACTGCAATCTCAGAAAACCCTGAAAAAATACCAACTCTACTAATTTCAAAATCACCTGAGATCACACGACCTCTACCACCTAAATTAGTTCTCTGGTGTAACAAAAACAAAACAGCAGCCACTGAAAAAAAACTGGAAAAAGCAAAAGTACAAAACACAGTGGCTGGACTAAACTGAGAGGGCAAAAGCCCCCGGAGGGGACCCTGAAGGCCCCCACAGAAGTGCAGGACAAAATGCAAAAATATAGCAAAAACACAAAATAAGAAATTGTCTTATCTGTTAGCAGGAGATGCAGACACGACACAGCAGGCTACAAGGGAAACTGGAAAGAAGGATTCAGACCAGAACAATTGATCACCGGCAACCCTGATGGGAAAATGACTCCCTTATATAAGACCAATCAGTAACACCTGATTCCCAGTCCTCACAATCCTCACTAGTACCGCTTGTAACCACCAGAGGGAGCCTCTGCTCAGAACTCATCTCAAACTCATTCACAACACTCCATATATATTTCAGGAGTAACACACACTGTCACAGGCTCAGTATGGATAACACCAGAATCTGAAAAGCAGAAAAAGTGTACTGTATCAGTAGCGTACAGCTGTATACAGTGTTGGGGTAATTTTAAATCTCCGTATATATTTCAGGAGTAACACACACGGTCACAGGCTCAGTATGGATAACACCAGAATAAAAAAGCAGAAAAAGTGTACTGTATCACTAGCGTACAGCTGTATACAGTGTTTGGGTAATTTCAAATCTCCGTATATATTTCAGGAGTAACACACACGGTCACAGGCTCAGTATGGTTAGCACCAGAATATAAAAAGTAGAAAAAGTGTACTGTATCTCTAGCGTACATCTGTATACAGTGTTGGGGTAATTTTAAATCTCTGTATATATTTGAAGAGTAACACACATGAACACAGGCTCAGTATGGAGTAGACCAGAATATGAAAAGCATAAAAAGTGTACTGTATCACTAACATACAGCTGTATACAGTGTTGGGGTAAATTTCAAATCTCCGTATATATTTCATGAGTAACACACACGGTTACAGGCTCAGTATGGATAGCACCAGAATATAAAAAGCAGAAAAAGTGTACTGTATCTCTAGCGTACATCTGTATACAGTGTTGGGGTAATTTTAAATCTCTGTATATATTTGAAGAGTAACACACATGAACACAGGCTCAGTATGGAATAGACCAGAATATGAAAAGCATAAAAAGTGTACTGTATCACTAGCGTACAGCTGTATACAGTGTTGGGGTCATTTTAAATCTCCGTATATATTTCAGAAGTAACACACACGGTCACAGGCTCAGTATGGAAAACACTAGAATATGCAAAGCATAAAAAGTGTACTGTATCAGTAGCGTACAGCTGTATACAGTGTTGGGTAATTTTAAATCTCCATATATATTTCAGGAGTAACACACACGGTCACAGGCTCAGTATGGATAACACCAGAATCTGAAAAGCAAAAAAAGTGTACTGTATCTCTAGCGTACATCTGTATACAGTGTTGGGGTAATTTTAAATCTCTGTATATATTTGAGGAGTAACACACACGAACTCAGGCTCAGTATGGAGTAGACCAGAATATGAAAAGCATAAAAAGTGTACTGTATCTGTAGCATACAGCTGTATACAGTGTTGTGGTAATTTTAAATCTCCCTATATATTTCAGGAGTAACACACACGCTCACAGGCTCAGTATGGATAACACCAGAATATGAAAAGCAGAAAAAGTGTACTGTATCACTAGCGTACAGCTGTATAAAGTGTTGGGGTAATTTTAAATCTCCGTATTTATTTGAGGAGTAACACACATGCTCACGGCTCAGTATGGAGTGGACCAGAATATGAAAAGCATAAATACTGTACTGTATCAGTAGCGTACAGCTATATACATTGTTGGGGTAATTTTAAATCTCCGTATATATTTGAGAAGTAACACACACGCTCACAGGCTCAGTATGGATTACACCAGAATATGAAAAGCAGAAAAAGTGTACTGTATCAGTAGCGTAGAGGTGTATACAGTATTGGGGTAATTTTAAATCTCCATATATATTTCAGGAGTAACACACAGACGCTCTCTCAGTATGAATTTGACCGTAATACACAAAGCAGAAAAACGGTACTGTATCAGAAGATACCAGCTGTATGTTTTGGGGAAAATTGAAATCTCCGTATATATTTCCTGAGTCACAAACAGATAGTCAGCATGTATTTGTCCGTAATACCAGCCGGTACACGGTAGTGTGAGGAGCTTACAGCTCTATACGGTGTGGTAAAAAATGAACGCTCAGTAACTGTGCAGAAAAAAATAAAAGTATTAGTGCTGTGTAGGTGCTGTGTTAAAATGCAATCTGCACAGCAGTGTACACACAGCTAAAGAAATTCCTCCCCTGTCACTGGCAGGCAGCCTAATAATCAGCTCTGCTGCTCCACACAATAAATTCCTCCCCTCTCACTGGCAAACAGCAGCCTAATAATCAGCTCTGCTGCTCCACACAAGCAATTCCTCCCCTGTCACTGGCAGGCAGCCTAAGGACCAGCGCTGCAGAACACAACAAAATCCTCCCTCCCCTGTCACTGCACACTAACTGTACAGCTAATCGCTATCAGCACAAGCACAGAATTATTGTTTTTTTTACTGCCTAACGCTCTCCCTACTGAGAACCAGCGCCAGCAACCTCTCCCTACACTAAGATCGGCAGAAGTAAAATGGCAGTTGGGCGTGAGGGTTTTTATGGGCACTGTGATGCCACACAAAGAAAGCAAATCACTGCAATGCCCTTCTCTAAGATAGTGCTGGCCGCTGCCCATGTCATCGCGTTGCCCACAGTCTGCGTTCTTGCTCATTGGCTGAGAAAAGGACCTTCAAGAATTTATGTGAAAACCGACTTTGGCGCTCGGGTTGCCGAACGCATGGCCGACCTCACGCTATGGTCGGGTTTCGCTCGGCGAAACCCTACCTTGGCAAAAGTCGGTCTTTTTTTAATCTGACCGACCTGTTTCACTCAACTCTAACAAGGACAATTTAGGAGGGAACTGTAAAGGCCAAGATCAGGCTTGATAACTTTTTTGGCATGATGTGCTGATTTAAATAAAATAATCAATGATGCTTGTGCCAAGCAATATGAAAGTCACATTATGCAAGCTGTTATCAGACTTTCATGCTGTGATATTAGGCCAACCGTCTATCAGTGTAAATATGTTGGCAGTTGTATTTGCAATCTATATGTTTGCTATTCGTAAATTTTATTGGGACATTTGCTCTTTTTAATTTATATAACATAATATGTTAAACTTCTCACCAGGACAGACTTAAGGTACTGCCACACTAAACAATCCCGCTAGCGATCACGATAACGACGCATACTAATGCGATCGCTAGCGGGATTGTTTCTATATCGCTAAATGCGGCCACATTTAGCGATATAGTTAACGACGCTATCGCCGTTAGCGATCTTCTTAACGACTTTAGCGGTACAAAAGTACCGCTAAATCGCTAAGAAAAGGTGCCACACTAGCGATATATACTTACCCAGCGGGAGCTCCGACGATAAAATAGGGTCCGGAGCGATTCCAGCGACGAGCGAGATCACAGCAGGAAGCTCGTCGCTGGAAGCTGCCGCACTGAACAACATCGCTAACGGGATCGCTAAATAGTGACGTTTTTTAGCGATCCCGTTAGCGATATTGTTCAGTGTGGCATACCCTTAATTTCATATAGGCTCTACATGTTTTTAATTAGGATGCGAGAAAGGTAGTGCTCAATGCCAGCCATTGTGCCAAGCAGAGAGTCCCTTTTTCTTCTAATAGTAGGCAACCCCTTTAAGAACAAGTTTATACACTGCCATGAACAATCTATTTTGCATACCAGAGTGTGAATCATAAACATACACCTTTTTTTCTGGAGAACAAAAATTAAGATAAAGAAGATTAAGAAGATAAAAGAATGTCGCAAGCTTTCATCTTCCTCCCGCACAAGCTTTACAAGTTCACAATTCCTTACTGAATAATTTGCAAATATATTTGGATTTTATGTGATAAAGTGACTCAGATGTCACAGTGACACAGGCTGAGACTGAAGTGGTGACTAACGTCTTTTAATTTTAAAGTAACCAAGGAGACTTTATTATAACATTCACAGGAGGTTTATGGTAAAAACACACACACACATTCCTCACATTTAATTGTTACTCATTTTAATAGAAAGTTATAAATAGGTACAAATAGTGCTATTAATAAAACGTAGCCCTCACTTTTTTATTTAAATATATTATAGTTAAAAAAAATAAAACCAAATTCTAAATAAACAGTGTACAAAATTATTATGCAGATTGTATTTTTGATTATTTATTTTATTATTGAACAATTATAATGCTGTCGGTCAATATGAAAGGTGAATAAACATGAAACTTGAATATTTAACCCCTTCATGACAACTGCTGTATATGTGAAAGGGTTAAATACAGTTTATTGTTGGAGCTCTGTGATGTAATATATGATCTGGCCAATAGAGGGCGATAGCCTGTAGCTTAAGCATGTGGGATTTGGCAGTTGGTGGGGAGTTGGGAGGAGTCAAATGGGAGTCTGGGTGGAAGTGAAGCTGTGGATTATTAAAGAAAGTCTGGATAGGGCAGTGCGACTCGGGATGTGTTGTTGACTCTGGGACATGTTGTCCTGCTTGACATGAGCCAAAGTTGGTGAAGATAACAAAGTACACAGCATCTTGGGCTAGACCACGTGAAGCCTTATCTCTAAGGACTTAGGGAAGCCTTGCATTGAGAGATCGGCATTACCTAAGAGTTTCAAGAAGGCGATTCTGATTATTCGGGACTCAGTTCAGGAAAGACCCTTCTACTTTAGTCTCAGGAGATAGTGGTACCATCTCACAACTAAATATTTGTACGCATATGTACAGTTGGTACAAAAAGTATTCAGACCCCTTTAAATTTTTCACTCTTTGTGATCCTCCTTGAAATGGTTCTACTCCCTCATTGGAGTCCAGCTCTGTTTAATTAAATTGATAGGACTTGATTTGTAAAGGCACACACCTGTCTATATAAGACCTCACAGCTCACAGTACATGTCAGACCTAATGAGAATCATGAGGTCAAAAGAACTGGCCAAGGAGCTCAGAGACAGCATGGTGGCAAGGCACAAATCTGGCCAAGGTTACAAAATAATTTCTGCAGTACTCAAGGTTCCTAAGAGCATAGTGGCCTCCATAATCCTTAAATAGAAGTTTGGGACCACCAGAAGTCTTCCTAGACCCGGATAATCCAGCCAAACTGAGCAATTGCGAGAGAAGAGACTTGTGGAGAGGGGTAAAGAAGAACCCCTAGATCACTGTGGCTGAGCTCCACAGATGCAGTAGGGAGATGGGAGAAAGTTCCCCAAATCAACTATCACTGCAGCCCTCCACCAGTCGGGCCTTTATGGCAGAGTGGCCCGACGGAAGTCTCTCCTCAGTGCCAGACATATGAAAGCCCTCATAGAGTTTGCTAAAACACATGAAGGACTCCCAGAATATGAGAAATAAGATTCTCTGGTCTGATGAGCTGAAGATAGAACTTAGTGGTGATAATTCTAAGCGGTTTGTGGTGGAGAAAACCAGGCACTGCTCATCACCTGCCCAATACAATCCCAACAGTGAAACACGGTGATGGCAGCATCATGCTATGGGGGTGTTTTTCATATGAAGGGACAGGACAACTGGTTGCAATTGAAGCAAACATGAATGCGGCCAAGTACAGAGATATCCTGAATGAAAACCTCTTCCAGAGTGCTCTGGACCTCAGACTTGGCCAAGGTTCAATGACCCTGAGCACACAGCTAAAATAACAAAGGAGTGGCTTCAGAACAACTCTGTGACCATTCTTGACTGGCCCAGCCAGAGCCCTGACCTAAACTCAATTAAGCATCTCTGGAGAGACATGAAAATGGCTGTCCACCAATGTTCACCATCCAACCTGATGGAACTGGAGAGTATCTGCAAGGAAGAATGGCAGAGGATCCCCAAATCCAGGTGTGAAAAACTTGTTGCATCATTCCCAAGAAGACTCATGGCTGTACAAGCTCAAAAGGGTGCTTCTACTCAATACTGAGCAAAGGGTCTGAATACTTATAACCATGTGATATTTCAGTGTTTCTTTTTTAGTAAATTTGCAAAAAATTCTACATTTCTGTTTTTTTTTCAGTCAAGATGGGGTGCAGAGTGTACATTAATGAGAAAAAAAAATGAACTTTTTTGCATTTACCAAATGGTTGCAATGAAACAAAGAGCGAAAAATTTAAAGAGGTCTGAATACATTCCTAACCCACTGAGAATAGTTTGGTCAAAAACCAAGAAGAAAACGACAACAGATCCAAAAATAATTATATGAAAATACAAAAAAACTTTATTGATTAAATCACATATCAAATGAAGGACAGGTGTATCTGAAAAGCGAACACATAGAGAGGTGGGTGTCCATTGAAGATATTCACCAAGAATTATATCCACCTGGGTTCCCTGACAAAATACAATTAAATGCAGGGCAGATATATACTAAAGAATCCTAGTAGCAATCATGTGTTGTAAAAAGCTGGATTTATATAAAAGGACAAATGCAAGTAATAAAACACATGCTGATACATTGTGTGCAATAAATAAGTGGTGTTTGTCTAGTTAAATTTCTATATCCACTTATAAATCAGCACACTAGCATGTGCTGGACATCAGTAGTTATAATTAGGTGCCCATTATCAATATTCAAGGTGCCTGCAAGCTTCCACAAACAGCGTGGAGCCAAAAAAAGACCCTATACAGCCAGCGGTGCTGGTAAGGTAAATGACATGGGAGAGGGAACGTTACCTCAGAAATTGCAGCAGGCACTAACAGGTTGGACCCAGGTGGATACAAACGTGCCCCGACGCACGTTTCGGTTGTTACACCTTCGTCAGGGGGCGTACAGATAATATTAACCGAGCGCTTTAAAAATCGCTGGACCGGAAATGAAACGCCGCGTACCGGAAGTGACGCGTGTGAAGCCGATGACACCGCCCGATGCACTGCGCCTGCGTCAAACAAATGGACGCCATGAAGGTGTCATGGCAACCACACGTCAGAGACACAGGAAGCAGAACAGCGCACAGCGCCCCAGCCCACAAGCGTACGGGTACATGGCTCGAACTTATACATAACCATAATACTAGACATACCATTCAATAGATAATATAACAAGAGGATATACAGACATAATCGGACTTTACATCATAAACAAGCAGTTTACAATAATTGTTGCATCAAATACTTTACAAACGCAAATAACAATTTTTTAGAAAGAGGCAAACAAAACCACTTATAAACGCATGGATGGCCTAAAAGATGCACATGTACGATTGTTGTCAAGGTATATAGAGATGTTATAAGATATCGTCCATGTTATTGGTCCAAAAATAACAAAGTGATGAAAAACAACCTAAAAATGATGATAAAAACAAATAATGAATAATCACAAAATAAAAACACACACGGTTAAAAGAAAATGGAACATCAAAAATAGACATCCACCAACAACAGTAGGTGTTTAGAGAAATGATGCAAAGCTTAAATTTTCGTTAAGTCCGTTGGGATGGACTGTATTAAGAGTCCATATCCAACGGGCTTCTAATTGCGCCAAACGCTGTGTGACCTCACCCCCTCGAATCCCCAAGTCTAGACAATCTATTCCTTTGACCCGTAAGCCTTTGCTATTACAATGGTGGTGGGTCTTAAAATGTCTGGGAAGTGTTTTAAGAGTTAACAAATCCTCTTCGTTAGCTGCTGCCTCTATCCCAAGCACATGCTCCCTGATTCTAACTTTCAGTTGTCGTGTAGTAAGACCTACATAAATCAGGGAGCATGGGCATGTGGCATAGTAAACCACATATTTGGTGGTACAAGTGATACATTTTTGGATTTTAAAGTTTTTTTTGCGGGATGAGTCAGTAAATGAATTACTGCGATCTATATTAACACATGCCACGCAGTGTCCACACTTAAAGCAGCCCTTGCGATTGTTGAAATTATCTAAGAAAGTTCGAGGAGGATTACTCTCATAATGGCTGGAGGTTAGACATTCCCGAAGATTTTTTGAACGTCTATACGTAATGTAAGGTCTAACAGGAGTAATTTTGGCCAAGATGGAATCCGTTTTTAAAATTGGCCAAGCATTTTCCAAAATTTTTTTGACCTTATTCGATTGAGAGTTAAAGGTAGTGATGAATCTAGTTACGTCTGATTGAGGCCTATCTTGAGTTTTATACAGAAGGGTATTTCTCTCACTAAATTTGGCTCTATTAAAGGCCTTCTTTATAGATCTATTGCTATAGCCTCTTTCAATTAGACGTCCCTTTAATAAATCCGCTTGTCTCTCAAATTCGATGTCATTAGAACAAATACGTCGAGGTCTTATGAACTGGCCAGTTGGTATGGCTCTAATCATATGTGACGGATGAGAAGAAGAAGCGTGCAACAACGAGTTTGTGGCAGTGGACTTCCTAAAAATTGTGGTCTGAACAATATTATCTTCATCCCTTGTCAATAGAACATCCAAAAATTCGATTTTGTTTTTGTCATGATTAAAGGTCAATTTAATGTTCATATCATTACTGTTAAGCCATCCAAAGAATTCTTTTAGTGAACAAGTGGAATCCTGCCAGATCAACAGGATGTCATCTATGTAACGCGTCCATAATAGGACGCGATCCATAGACCCCTGCCGATCTGACAGGAGAAGGTCCCTTTCCCACAGACCCAGGAACAGGTTGGCATAGGAGGGCGCGAACGCCGCCCCCATGGCTGTTCCCTGGGTCTGCAGGAAAAAGGACCCTTTAAATACAAAGAAGTTGTGGGTTAAAGTAAACTCCAAAACTTAATTAATGGATTGACTCAATCTTAAAACCTCTAGTCGAAGAACTACCTTCTTATTTAAAGGACACAAATCAACTGCTCTGTAGAGTGGACGGCCTGGTTCTGGATCATGATTCCACATTGGTCACGGCCGATGTGGAATCGTTATATACCAGTATTAGACACAGTGATGGGCTTCGTGCCACGGAATTTTTTCTACAGACCTCCAATATTCCTCCTGCATTAAAAGAGCTAATACTAGAAGTTTTGGAGTTTACTTTAACCCACAACTTCTTTGTATTTAAAGGGTCCTTTTTCCTGCAGACCCAGGGAACAACCATGGGGGCGGCGTTATGGACGCGTTACATAGATGACATCCTGTTGATCTGGCAGGATTCCACTTGTTCACTAAAAGAATTCTTTGGATGGCTTAACAGTAATGATATGAACATTAAATTGACCTTTAATCATGACAAAAACAAAATCGAATTTTTGGATGTTCTATTGACAAGGGATGAAGATAATATTGTTCAGACCACAATTTTTAGGAAGTCCACTGCCACAAACTCGTTGTTGCACGCTTCTTCTTCTCATCCGTAACATATGATTAGAGCCATACCAACTGGCCAGTTCATAAGACTTCGACATATTTGTTCTAATGACATCGAATTTGAGAGACAAGCGGATTTATTAAAGGGACGTCTAATTGAAAGAGGCTATAGCAATAGATCTATAAAGAAGGCCTTTAATAGAGCCAAATTTAGTGAGAGAAATACCCTTCTGTATAAAACTCAAGATAGGCCTCAATCAGACGTAACTAGATTCATCACTACCTTTAACTCTCAATCGAATAAGGTCAAAAAAATTTTGGAAAATGCTTGGCCAATTTTAAAAACGGATTCCATCTTGGCCAAAATTACTCCTGTTAGACCTTACATTACGTATAGACGTTCAAAAAATCTTCGGGAATGTCTAACCTCCAGCCATTATGAGAGTGTAATACTATTGTAGGAACTCGAGGATTCTGATAGCGTGGGGCAATGAACAATCAGAGACGGGTTTCTTTGAATGCAAATAATGTATTTGTGAAACAGCAAAACACCCAAAAACAATATTCAAACAACCCGTAGTGACATGCAATGAGTCCATATATATATATATACACAAGTCCAGTTATATGAATCCGGATATATAAGTCCTTGAACCTCTATAGCGAGGGTGGTAAAGTTCTTACGACGGAGTCCTCACACAAATGTGACCACAAGGTAAGTCTGATGCACAGGTAACGTGGCTGGATTTACACACTGCTGGTGTGTGAAGAGTCAGATCCAGGTATGCAGAAAACACAGGGAGGTCCAGGAACAAGTTAATCTCAGTTGTGGCTTAATTCAGTGAAGTCCAACAACAAGTTCATATGTCAGTAAAGTTCCAGTAACAGTTCCAACAGCTCTCACCAGAGGTAATGCACGAAGGGTTAAACAGCAACAGTTCAGAAACACAGTTCTTATCAGATGGAGTGAACCAAGGGTTAAATTCCCAAGTCAACAGTTTAGTGATAACACAGTATGTGCAACTTACGTATGCAGAGAATGTCCAGAGCCATGGGTAGAAACTGCTGTGGCTGAGAAACACCTGAAGATAAGGTTATGCACTTTCCTGGTAAATACACAAAAGATCTGTGAGGAACAAAGCAGCTGGGTTGCAGGGAAACGGAAGCAGAATATTCCAGCAGTGAAGCCAGCACCTGAGCCGGGTTTTAAACAAACGAACAGGAAGTAGGGCACAGAAAACAGCAAACTCCATTTTAACAAAGGGCAAAATCATTGACAAAGTTACCTAGAAAACCCGGAATACTGACATTACTCCCCCCCTAAAGACGGCCTCCGGACGGTCCTGGACCAGGCCTGTCCGGGTATCTCCGATGAAACTGAGCAATCTTCAGAGGCGCATTGATGTTACTTACTGGTTCCCAAGAATCATTTTCAGGAGAGTAACCTTGCCATCTAACTAGATACTGAAGCCGGTTTCTATGAAGTCTCGAATTAACAATATCCTGTACCACGAATTGTTCTTCGCCATCAACCAACACTGGTGGAGGGGGAGGTACGATACGTCCCTGAAACGTGTTAGGAGAGACTGGTTTTAATAAGGAAACATGAAATACTGGGTGTACCTTTAAAGTCCGTGGTAGCTTCAACCGACAGGCAACAGAGCTCACAATCCCAGTGATCTTGAATGGACCGATGAATTTCTGTCCCAGTTTCTGCGAAGGAACACCCAATTTTAGATTCTTGGTGGACAACCAAACTGAGTCTCCTACCTTATACATAGGTGCTGGTTTCCGGAATCTATCGGCCGACTTCTTGTAACGCTCCTGTGCTGTGGTCAGGGAGTCCTTCAAAACTTCAAGATTACGTTGCAACGCCGTCACTCTGTCTTCAACCGCTGGTACCGAAATCGTAACCGGAGACCTAGGCAAAATACTTGGATGATAACCCAGGTTGGCAAAAAAAGGCGTTACCTTCGTGGAACTGCTTTGGGAGTTGTTGTACGAAAATTCCGCTAGAGGAAGTAGCTTCAGCCAATCGTCCTGCAAATGACTGACGTAACAGCGTAGATATTGCTCCAAGGTTTGATTTGTCCGTTCGGTCTGCCGTTGGTCTGAGGATGGTATGCAGAAGACAAGCAAACATTAATGTGGAGCGCAGAACAAAATCCTTTCCAAAATCTAGAGGTAAATTGTATTCCCGGTCAGAAATGATGTCATCTGGTACCCCATGCAGCCGGAAAATGTTCTGGATAACTAGATCTACTGTCTCTGTTGCTGAGGGAAGACCAGCACACGAAATGAAATGAGCAGCTTTCGTTAAACGATCTACTACCACCAAAATAGTATTTTTACAACCAGAGGTGGGTAACTCCACAATAAAGTCCATCGAAATAGACCCCCAAGGGCGAGACGGTACAGGTAGCGGTTTAAGAAGACCAGTAGGTGAAACGCGAGGAACCTTGTACCGGGCACAAACTTCACAAGAGCGGACATAGTCATTCACATCCTTCAAGCAGGTAGGCCACCAAAAAAAACGAGTTAACAATTCCTGCGTCTTCTGTACCCCCCTATGACCAGCCAATTTAGAGTCGTGGACCAATCTGAGAACTCGAAGTCTTACAGCCTCTGGGACATAAATACATCGATCTCTAAGCCACACACCATTCCGAAGGACAAGATTCACATTGTCAGGTGGAGCTGCAAGAAATACGTCACCGTCATAGGCCAGCTTGATCTCCTGCCACAAGTCCCGGTTCCGGAGCACTCCAACGAAATTGGCCTCCGACAAGATGGTCTTCGACGGGGTCCCAGGCACGGAATCCACGGTATGGATTCGGGATAATGCGTCAGCTTTCCCATTACGTGAACCTGGGCGGTACGAAATAATAAAATTAAACTGGTTCAAGAACAAACTCCACCTAGCTTGTCGAGGAGAAAGACACCTGGCAGACTTAAGGAATTCCAAATTGCGATGATCCGTGAGTACTACTACCTGCTGAGTTGCCCCTGCAAATGGTGTCTCCATTCCTTAAAGGCAGAAATAATTGCCAAAAGTTCCTTATCTGCCACATCATAGTTCAGTTCTGCAGAAGATAACCTACGAGAGAAGAAGGCACACGGGTGCAGCAAACCTTTGTCTCCGGTACGTTGTGAGAGGATAGCTCCCAATGCACAGTCAGACGCGTCCACCTCCACGATAAAAGGCTGTGCAGGATCCGGATGCATCAATATTGGAGCCGTGGTAAAACAACCCTTCAGGCGATCAAAGGCTTCCTGAGCTTGCGAAGACCATTCAAACTTCTTCCCCTTCTTGGTGAGGAGAGTGATGGGACGGACAATTTCTGAAAAATTTCGGATAAACCGTCTATAAAAGTTAGCAAAGCCAATGAATCGTTGTACCTCCTTAATGTTTCCTGGTACCGGCCAGTCCAAGATTGCCTGGATCTTGCTGGACTCCATATTCAATCCCTGAGGCGAGATAACATAGCCTAAAAATTGAATTTCAGAACAATGGAACTCACACTTTTCGAGTTTGATGTACAAATGATTATCTCTCAAACGTCTAAGTACGGTCTTGACATGTTCCTGATGTTCCTGTAAGGAGTCAGAAAAGATTAAGATGTCATCAAGGTAAATTACCACATATTGGTCCAATAAATCCCTGAAAATGTCGTTGGCTAAATGTTGAAAAGCAGCAGGAGCGTTACAGAGTCCGAATGGCATCACCAAATATTCAAAATGTCCATACCGGCATCTAAAAGCTGTCTTCCATTCGTCTCCGGGCCGTATACGGAGTAAATTATATGCCCCACGAAGATCTAATTTGGTAAATACTTTGGCCTGGCGAACTCTTTCCAACAATTCTGGAATTAGGGGCAACGGGTACCTGTTACGAATGGTTACCTTATTTAACTCCCGGTAGTCAATGCAGGGTCTTAGAGTACCATCCTTCTTCTTTACAAAGAATATTGGAGCTCCTGCTGGTGAAGAAGATGGTCGGATAAACCCCTTGGCTAAATTCTCATCTATATACTCTCGTAAAGATTTTAATTCCGGAGCCGCCAACGGGTAAACATGGCCGAAAGGAATCGCTGCTCCAGGAAGCAATTCTATGGGGCAGTCATACGGTCTATGTGGGGGAAGTTGATCTGCCTTCCTTTTATCACAAATGTCTGAGAATTCCTGATAAATCAGAGGGAGAGTAGGTACCTGTATCACCTCTTCCAAGTTCTGGGTAACTGGAGCCGCCACAGTTGGACTGATGGTAGAACTGCACTTCGGGAGAAAGGTTATCTCCTTGGTTTCCCAATTGATGATTGGATTTTGTGACCGTAACCAGGGAATTCCTAAAATTACAGGAAAATGAGGAGAAGATATTAACATGAATGAAAGTGTTTCTTGATGGTCTGGTTCCATCTTACACTCCAGAGGCACTGTCTCCCGATCTACTGGTCCAGAAACTAATGGGGAACCATCCACCGTTTCCATAGTGATTGGTGAAGCTCTTAGTTGTGTCTTTATACCATGTTCCTCTGCAAAAGAAGAATCCATGAAATTCCCACCTGCTCCAGAGTCTATCATGGCAGAACTTGATATCCACTGTTCCTCCCACTGAATCTGTATAGGAAGAGAACAATGTGAATATTTCTCCCCTTGATCTTTAGGGGAAGTCGGCATCAGTATTGGGGGAAAAACCGCATCTAGATGTAGACTGGTTTCCGAAACTTCAGACTCAGCGTCTGTGTTATCATAATCCCCTACTACCGCCAACACCTTGTTGGGTCGCCTAAGACATTTAGGACAATTGATGAGGAAATGGTCCGATTGACCACAATAGAAACATAAGCGCTCACGGAGACGGTGTTCGCGGCGTTCATTATTCTCACGTCTCTGCAGTGAGTCCACCTGCATAGGCACCTCCTCAGCCTCTCGCGGGTTTTTGCCTGTGGTTTCCCTGGACGGAAGAGAGTAATTAGTAATGCGATTTACAGCGGCCCATTTTTCTTGTCTGCGTTCAGTTAAACGGATATCAATACGTACACAGTGCTGTATAAACAATTCAAACTCCTGTGGAGACTCTGAACGAGCTAGCTCATCCTTGATTGCATTTGACAAACCTTTTCTAAAGATTGGTAATAAAGCATTGTTTTCCCACTGGGTGTCCACCACTAACCTTTTAAATTCAGTAACATATTCTATGACTGACCGTTTCCCCTGGCGTAAGGAAAGCAAGGCAGATTCAGCGGTAGCACGGCGGTTGGGATCGTCGAACATTTGCGCCATGGCTGCCAGAAAATTGTCCAAATTATTTAGACGGGTATCATGACTTTCAACCATAGGATTTGCCCAAGCTAGTGCACGTGATGTCAACAACATAATAATACATAGAACCTTAGATCTATCAGACCGGTAGTAGGAGGCATGTACATCAAAAAATAATATACATTGATTAACAAACCCACGGAATTGACTTCGGTCACCATTAAAACGGAATGGAGGCAATTTGGGCATACTGGTGGATGAGGTAGGCTCAGTAGGTAAGGCCTCCAGGACTCCTAACCTAGAACGTAGATCTTGGAGAGCCTGACCAAACCCCTGTGCATTGTGGTTAACCCGAGACTCCAAGTCTCTAATCTGATTGTGTGCAGCCGCCACCTCCTGCTGCAAGGAGTTAACTATGGTGAACAATTTGTCTGCCCGTGTCTCCGTCATTGCCCCAGCAGAATCCTCTTTTTTAGGCTGGAATATCCTGTAATACTATTGTAGGAACTCGAGGATTCTGATAGCGTGGGGCAATGAACAATCAGAGACGGGTTTCTTTGAATGCAAATAATGTATTTGTGAAACAGCAAAACACCCAAAAACAATATTCAAACAACCCGTAGTGACATGCAATGAGTCCATATATATATATATACACAAGTCCAGTTATATGAATCCGGATATATAAGTCCTTGAACCTCTATAGCGAGGGTGGTAAAGTTCTTACGACGGAGTCCTCACACAAATGTGACCACAAGGTAAGTCTGATGCACAGGTAACGTGGCTGGATTTACACACTGCTGGTGTGTGAAGAGTCAGATCCAGGTATGCAGAAAACACAGGGAGGTCCAGGAACAAGTTAATCTCAGTTGTGGCTTAATTCAGTGAAGTCCAACAACAAGTTCATATGTCAGTAAGGTTCCAGTAACAGTTCCAACAGCTCTCACCAGAGGTAATGCACGAAGGGTTAAACAGCAACAGTTCAGAAACACAGTTCTTATCAGATGGAGTGAACCAAGGGTTAAATTCCCAAGTCAACAGTTTAGTGATAACACAGTATGTGCAACTTACGTATGCAGAGAATGTCCAGAGCCATGGGTAGAAACTGCTGTGGCTGAGAAACACCTGAAGATAAGGTTATGCACTTTCCTGGTAAATACACAAAAGATCTGTGAGGAACAAAGCAGCTGGGTTGCAGGGAAACGGAAGCAGAATATTCCAGCAGTGAAGCCAGCACCTGAGCCGGGTTTTAAACAAACGAACAGGAAGTAGGGCACAGAAAACAGCAAACTCCATTTTAACAAAGGGCAAAATCATTGACAAAGTTACCTAGAAAACCCGGAATACTGACAGAGAGTAATCCTCCTCGAACTTTCTTAGATAATTTCAACAATCGCAAGGGCTGCTTTAAGTGTGGACACTGCGTGGCATGTGTTAATATAGATCGCAGTAATTCATTTACTGACTCATCCCGCAAAAAAACCTTTAAAATCCAAAAATTTATCACTTGTACCACCAAATATGTGGTTTACTATGCCACATGCCCATGCTCCCTGATTTATGTAGGTCTTACTACACGACAACTGAAAGTTAGAATCAGGGAGCATGTGCTTGGGATAGAGGCAGCAGCTAACGAAGAGGATTTGTTATATCTTAAAACACTTCCAGACATTTTAAGACCCACCACCATTGTAATAGCAAAGGCTTACGGGTCAAAGGAATAGATTGTCTAGTGTTATGATTTGGTAGCTGAGGAGAGCAGGCAAAAAAGGAAATACACCAGAGCAGTTGGAAACTATGAAATTGCAGTACCCTGACTAACCATCACAACTAGAGGTAGCCGTGGAGCGTTCCTACGTTGATCCTAGACGCCTCGTCACAGCCTGAGAAACTAACTACACCTAAAGATAGAAAGAGGAAAGCTATCTGCCCCGGAGCAGATCCCCAAAGAACATAGAAAGCCCCCAAACATGTAATGGCGGTGTCAGTATTCCGGGTTTTCTAGGTAACTTTGTCAATGATTTTGCCCTTTGTTAAAATGGAGTTTGCTGTTTTCTGTGCCCTACTTCCTGTTCGTTTGTTTAAAACCCGGCTCAGGTGCTGGCTTCACTGCTGGAATATTCTGCTTCCGTTTCCCTGCAACCCAGCTGCTTGTTCCTCACAGATCGTTGTGTATTTACCAGGGAAGTGCATAACCAGGTTATCTTCAGGTGTTTCTCTGCCACAGCAGTTTCTACCCATGGCTCTGGACATTCTCTGCATATGTAAGTTGCACATACTGTGTTGTCACTAAACTGTTGACTTGGGAATTTAACCCTTGGTTCACTCCATCTGATAAGAACTGTGTTTCTGAACTGTTGCTGTTTAACCCTTTGTGCATTACCTCTGGTGAGAGCTGTTGGAACTATTACTGGAACCTTACTGACTTATGAACTTGTTGTTGGACTTCACTGAATTAAGCCACAACTGAGATTAACTTGTTCCTGGACCTCCCTGTGTTTTCTGCATATCTGGATCTGACTCTTCACACACCAGCAGTGTGTAAATCCAGCCACGTAACCTATGCATCAGACTTACCTTGTGGTCACATTTGTGTGAGGACTCCGTCGTAGGAACTTTGCCACCCTCGCTATAGAGGTTCAAGGACTTATATATCCGGATTCATATGACTGGACTTGTGTATATATATATGGACTCATTGCATGTCACTGCGGGTTGTTTGAATATTGTTTTTGGGGGTTTTGCTGTTTCACAAATACATTATTTGCATTTAAAGAAACCGTCTCTGATTGTTCATTGCCCCACGCTATCAGAATCCTCGAGTTCCTACAATAGTATTACAGGATATTCCAGCCTAAAAAAGAGGATTCTGCTGGGGCAATGACGGAGACACGGGCAGACAAACTGTTCACCATAGTTAACTCCTTGCAGCAGGAGGTGGCGGCTGCACTCAATCAGATTAGAGACTTGGAGTCTCGGGTTAATCATAATGCACAGGGGTTTGGTCAGGCTCTCCAAGATCTACGTTCTAGGTTAGGAGTCCTGGAGGACTTACCTACTGAGCCTATCTCATCCACCAGTATGCCCAAATTGCCTCCATTCCGTTTTAATGGTGACCGAAGTCAATTCCGTGGGTTTGTTAATCAATGTATATTATTTTTTGATGTACATGCCTCTTACTACCGGTCTGATAGATCTAAGGTTCTATGTATTATTATGTTGTTGACATCACGTGCACTGGCTTGGGCAAATCCTATGGTTGAAAGTCATGATACCCGTCTAAATAATTTGGACAATTTTCTGGCAGCCATGGCGCAAATGTTCGACGATCCCAACCGCCGTGCTACCGCTGAATCTGCCTTGCTTTCCTTACGCCAGGGGAAACGGTCAGTCATAGAATATGTTACTGAATTTAAAAGGTTAGTGGTGGACACCCAGTGGGAAAACAATGCTTTATTACCAATCTTTAGAAAAGGTTTGTCAAATGTAATCAAGGATGAGCTAGCTCGTTCAGAGTCTCCACAGGAGTTTGAATTGTTTATACAGCACTGTGTACGTATTGATATCCGTTTAACTGAACGCAGACAAGAAAAATGGGCCGCTGTAAATCGCATTACTAATTACTCTCTTCCGTCCAGGGAAACCACAGGCAAAAACCCGCGAGAGGCTGAGGAGGTGCCTATGCAGGTGGACTCACTGCAGAGACGTGAGAATAATGAACGCCGCGAACACCGTTTCCGTGAGCGCTTATGTTTCTATTGTGGTCAATCGGATCATTTCCTCATCAATTGTCCTAAATGTCCTAGGCGACCCAACAAGGTGTTGGCGGTAGTAGGGGATTATGATAACACAGACGCTGAGTCTGAAGTTTCGGAAACCAGTCTACATCTAGATGCGGTTTTTCCCCCAATACTGATGCCGACTTCCCCTAAAGATCAAGGGGAGAAATATTCACATTGTTCTCTTCCTATACAGATTCAGTGGGAGGAACAGTGGATATCAAGTTCTGCCATGATAGACTCTGGAGCAGGTGGGAATTTCATGGATTCTTCTTTTGCAGAGGAACATGGTATAAAGACACAACTAAGAGCTTCACCAATCACTATGGAAACGGTGGATGGTTCCCATTAGTTTCTGGACCAGTAGATCGGGAGACAGTGCCTCTGGAGTGTAAGATGGAACCAGACCATCAAGAAACACTTTCATTCATGTTAATATCTTCTCCTCATTTTCCTGTAATTTTAGGAATTCCCTGGTTACGGTCACAAAATCCAATCATCAATTGGGAAACCAAGGAGATAACCTTTCTCCCGAAGTGCAGTTCTACCATCAGTCCAACTGTAGCGGCTCCAGTTACCCAGAACTTGGAAGAGGTGATACAGGTACCTACTCTCCCTCTGATTTATCAGGAATTCTCAGACATTTGTGATAAAAGGAAGGCAGATCAACTTCCCCCACATAGACCGTATGACTGCCCCATAGAATTGCTTCCTGGAGCAGCGATTCCTTTCGGCCATGTTTACCCGTTGGCGGCTCCGGAATTAAAATCTTTACGAGAGTATATAGATGAGAATTTAGCCAAGGGGTTTATCCGACCATCTTCTTCACCAGCGGGAGCTCCAATATTCTTTGTAAAGAAGAAGGATGGTACTCTAAGACCCTGCATTGACTACCGGGAGTTAAATAAGGTAACCATTCGTAACAGGTACCCGTTGCCCCTAATTCCAGAATTGTTGGAAAGAGTTCGCCAGGCCAAAGTATTTACCAAATTAGATCTTCGTGGGGCATATAATCTACTCCGTATACGGCCCGGAGACGAATGGAAGACAGCTTTTAGATGCCGGTATGGACATTTTGAATATTTGGTGATGCCATTCGGACTCTGTAACGCTCCTGCTGCTTTTCAACATTTAGCCAACGACATTTTCAGGGATTTATTGGACCAATATGTGGTAATTTACCTTGATGACATCTTAATCTTTTCTGACTCCTTACAGGAACATCAGGAACATGTCAAGACCGTACTTAGACGTTTGAGAGATAATCATTTGTACATCAAACTCGAAAAGTGTGAGTTCCATTGTTCTGAAATTCAATTTTTGGGCTATGTTATCTCGCCTCAGGGATTGAATATGGAGTCCAGCAAGATCCAGGCAATCTTGGACTGGCCGGTACCAGGAAACATTAAGGAGGTACAACGATTCATTGGCTTTGCTAACTTTTATAGACGGTTTATCCGAAATTTTTCAGAAATTGTCCGTCCCATCACTCTCCTCACCAAGAAGGGGAAGAAGTTTGAATGGTCTTCGCAAGCTCAGGAAGCCTTTGATCGCCTGAAGGGTTGTTTTACCACAGCTCCAATATTGATGCATCCGGATCCTGCACAGCCTTTTATCGTGGAGGTGGACGCGTCTGACTGTGCATTGGGAGCTATCCTCTCACAACGTACCGGAGACAAAGGTTTGCTGCACCCGTGTGCCTTCTTCTCTCGTAGGTTATCTTCTGCAGAACTGAACTATGATGTGGCAGATAAGGAACTTTTGGCAATTATTTCTGCCTTTAAGGAATGGAGACACCATTTGCAGGGGGCAACTCAGCAGGTAGTAGTACTCACGGATCATCGCAATTTGGAATTCCTTAAATCTGCCAGGTGTCTTTCTCCTCGACAAGCTAGGTGGAGTTTGTTCTTGAACCAGTTTAATTTTATTATTTCGTACCGCCCAGGTTCACGTAATGGGAAAGCTGACGCATTATCCCGAATCCATACCGTGGATTCCGTGCCTGGGACCCCGTCGAAGACCATCTTGTCGGAGGCCAATTTCGTTGGAGTGCTCCGGAATCGGGACTTGTGGCAGGAGATCAAGCTGGCCTATGACGGTGACGTATTTCTTGCAGCTCCACCTGACAATGTGAATCTTGTCCTTCGGAATGGTGTGTGGCTTAGAGATCGATGTATTTATGTCCCAGAGGCTGTAAGACTTCGAGTTCTCAGATTGGTCCACGACTCTAAATTGGCTGGTCATAGGGGGGTACAGAAGACGCAGGAATTGTTAACTCGTTTTTTTTGGTGGCCTACCTGCTTGAAGGATGTGAATGACTATGTCCGCTCTTGTGAAGTTTGTGCCCGGTACAAGGTTCCTCGTGTCTCACCTACTGGTCTTCTTAAACCGCTACCTGTACCGTCTCGCCCTTGGGGGTCTATTTCGATGGACTTTATTGTGGAGTTACCCACCTCTGGTGGTAAAAATACTATTTTGGTGGTAGTAGATCGTTTAACAAAGCTGCTCATTTCATTCCGTGCGCTGGTCTTCCCTCAGCTACAGAGACAGTAGATCTAGTTATCCAGAACATTTTCCGGCTGCATGGGGTACCAGATGACATCATTTCTGACCGGGGAATACAATTTACCTCTAGATTTTGGAAAGGATTTTGTTCTGCGCTCCACATTAATGTTTGCTTGTCTTCTGCATACCATCCTCAGACCAACGGGCAGACCGAACGGACAAATCAAACTTTGGAGCAATATCTACGCTGTTACGTCAGTCATTTGCAGGACGATTGGCTGAAGCTACTTCCTCTAGCGGAATTTTCGTACAACAACTCCCAAAGCAGTTCCACGAAGGTAACGCCTTTTTTTGCCAACCTGGGTTATCATCCAAATATTTTGCCTAGGTCTCCGGTTACGATTTCGGTACCAGCGGTTGAAGACAGAGTGACGGCGTTGCAACGTAATCTTGAAGTTTTGAAGGACTCCCTGACCACAGCACAGGAGCGTTACAAAAAGTCGGCCGATAGATTCCGGAAACCAGCACCTATGTATAAGGTAGGAGACTCAGTTTGGTTGTCCACCAAGAATCTAAAATTGGGTGTTCCTTCGCAGAAACTGGGACAGAAATTCATCGGTCCATTCAAGATCACGGGGATTGTGAGCTCTGTTGCCTGTCGGTTGAAGCTACCACGGACTTTAAAGGTACACCCAGTATTTCATGTTTCCTTATTAAAACCAGTCTCTCCTAACACATTTCAGGGACGTATCGTACCTCCCCCTCCACCAGTGTTGGTTGATGGCGAAGAACAATTCGTGGTACAGGATATTGTTAATTCGAGACTTCATAGAAACCGGCTTCAGTATCTAGTTAGATGGCAAGGTTACTCTCCTGAAAATGATTCTTGGGAACCAGTAAGTAACATCAATGCGCCTCTGAAGATTGCTCAGTTTCATCGGAGATACCCGGACAGGCCTGGTCCAGGACCGTCCGGAGGCCGTCTTTAGGGGGGGAGTAATGTCAGTATTCCGGGTTTTCTAGGTAACTTTGTCAATGATTTTGCCCTTTGTTAAAATGGAGTTTGCTGTTTTCTGTGCCCTACTTCCTGTTCGTTTGTTTAAAACCCGGCTCAGGTGCTGGCTTCACTGCTGGAATATTCTGCTTCCGTTTCCCTGCAACCCAGCTGCTTGTTCCTCACAGATCGTTGTGTATTTACCAGGGAAGTGCATAACCAGGTTATCTTCAGGTGTTTCTCTGCCACAGCAGTTTCTACCCATGGCTCTGGACATTCTCTGCATATGTAAGTTGCACATACTGTGTTGTCACTAAACTGTTGACTTGGGAATTTAACCCTTGGTTCACTCCATCTGATAAGAACTGTGTTTCTGAACTGTTGCTGTTTAACCCTTTGTGCATTACCTCTGGTGAGAGCTGTTGGAACTATTACTGGAACCTTACTGACTTATGAACTTGTTGTTGGACTTCACTGAATTAAGCCACAACTGAGATTAACTTGTTCCTGGACCTCCCTGTGTTTTCTGCATATCTGGATCTGACTCTTCACACACCAGCAGTGTGTAAATCCAGCCACGTAACCTATGCATCAGACTTACCTTGTGGTCACATTTGTGTGAGGACTCCGTCGTAGGAACTTTGCCACCCTCGCTATAGAGGTTCAAGGACTTATATATCCGGATTCATATGACTGGACTTGTGTATATATATATGGACTCATTGCATGTCACTGCGGGTTGTTTGAATATTGTTTTTGGGGGTTTTGCTGTTTCACAAATACATTATTTGCATTTAAAGAAACCCGTCTCTGATTGTTCATTGCCCCACGCTATCAGAATCCTCGAGTTCCTACAATAGTATTACAGGCGGTTAGACAAGAAGAAATACTGACACAGACAGAAAATAGTATGAGCAAACGTTGGGGCCCAAACTTACTAAATAGAAAAGGATAGGAAGGCACTTACTGCAATCCCAAAAAACCCTGAAAAGCACCAACTCTACTAATTTCAAAAACACCTGAGATCACACGACCTCTACCACCTAAATTAGTTCTCTGGTGTAACCAAAAACAAAACAGCAGCCACTGAAAAAACTGGAAAAAGCAAATGTACAAACATCAGTGGCTGAACTGAATTGAGAGGGCAAAAGCCCCCAGAAGGGACCCTGAAGGCCCCCACAGAAGTGCAGGACAAAATGCAAAAATCAAGCACAAAAACAAAAAGAAGAAAATGTCTTATCTGTTAGCAGGAGATTCAGACACGACACAGCAGGCTACCAAGGAAACAGGAATCAAGGATTGAGACCAGAACAATTGATCACCGGCAACCGTGATGGGAAGGCCACTCCCTTATATAAGACCAGTCAGTAACACCTGATTCCCAATCCTCACAATCTTCACTGGACAGACCAGTACTGTTTGTAACCACCAGAGGGAGCTTCTGCTCAGAACTCATTTCCAGCCTATTCACAACAGTACCCCCCCCTTGAGGAGGGGTCACCGAACCCTCATTTGAGCAACCAGGTCGGTCAGGATGAGTTCTATGATAAGCACGGATGAGTCTCCTAGCATGGATGTCCGAAGCAAACACCCAAGAATTGTCTTCCTGACCATACCCTCTCCATTTAACCAAATACTGGAGTTTCCGTCTAGAAAAACGAGAATTCAATATTTTCTCAAAAACATACTGCAGATTGCCCTCAACAAAAACAGGGTCAGGAGGCACAGTAGTAGGAACCACTGGCTCAACAAACCTCTTCAACAAGGACTTGTGGAACACGTTATGGATCTTAAATGTCCCTGGAAGAAGCAAACGAAAAGAAACAGGATTAAGAATCTCCATGATCTTATAAGGTCCAATGAACCTAGGCTTAAATTTAGGAGATGCCACTCTCATAGGAATATTTCTTGAGGACAACCAGACCAAGTCCCCCACTTTAAACCGAGGACCATCAGTCCTATGCCGGTTAGCAAACCGCTGGGCCCTCTCCTGAGAGAGGGACAACCTCTCCACTACCTGGTCCCAAATCTGCTGCATACGTTCCACAACAGAGTCAACACCTGGACAGACAGAAGCCTCCGTCTGTCCTGAAGAAAATCGAGGGTGAAACCCAGAATTACAGAAAAATGGAGACATCAAAGTGGCAGAGCTAGCCCTATTATTAAGAGCAAACTCAGCCAAAGGCAAAAAAGAGACCCAGTCATCCTGATCAGCAGACACAAAGCATCTTAGATAAGTCTCCAATGTCTGGTTTGTTTTCTCAGTTTGACCATTGGTTTGAGGATGAAACGCCGAGGAGAAAGACAATTGAACACCAATTTTAGAACAAAAGGTCCTCCAAAATCTGGAAACAAACTGGACTCCTCTGTCAGACACAATGTTCTCAGGAATGCCGTGTAAACGAACCACGTGCTGAAGGAACAAAGGCACCAATTCAGAGGAGGAAGGCAACTTAGGTAATGGCACAAGATGTATCATCTTGGAAAACCTATCGCAAATAACCCAGATGATGGTCATTCTCTGAGAAACGGAGGTCGGAAATGAAATCCATAGAGATATGGGTCCATGGTCTCTTGGGCACAGGTAATGGCATCAACAAACCACTAGAACGAGAGCAAGGCTTGGAGCGAGAGCAAGTCCCGCAGGACTGCACAAACTCCCTGACATCACGAGACAAGGTAGACCACCAAAAGGACCGACTAACCAAGTCTCTGGTACCAAAAATTCCGGGATGACCGGCCAACGCGGAACAATGAATCTCAGACATTACACTCCTTTTCCACTGTCCGGGACAATTTCCCAACAGGGCAGCGCTCGGGCTTATCCTTCTGACACCCCTCCAGAGCCAGTCTCAAATTGGGCGAGATGGCGGAAAGAACTACACCCTCTTTCAAAATAACAGAAGGATCAGATAACTCAGGAGAGTCCGCCAGGAAACTCCTCGAGAGGGCATCCGCCTTAACATTTTTAGTGCCAGGAAGAAATGAAACCACAAAATTAAAACGTGTGAAAAACAAGGCCCACCTGGCCTGTCTAGGATTAAGTCGCTTGGCAGATTCCAGATAAACTAGATTCTTATGGTCCGTAAGGACCACCACCTGATGTTTGGCTCCCTCCAGCCAATGTCTCCACTCTTCAAAAGCCCACTTCATGGCCAATAACTCCCGATTACCCACGTCATAATTACGTTCAGTGGGAGAAAATTTTCGAGAGAAAAAGGCACAAGGGTTACTCTTAGAGGTCTCTGGATCTCTTTGGGACAAAACGGCACCTGCCCCAATTTCAGAGGCATCCACCTCCACCTGAAATGGTAGAGAAACTTCAGGCTGCCGTAGAACAGGAGCAGAAGTGAATCTCTGCTTAAGTTCCTGAAATGCAGAGACTGCCTCAGGAGGCCAATTCACCACATCAGAACCCTTCTTGGTCAAATCAGTTAATGGTTTAACAATAACAGAGAAATTACCAATAAATTTACGATAAAAATTGGCAAAACCCAAGAATCTTTGAAGAGCCTTTAATGAAGTAGGTTGGACCCAATCACAGATGGCCTGAACTTTGACCGGGTCCATTTCAATAACAGATGGGGACAAAATGAATCCCAGAAATGAGATCCTCTGAACGCCAAAAAGACACTTTGATCCCTTCACATACAGAGCATTCTCTCTCAAAATCTGGAACACAGTCCGAACATGTTTTACATGAGAATCCCAGTCATTGGAAAAAATCAAGATATCATCCAAATAAACAATCAGAAATTTATCCACAAAATCCCTGAAAATGTCATTCATGAAGGACTGGAAGACCGAAGGAGCATTTGTGAGCCCAAAGGGCATCACAAGGTACTCAAAATGCCCTTCAGGGGTATTAAATGGCGTCTTCCATTCATCCCCGTGCTTAATGCGAATAAGGTTATATGCCCCCCTGAGGTCAAGCTTGGTAAACCAAGTAGCGTTTTTCAGCCTGGAAAACAGATCAGAGATCAAGGGTAACGGATATTGATATTTCACAGTAATATTGTTCAAGAGACGATAATCAATACACGGCCTTAATGAGCCATCCTTTTTGGCCACAAAGAAAAAACCGGCACCCAAGGGTGAAGAGGATGGTCTGATATGACCCTTCTCCAATGACTCCTTGATATAAGACCGCATAGCGTCATGTTCAGGTACAGACAAGTTAAAAAGGCGACCTTTAGGGAATTTACTACCAGGCACTAATTCAATAGTGCAGTCATAGCTCCTATGGGGAGGTAAGGATGCAGATTTACTTTCGCTAAAAACATCAGAAAAATCAATCAAAAAGTCAGGAACATCCTGAGCCTGGGGGAGGCAGAAAAAACAGGAGTGTTGGTATTAACACATTGGCAGCCCCAACTGGTAACAGACACAGATTTCCAATCCAAAACAGGATTATGAGACTGTAACCAAGGGAAACCCAGTACGATAATGTCATGCAGATTATACAGAACCAAAAATTTGCAACTCTCCTGATGATCAGGTTCTACCCTCATTATCACCTGAGTAGAGAACTGAGGTTTATTCTCAGCCAAAGGGGTAGAATCGATCCCCAGTAGGGGAATAGACTTCCGTAGCGGTATCAAGGGAAACCCACAACGTTTAGCAAAATCAAAATCCATCAGGTTAATAGCTGCTCCAGAATCAACAAAAGCCTGAGCAGAAAATGAGGACAGAGAGCATATCAGGGTAACAGTTAATAAAAACTTAGTCTGAACACTACCCAAGACAACTGAGCGTGAAAAACGTCTTCCCCGCTTAGGGCTGACTGAAATAGCATGTGAGGCATCACCACAGTAGAAACATAACCCATTGCGCTTTCGAAATTCATGACGCTGTGCCCCAGAAACCACTCTATCACACTGCATGGATTCAGAAGTAGGTTCACAAGGCAACATTATTCCACACATACCTTTCCGCTCACGCAAACGTCTGTCAATTTGAATCGCTAATGACATAGAATCATTGAGACCAGAGGGAACAGGGAATCCCACCATAACATCCTTTATATTATCTGACAGTCCCTTCCGAAAAAGAGCTGCCAAAGCGTCGTCATTCCATTTGGTCAGGACTGCCCACTTACGGAATCTCTGACAGTATAACTCAGCGTCCTCAAGCCCCTGACTTAATGCCAACAAAGTTTTTTCAGCTTGATCAGTGACATTAGGCTCATCGTACAATAACCCCAGAGCCTGAAAAAACGCATCAACATCACTCAAAACAGGATCCCCAGGTGTCAGGGAAAAAGCCCAATCCTGAGGGTCGCCGCGCAGGAGAGAGATGACAATTTGAACCTGCTGCGCTGCGTTCCCTGAGGACTTAGATTTTAAGGCAAAAAACAATTTACAGTTATTTTTGAAATTCAGAAACTTAGCTCGATCCCCCAAAAACAAATCTGGCATGGGGATCCTAGGTTCCACAAAAGGCAACCCAGCAAGATAGGTAGCAATACTCCGAACCTCAGTGGCAAGCTGATCCACACGGCCAGACAACTGTGCAAACTCCATTGAGAGAGAAAAAAAAAAAATCCTCCTCAGCACCCAGAGATACAGAGGGAAAAAAAAAAAATGCAACAAACAGAAAAAAAAAAAAATCTCTGACAACTCTGACAACTTTTTTCTTTCCACAATATTTTTCCCTTCTGTGAGTACCATATAATTTTCAGTTTAGGCCGGTGATACTGTTATGATTTGGTAGCTGAGGAGAGCAGGCAAAAAAGGAAATACACCAGAGCAGTTGGAAACTATGAGATTGCAGTACCCTGACTAACCACCACAACTAGAGGTAGCCGTGGAGCGTTCCTACGTTGGTCCTAGACGCCTCGTCACAGCCTGAGAAACTAACTACACCTAAAGATAGAAAGAGGAAAGCTATCTGCCCCGGAGCAGATCCCCAAAGAACATAGAAAGACCCCAAACATGTAATGGTGGTTAGACAAGAAGAAATACTGACACAGACAGAAAATAGTATGAGCAAACGTTGGGGCCCAAACTTACTAAATAGAAAAGGATAGGAAGGCACTTACTGCAATCCCAAAAAACCCTGAAAAGCACCAACTCTACTAATTTCAAAAACACCTGAGATCACACGACCTCTACCACCTAAATTAGTTCTCTGGTGTAACCAAAAACAAAACAGCAGCCACTGAAAAAACTGGAAAAAGCAAATGTACAAACATCAGTGGCTGAACTGAACTGAGAGGGCAAAAGCCCCCAGAAGGGACCCTGAAGGCCCCCACAGAAGTGCAGGACAAAATGCAAAAATCAAGCACAAAAACAAAAAGAAGAAAATGTCTTATCTGTTAGCAGGAGATTCAGACACGACACAGCAGTCTACCAAGGAAACAGGAATCAAGGATTGAGACCAGAACAATTGATCACCGGCAACCCTGATGGGAAGGCGACTCCCTTATATAAGACCAGTCAGTAACACCTGATTCCCAATCCTCACAATCTTCACTGGACAGACCAGTACCGTTTGTAACCACCAGAGGGAGCTTCCGCTCAGAACTCATTTCCAGCCTATTCACAACAGTCTAGACTTGGGGATTCGAGGGGGTGAGGTCACACAGCTGGATATGGACTCTTAATACAGTCCATCCCAACGGACTTAACGAAAATGTAAGCTTTGCATCATTTCTCTAAACACCTACTGTTGTTGGTGGATGTCCATTTTTGATGTCCCATTTTCTTTTAACCGTGTGTGTTTTTATTTTGTGATTATTCATTATTTTGTTTTTATCATCATTTTTAGGTTGTTTTTCATCACTTTGTTATTTTTGGACCAATAACATGGAGGATATCTTATAACATCTCTATATACCTTGACAACAATCGTACATGTGCATCTTTTAGGCCATCCATGCGTTTATAAGTGTTTTTGTTTGCCTCTTTCCAAAAAATTGTTATTTGCGTTTGTAAAGTATTTGATGCAACAATTATTGTAAACTGCTTGTTTATGATGTAAAGTCCGATTATGTCTGTATATCCTCTTGTTATATTATCTATTGAATGGTATGTCTAGTATTATGGTTATGTATAAGTTCGAGCCATGTACCCGTATGCTTGTGGGCTGGGGCGCTGTGCGCTGTTCTGCTTCCTGTGTCTCTGACGTGTGGTTGCCATGACACCTTCATGGCGTCCATTTGTTTGACGCAGGCGCAGTGCATCGGGCGGTGTCATCGGCTTCACACGCGTCACTTCCGGTACGCGGCGTTTCATTTCCGGTCCAGCAATTTTTAAAGCGCTCGGTTAATATTATCTGTACGCCCCCTGACGAAGGTGTAACAACCGAAACGTGCGTCGGGGCACGTTTGTATCCACCTGGGTCCAACCTGTTAGTGCCTGCTGCAATTTCTGAGGTAACGTTCCCTCTCCCATGTCATTTACCTTACCAGCACAGCTGGCTGTATAGGGTCTTTTTTTGGCTCCACGCTGTTTGTGGAAGCTTGCAGGCACCTTGAATATTGATAATGGGCACCTAATTATAACTACTGATGTCCAGCACATGCTAGTGTGCTGATTTATAAGTGGATATAGAAATTTAACTAGACAAACACCACTTATTTATTGCACACAATGTATCAACATGTGTTTTATTACTTGCATTTGTCCTTTTATATAAATCCAGCTTTTTACAACACATGATTGCTACTAGGATTCTTTAGTATATATCTGCCCTGCATTTAATTGTATTTTGTCAGGGAACCCAGGTGGATATAATTCTTGGTGAATATCTTCAATGGACACCCACCTCTCTATGTGTTCGCTTTTCAGATACACCTGTCCTTCATTTGATATGTGATTTAATCAATAAAGTTTTTTTGTATTTTCATATAATTATTTTTGGATCTGTTGTCGTTTTCTTCTTGGTTTTTGACCAAACTATTCTCATTTAGTTTAGCGATAGATCCCTTATTATATTTTTTCCAACAAGTAGCTCTTATGTTCTATTATACCATAATTATTTTTTCACTATGATTTTGCTGCTATTTGTTTTGTATCATATTTTTTCAATTCCTAACCCACTGTATAACCTTTTTAATGATTGAAATAAAGGGTATGTTTTATATGACTAAATTGTATGTATAGTACTAAAATCGGTGATTTGCTAGGATATAATTTTGTTCTTTCTTTATGATATACAGTGAATTCAGACCATGTGTCCAACCAACCATTCCAGATGCTAATTCCCAGTCAATGAATGGTAAAGCTGGCTTGCTGTAGCACTAACCCCCTTATTAGCTAACCAGTGAGCATGTCACCCTATATACATTTACTGATATATCTGTTTTACTGTGCCCATTATTGTGCACCTTGAACTTTATATTTGATTAACATTTCTTATTTCTGACCTGTCAGTTTGACTGCATCGCTGGATTTATCCAATTCATGGTGCTCTAGTTTTGACCTCCGATTCCTTTAGTACTTTGCTTGTCCTTAGCATGCCTCTCAGGGATTTTGACCCAGGTTCACCCCAACTTTGGATTTTGTCATAGTCTTGTTATTTCTATTACTCTATTCTTCTTCGCACCGTTTGGTTACACTATTCAGCTTGCTTCACCAGTTTGAATCTACTCCGTAGTAAATGCAACCTGAAAAATCCAAATTTGACTGTGGAAGGTCTTTTAAGCTGAGGGAAAATGTTTGAGTCCCAAAATATGTTGAACTATCATTAGATTCTAAAGTAATCTGTAAAGATGCTAAGATATCTTAGTATGACTAGTGATATGAAAAAACACACTCTTGGATGCAACTATCTGCCTCCTCTCTTTTGTGTGAGTGCTTTAAACTGTGCAAACTATTGAATAATGATCTCTGAAGAGAAAGCAAAGGTAAGTGAGGAAAAGCAAAGATCAGCTCATTGTCATCTGTTATTAATATCTAATAACTATGACCACATTTCCAGGCAGGCATTTACCAGCATGGGGGGCATGGTTTGTTAACAAGCACCATCTGGTTTCACCCTTATAATTTCAAAATTGAAAGCTAAATTGAGTAATATTATGCCCATACTGCTGTCGTTTCTAATGTTCTTATTTATTCACAGAAGTTGTCTTCAATTTAATTAAATTAATTATAATGTGTTGTGACTGTGACTATCAGCTGCTGTTGTGTGATCCACAATCCTCCATATTGATAGATGCTCTATAGAGATGAGTGGGTAAATTTGAGTAGAATTCCACTCAAATTTGACAAAAATCTGCATTCACTAAAATGCTGATCTTTTGTAATTCATTTCAGCGAGGATTCAGCAAAATGGCAGCCACTGACCACCATTTTAGTGAACCATAAAAGACCATAAAATGTTAAGAAATAAAAAAAAAAATTATACTTACCCTGCCGGTCCTTGCTGTATCTTCAGCTCTCCGCAGCTCGGGCTGAAATCCCCAGGCCTTCTTGCTTTGTTGAGAGAGGATTCTGCCCAAGTGTGTAAAAGTTCACAGCATTAAGTCACAGCGTACGCTGAGATCTAGCACACACATGCACAGAACCCTCAAGAGCCTCCTCAAACCTGGAAGTTCCAGCTCGGGGTGAGAGGCTCAAGGTTAATAGGGCCAGCAGTGGCAATTTGAAAATGCGGAGAGGACCGAACGGGATGTTGAGGAGCAGAGAGGCTAGATAGGTGAGTGGTAAGATGAGTATAAATATTTTACTTTTATTTTTACATGTATTATGCTCAAGGGTCTAGTGAAATTTCACAGCATAATGAGGGGCGTTACATTTTCAGAGTGTAACTTCGTTGCAAAACAACTTTCAGTGGAAAATCTGTTCGAACAGACGAATTTGAACTTTGCCAGATCTGCTCATCTCTATCCTTCATAGATCTTTATAATGAATGACTCTCACAAGGTTGATTTTATGGGTCAGTAATAAGATGCTACTATAAAAGTATTATCTGTTCCCAACCGTTATAGATCTACATTTATAGCTGTTAAAATCAACAGACTGCAGTTTTATATTTGTTTTTTCGCAGTCTGCACCTTTTAATTTTAATAACTGCGTTCCAAAACAAGTTTAATAATGTAAGAATGTGAGAAGCATTCAGTAATAAATGATGAATGCACAAAAAGAGAGCATCACGCTTTATATATTCTGTTATTTATGCAACCCTCCCTGGCGGAAAACTCAGCAAAGCAACTGCAATAGCTTTATTAAAGGAAAATCCCTGTTGAGATAGTGTGATTGACAAAAAGAGTTTTTTTAGTTTTCTGTTCCTTGACATCTGCTGTCAGAAATTACATAGAAGTGGTGAACAATATAGTGTAAAAATGTATTAAGCCAGGTCTTGGTAATGAACTGTTGTATGGATGCATGGCAGGAATGCCAAGGTGGTCATAAGACTCCACAAAATTGAAATGTCTAGAAAAAAATGGATACAAACATAGCTGTAAAAATAATTGTATTTTCCTTAACCTTCATATGACTTTATTTCATTCTACTTACTGTCATTCAAAGAAATGCCTTTAGGCAATTGAAGATGACATGCATTTTATTCCCCATAGAAGGCTACCAGAATCTTCTAAAGAAACAATGCTATACAGTATGAAAGAAATGAGCAAAGATAGATGTATTAAAATGTATCTTAATCCTAAATGCCTATGTATTTAATGTCATAATCTAATCTATTTTCTAATATACTTTAATTAAAGGGTCCCTATCATTCCCTCACTGCTTTCATAATTTTTTTTCTACTTCCTCTTTGATGATGCTTCCTGGGGTAGTTAAATGAGTTGTCCTCAGGGGGCAGATGCTGTGATCACTGCTGCAGCCTATGTCCCCTCTCTGAAACAAAATGTCATCACTGATGCCGATTTCAGAGGCTTGGCTAGTCTCTGCTTTACTGAGCATGCATCGGTTGTCAATTCCGATAATCACAATATTTGCAATATACACAGTGAAAGTGGACTCTCTTGCCACCTATGATCAAAAGTAAGGAGCTGGAAATAGAGCGCACTGTCAGTGCGTGTGGCAAAGAGAAGACCCAGTGTGTTGGAAAAGCAGAAACTAGCGCCGACCTCACAATTGACTTCTGATAAATATTAATTATGCTTATTAAGTTTTACTCTCAACTATCTATGGGGTATATTTGCTGACATGACATTTAGTTGATTCTTGTATGCTTAGCATGGGTGTATCTTAACACCATATGGACTTCCTTGAATGGACACAACAGGTGTTATATGAGACATATATATTGCCACAGGACACTCAAGGAGGGTCTTTCTCTCCACTTAGAAAGTCTGTATGTTCAGGAGCTGACATGGGTTCCTAGTGCCTACTATATCCTGGACTATGACACTAAAGGAGAAGCAGCTGACATTTGCTTTGGTGGTCTACTGTAACATGGACGGACTCTCATGGACAAGCTGCTTATAAACTCCTACAGAGGATTACGAGAAAGATGGATGAATAAACCACACCCAATATAATTTTTAGAAAGAATAATCATACATTTTCTTTGAAATTTAACATGTGGTAAGAAGTCCTGAATAAATAAACAAACAAGAAATATATATATTTAAAAATGGCAAGTGACAGTAAACTGAATTGTACTCGAATCTTGAAAGTGGAAGTGACCCAAAGTACAAAACTAATCAAACTTCTGCATTATCAGTTGAATCTAGAATCTTCTGATGACTAACAAGTGCCAAATGTATAGATAAGTGCCATAAGTAGTGTTGAGCGATACGATACCGCAAGTTTCGGGTATCGGCCGATATTAGCTGTATCGGCCTTTCGATACTTAGTTCCGATATTTTCCATATATCGTATACCGGAATCGGAAGTTCCCATAATTCTTTGAGAGGCAATGTGATTTTAGTCAGCCAATGAGGAATCCTAAGAAGTGTGGGCACATCCTGTACTGCTGCGGTCATGTTAACTATTGGCATGGCTGTGATTGGATGCTGAAATGATGTCAGAATGCACTATAAAAGGCGCCGCCGCCATTTTAGCGTCACTGTGCTGTGAATTCAGTAAGGGACAGAACGCTGCTGTGCTGACTCTGAGGGACAGTTAGAGATTGCGATTTAGTGTACTGTGCTTTAGGCAGGCTAGCACCAACCGCTGTGTAAAGCTTCCTTTTGCCTGCAGTGTTGTTTTAACAGCTCTGCAAGGTGTGTGTGAGTGCAGGTGACCCTGCAGTTTGCTCTGCATGCAACGCTGTCTGCAGGCATCTGCACGTGTCACTCACAGACTCTTTTTTTTTTTCTTCAGTGTAATTCTTGCTGCTCCATGCAATTTAAATTTTAGTGTGACGCGCTTCCATCCGTATCCAATACATTGGTTGCAAACACTATAGAAGTAGACAAAGGAGTAGCCTTTCACAGATTGTGAACAGTTGTGTTTCAGTGTTCACTTCAGTCTCTGCGTAATAACCACACTTAGGCCTTATAACTTTTCTGACTTTCTTTATCAATCTACCAAGATGAAGAAGTCAGTGAGTAAGGCACGTGGTCGTGGCCGTGGAGTTTCAGCAGGGAGAGGACGTGGGGATTCTGTGGCTGCTGCCGCCCTCAGTGACACAGCATCCACCAGTTTTACCCATGAGCGTTCCTTTATGCGCACTTTGGTAGGAGCTCGGCGTGCCCCCCTGCTGCGGGAAGAACAAATTGAAGCCGTTGTTGGTTGGATGGCAGCCAATGCATCGACTTCAATTCCTTCCACCTCCTCTCAGGAACACAACACTGTTGAGCAACCATCTGTCTGTTCACCGCCTGTCAAATTGCCCAGGCAGTCAGAGAGTTCTGTACAGGAGCCAGCTGAGTCTTTGCTTCTGTTCTCAGAATCTGTTGGCTCGCAAACACGGGCACAGGCAAGCAGCATTCTGCAATTTGAAGAAGAGGGAGTATGCAGTGATGCGCAACAGCTGTGTCTCTCTCAATCTGAAGAGGCGGGTGAGCCAGTGCCGATGGACAGCACACCGCAGAACGCATCTCATGATGATGATGAGACTCAGGTGCCAGGTTTTGTGGAGCATGGTGCTGCCCAGACCATCCAACAGCAGCAGGTGTTGGAAGAGGGTAGTGGAGATGATGAAGTCTGAGACCCAACATGGCGTGAGCAACAGGAAGGTGGTGGGAGCAGCTCTGAGGAAGAGATTGGCCCAACGGTACAAAGAGGAGGGAGAGGTAGGCTGCAGACTCGCTTGCCTGTAGCCTCCAGTTTGGCACCTGTCTGGAGCAGTTCTCTTACAAATGTCAAAATTGGCGCTCCCATGACTTGCACTGCGTGGTCCTTTTTTGACAGACTTGTAGATGATATTTGCTATGTTAAATGCAAGCTGTGTAAGCAAAAAGTTAAAAGAGGTAAAAATATCAGTAACCTGAATACCACAAATATGTGGAAACATGTACGGACAAAGCACGTAGCTGAGTTACAAAGACACACTGGAGATGTAGGCCAACCTACAGCAGCACCTACATCTTCAGGTCGTGTTGGAGTCTCTACCTCCAGCTCACACACACCTGGTTCGGCTTCCTCACAGGATCTCCATGGAAGAACCTCGGTCACTGTTGTCCATAGACAAACTGTTATTCCACCCACAGCAGCAAGTTCACAGTCATCGTCACACTCCCAGGCCACAAAACAGCCATCGGTAGCACAGGCATGGGATAAAAGACGGCCATACTCGGCAAACCATCCACGAGCACAGGCTCTGAATGCTGGCATTGCAAAACTCCTGTCCCTTGAAATGCTGTCATTCAGGCTGGTGGAGACTGACAGTTTCAGGAACTTTATGGCATTGGCAGTCCCACAATATAATGTGCCAAGTCGATTTTATTTCAGCAGGCAAGCCGTCCCTGCTCTGCAAAAACATGTCGAGGGAAACATTAAACATGCGCTACTAAACGCCGTCAGTAGCAGGGTCCACCTGACCACCGATGCGTGGACCAGTACCCATGGCCAGGGACGATACCTTTCCCTCACTGCCCATTGGGTCAATGTTGTGGAGCCGGGTACAGATCTTGCCAGTGGCGCTGTACGTGTTCTGCCAACTCCAAGGATTGCAGGAATCCAGTCTGTACACATTGATTCCTCCTCCTACTCCAGTTCCTCAGAATCATCGCTGCACGAGCCGTCACGGTATACCTCCACATGGACCCGTGAACGCTTACCTGTTGCGACCGATATGAGCACCTCCGTGGCCAAACGTCAACAGGCCATCCTGAAAATCATTTCAATGGGGAATCTAAGCCACACAGCGCAGGAGCTCTGGAATGCCATCAAGCAGGAGAGCGACGTGTGGTTTTTGCCTGCGAATCTCCAGCCAGGCTTGGTAGTGTGTGACAATGGCCGAAATCTGGTGGCAGCTCTGGGCCTTGGCAACCTTACTCACATACCATGTCTGGCACATGTGCTCAACTTGGTCGTGCAGAGTTTTTTGAGGGACTATCCGGATCTTGCTGGACTGCTGCAGAAGGTCCGCCTAGAGTGCGCTCACTTGCGACATTCCAGCATAGCCAGATCGCGCATTGCTGCTCTGCAACGCCGATTTCACCTTCCTGAACATCGCATCATATGTGACGTACCCACCAGGTGGAATTCCACGTTACATATGTTGGAGCGGTTGTGTGAGCAGCAGACAGCAGTAATGGAGTATCAGCTGCATCAGGCGCAATCAAGTCGCTCTTTGCGCCATCCACACTTCACCACTACTGAGTGGGCCTCTATGAAGGACATCTGCGACGTTTTGCGTGCATTTGATGTCTCAACGCGGATGGCGAGTGCAGATGATGCACTAGTCAGCATGACTGTCCCCCTTATCTGCCTGCTTCAGAAATCACTGAAAGCACTAAAGGAAGAGGTTTTGGAAGAGGTGGAGGATGAGGAGTCACAAATTCAATTACCTTCAGGACAGTCAGCGCAACGTGGTTCCTCACAAAGGGCTGGGCAGGCTCACTTTGTGAGGAGGATGAGGAGGAGGAGTCAATGGAGGAGGAAGAAATCCCTACAGAGGGAGGTACACAACGCTGTAGTCAGTATGTAGAGCGAGGGTGGGGTGATGCAGAGGAGGCAGAGATGACGCCTCTTCCACAGGACAGCTTTTGTTTGCCAGTTGGGAGTCTGCAGCACATGGTTGATTTCATGCTTCAGTGCCTGAGAAACGACCGCCGCATCGCCCACATTCTCACCACGTCAGATTATTGGGTGTACACCCTCCTAGACCCTTGCTACCGGGACAACTTACAAACCCTCATCACACCGGGGAACCGGGACCGTAAAATGCGGGAGTACCAAGACACACTGGTGCAATCCATACTGTTGTACATTCCAGCCGAGAGAGATGCTGCTGCTACTGCTTTACAAAGCAGCTCTGTGCGTCGAGGCAGTGTAGACACCTCTACAACAAGAGGGAGCACAAGCAGCGCCTCTGCACAGGGCAAGAGCTGTATGTTACAAATGTGGCGAAGTTTTGTGACAGCGCCAGCAAGGTCTACACCATCCGAGACGGCTCCAGTCACCAGGAAGCAACGTTTCTGTAAGATGGTGACAGACTACTTGTCTTTCCCTCTAAGTGTACTCCCAGATGCCTCTTCCCCTTTCAAATTTTGGGTCTCTAAGTTGGATACATGGCCAGAGCTTAGCCAGTATGCATTGGAGGTGCTGGCTTGCCCTGCTGCCAGTGTATTATCTGAGCGCGTCTTTAGTGCTGCAGGTGGTGTACTAACAGACCGTCGCATGCGACTATCCTCAGAGAATGTAGACCGGCTTACTTTTCTGAAAATGAACAAAGCATGGATATCACCTGAATTTGCCTGTCCGTTTTCAGATTAAATAACTGTTTGGCAACGTTTTCCATGTCTCCTGTTATGTTCATCTTTCTACCACCTGAACTCTACTCCCTGGGCTACAACACCGCCATTTGTTGCTCGTAAGTAATTGGCAGGGGTACTGACTCCTGGCCAGCCTGGTTACAGCACGACAGCTGTTTCCTGGCAGTGTGCACGTCAATTATCCTCCAATAAGTTGTGCTGTCGTGTTGCATTCGGGTTAGCCGACTCTATGGTGCCTGCAGTTTAGGTGATTCCTATGTGTGCTGTGGGATATGTAAATAAAGGCTGTTTCCATTGTGACAATAGGACAAGCACCCACTGTAGGACTGTGTGATTCGGTAACTGTGGACGGCTTGCGTCCTGTCAACTTACATTTTCATGGGTGCGTTCTGCTACCCGTCCGGGGTCCAGTACCGTCAACTGGTTCTCCCCAGTGCCTTTGGCCTAGGTGCCTCCATCTCCGTATACGAGTTCCAGCAACGTCTGCTGGTCCTTGGTAGTGCTTTGGAGCACAGGTACCTCCTGCTTAGTAACCGTGTCACAGTAACGTCAGCTGGTACTCGGTTGTGACATTGCCTCTTTTCCTTCTGCTACCCGTCCGGGGTCCAGTACCGTCAACTGGTTCTCCCCAGTGCCTTTGGCCTAGGTGCCTCCATCTCCGTATACGAGTTCCAGCAACGTCTGCTGGTCCTTGGTAGTGCTTTGGAGCCCAGGTACCTCCTGCTTAGTAACCGTGTCACAGTAACGTCAGCTGGTACTCGGTTGTGACATTGCCTCTTTTCCTTCTGCTGCCCCTCCAGGTTCCAGCACAGTCAGCTGGTCCTCGTTACTTCCATTGTCTCTTGTTCCATCTGATACCCGTCCGGGTTCCAGTAACGTCAGCTGGTTCTCAGAAATTAGACGACCTTAAAGACCACCCAGAAGAAGATGACGACAACAAGGACGACGAGCATGAAGCCAACCAGCCTGAACACCATCACAAAGAAAAAATAAAAGATTACCCTGAAGAAGATCACCAACAGGACAAAGAAGGTTAAGACAAACTACAAGATACAGAACAACAGACAGAAGAACAATAAGCAGAAGATCAAAAAGCAGAAGAACATGAAGTATAAGACCAAAATGAAGAGCAAAATATATGCTCTAAATTCTAAGCAGAAGAAGACTAAGCAGTGTATGGGGGTGAGTCCGTTCCTCCTCGTGGTGCCCCTGGAAAATGCCTGCTGCTGCAGGCTAAACTGAACACGGACAAATACTGTTGTAATTTAAATCTTTTGTGACAGCAAGAACGGAAGGATGAAAAATTCATACTTTTACAGATTACAAGTACAGGAATCTCTGCCACAAATAAGAATATGATGAAGAAGATGAAGAGGAAGAAGATGAAGAATTTGAATATGAAGATTAATAGTTTAATAATAACAATATGAGTAATGTAAACAAAAACATGAATAGCAAGAAGTTTAAGAAGAAGATTAAGAAGGTGAAGATGAAGAATAATTTGATGAGAAAGATGATGCTGCTGAAGATTATGAAGGAGAAAGTGTGGCACTGGCAAAAGTTAAAAAGGTGAAGAGCATGGAAGTTGTGAAACATACATATTTGCCAAAATAGAAAAAAGGTTAAAAACATTGTCAATTTGTTCGTCAATCCAAACGTATTTCCAAAAAAAATATATTAATGCTATTCCAATGCATTGGGTTAAACATGTATGCCTTTATTGTCTCCTCAACCTCCCCCAATACATTCTACATTACTCTTTGTTGTTTTCCTTCATGTACAATTAACCAACAAGGCAAGAATGGGTTTTTTTTAATGTCGATATTTGGTTCCCATAGACTTACATTGGACTTCCGGTATTGGTATCGGGTATCGCCTATATTTTAGTGATATCGGCGATACCATTCCGATCCGATATTTTTAGATATCGAGCAGTATCGCTCAACACTAGCCATAAGTACTACAAGTGCCAGATGTCATGAGAACAGACATGCTGATGACCAAAGTCCAGCATAGTCTAACAAAAGGAACTACTAGCTGAGATATCATAAGGTAAGAAAAATGAATGTTATTCTTTTTTTAAGCAAAGTATATTAAGATTTACATCTTTAGACAATTTAGAAGTTTTATGACTCAGCTTATATGCAGAATATGAAATGTATAATCTAAAGTTAGATTCTAAGCTCATGTCCATTAATAGATAAAAAGAAAAATTGAAAAATATTTTTCAGTTGGTTGACGTATTTCATAAGTTTGTGTCAGAGAAATTAAAACATGACCGTGTAGAAACAGTGTCAAAGGATGATAGTAATTTTGATTGTAATGCTAGTAATTTTGTCTATAATTAAAACAAATTCAACAAAATGAAGAAACATATGTTTGTATTCTCTGGTGAAGGTGACCTTGTGTCTGGAGACATAGGAACTGATGTAGGAAGAAACATAGGAGGATAAATAGGAAGAGACTTAGGGAGAAGTGAAGTAGGGAAAAGTGACATAGAAGGGACTGGCGTAGAAATATTACTAGAAATAGAAGGAGGGAGTTTAAGATACACAGAGTCCCAGCTGCAGTTAAACGTATGGAAACATTTATTAAAATTGTGTAAAATGTTTCCTGTTGTGAACAGTACACCTTTGATCTGGCTTCTGAGTTTGGGCTCCCTCTGGTGGTTGCTGCTGGTAATGGAGCTGGTCTGGCAGACAGAAGTCAATCACCTGAAGGGGATGATTGAAGATCAGGTGTTACAGACTGGGGAGATTTAAGTGAGCAGCTTTCCCTTGGTTGTTGCCGGTGATTTGGTCTTCTTCCTGCGCCTTTTGGAAGTCAGCTTGCTCCGTTTTGTTCTGCATCTTTCAGATAAGTTATCTGTCTGTTTAAATCTGTGGCATTTGTTCCTTGCCTCGCTGGTGTGAGTTCAGCCGAGGTCCCTGCAGGAACCTGTGCTGGACTCTGTTTTCCTTTGCCACAGCTCATGTCAGTCTTTCTGTATTTCTAGTCTCCTGGTATTTCAGTATCTGTTGTTTTGCGTCCAGTTCACACCAGAGTTCTGATTTAGTGGGGGAGAGGTCTTGTGGCCTCAGTATTTTTGCATATCAGACGTGTTGAAATTTTTCTTAGGGTTTTTGCGGGTTTGCAGACAGTATCCTTTCCTGTTCTTTTCTCTCCAGACAGTTTGGGCCCCAGCATTTACTTATTCTATTTTCTGCCTGTGTTTTGTACTTCATCTGTCTCACTGTCAATATATGTTTGGGGCTACCAATTCTATTGGGGCTCTACTCTGGGGCAGTTAGCTTTCCCCTTTCTCTCTTTAGGCTTAGTAAATTCTTTGGCTGTGTCGAGGCATCTAGGGCATCGTAGGTACGTCACATGGCTAATTCTAGTGTTGTTAGTTTAGTAGTCTGCAATCCGCTAAGTTACCAACCTCCCTGGGTGTTTGGTTGCCTACCCTATTTTTCTATTATCTTCCTCGGTTACCGAATCATAACAGTTTCCCCTTATGAATGTTCAATCCATGTGTTTAGAAGTTCAGAGATATTTGAGATCTTTGCTGAGAGGTCAAGCAATGAGAAGAAGAATCAATTATTTAAAATGTGGCTTCCTGTGACTTTTTCCAGACTCCCAGCATTAAAAATGTCTTATATGATAGCCAGTTATATGATTGCTTAAATGATACTAACATATTGAGACATTTGATATGGTGTACAACCAATGACAGTTGTCCAGGCTTTGATATTCTTCGAAAATTAAGAAATAGTTCGATAGAATGTGGCCAACTCTGTGACCATTCTTGACTGGCCCAGCCAAAGCCCTGACCTAAACCCAATTGAGTACCTCTGGAGAGACATGACAATGGCTGTCCACCAACTTTCACCATCAAACCTGATGGAACTGGAGAGGATCTGCAAGGAAGAATGGCAGAGGATCCCCAAATCCAGGTGTGAAAAGTTGTTGCATCATTCCCAAGAAGACTCATGGCTGTACTAGCTCAAAAGGGTGCTTCTACTCAATACTGAGTAAAGGGTCTGAATACTTATGACCATGTGATATTTTAGTTTTTCTTTTTTAATAAATTTGCAAAAATTTCTACATTTCTGTTTTTTTTCAGTCAAGATGGGGTGCAGAGTGTACATTAATGAGAAAAAAATGAACTTGTTTGAATTTACCAAATGGATGCAATGAAACAAAGAAAAATGTAAAGGGGTCTGAATATTTTCCATAGCCACTGTATATGTTATATTGATTGGCGTCCCCATTTCTTGTAATGTCCAGTAGTATGTTTGTAAAATCTCTGATTTTAATATACATCTAATTTAATAAAAACTAATTTAAAGGGTATATATACTCCTCTTGTTATTGTTTAACCATTTTTTTGTGAAAAAGAAGATTTATAAATAATTATTTTAAATTTTGGTCTTGATAGATGAATGATTTCATAAAATAATATTTTCTGGTGTTAAGGGGGAAATGTGTTTTTGATCCTGACTACATAATCATATTTGATCAATAAATATTCCTCACACATTTTAATAAGGAAGAAATATCAATAAGGTACAATGATATAATAGTGTAATACTGAGTCATTCTTTACACTAAAGAACGGTATTACATGCATAGTTGCATAACTTGATTATTTTGGTAATATGAGATTTGGACAGATACAAATTCTTACGAATAATGGAAATATTAAGGGAATGTGTTACTGTGAACATAACTATTCTGAATTTGTCATCAACACATATAAATGTATTATTTTTATTTTCATTTCATTCTTACTTTTTTATTTTTTATGTTTAGGTTTATTTTTATTTCATTTTTTTGAACACCTCAAGAATATTGCTTCATTAAATATGGTGACGATATGGTTCCACTATAAGAAGAAAAATGTTTCAATTCTCTGAGTTAATACAATTCATTCATTCATTCATTTACTTTGGTTAATGTTATATATTATTTGGTATTGTCGGTATAATAAATATATTCAATTAATAAAATTTGAATAATAAAGATGGTGTAGTGCAGCGGTAGCACCCTATGTAGTGATGAGGCAGTGACCCAGCAAAGTTCATGATGTAAAAAAATTAACCTCCGCAGTCAGGTACTCCCAGATTTCCCCATGGATACCCATCACCTCCACTTTCCATCCTTTGGGGTTGACCTCGGCAACAAGGGACCAATGGACGAAAGTCACTAAGCTCCCCGATTCCAGGAGAGGTTCTGTTTGGTACCCGTTCACAAGTACCTGTCTCAGCTAAGGTTCGCTGGCAGCGGTGCCTGTACTGGTGGAACTGACTGGCTGGGCATACATAGACATAAGCAACCATATCCATAGTCATTGGGTTCAGATACCAGTGGGCAATTGGCAGCCACATGTCCAGGCCCTTGGCACCGCCAACACCTGATCACTGCGGCACGACTATACCTTGGGGCCATTTTAGGGGAAACGGGACTTTTGTCACCTTCACTTCGGGTTACCCCCTCATCCCGGGCTCGGTCCTGGTTAGTCTCAACCGAGGTTTGTAGACTTTTCCCTGGCTCTTGAGCTGGTGGGGCCTTACGCGACAGCCAAAGTGGAGCCGTATCTCGTATAAAGTCCTGAGTGGCTGTATACCTCTCTACAAGTCCAACCACCTGGTCCAGGGTGCCCGGGTCCCCTTGTCCCACCCAATGCTGTATGGCTGCTGGCAAAATCTCACCAGCCAGTCGACCACCAAACTCTCTACCATCTGAGACGGGGTTAAGGCCTCAGGCTGGAGCCATTTTTTTACCAGCTACAACAAGTCATATGCCTGAGACCTGGTGGGATGAGACTCCACAAAGAACTACTGTTACACCCGCCGAGACCGCACATATGTATTAACCCCCAGTCTGGCAAGGATATCACCTCGCAGCTTCTCATAGTCCAGGGCATCCTCCAGACTGAGGTAAGCCTTCTGGGCATCTCCCGTCAGGAAGGGGGACACCACTTCAGCCCACTGTGACATTCAGCTCACTACTCTCCTGCTCTGCAGTGCATTTGAAGATGATGAGGAAGGCCTCCATGTTGTCCTTAGGACTAGAGATGAGCGAACAAAGTCGGCCGACTAACGGAAATGGTCGGGTCGGAGTAGAAAATCCGACTCCAATGCAAGTCAATGGGGAATAAAAGTCGGCAGTGAGTGGAGGACAGTAAACACACCTACAGTGCCCATTTCAATGCGAAAGACATCAATTCTTATTACTTCAGCTTTTCAACCTTAATTAACTTTATAATAATAATAAGCATCGAATACTGGGGGTTATTTGGCTAAAGTTGTGGGGGGGCAGTGCTGGCTCCAGGTTTTCGTGGGCCTCGGGTCAAAAGTCTCAGTGGGCCCCTTTAACACATACCACAATTCATGATGCTCCGATACGGCAGAGAAATATAGGTATAGTACAATGTCAAATACTTCACTTCTTACATTACATGAGTGATATCCATTTTAAATTCTACAATAGCTCAAAAAATGGACAGTATAGTCCTCCATACAGTTCTATGGGCACCACATAGTGCGCCATACAGAATAATGAGCCCCATATATTGCTCTATACAGAATAATGAGCTCCATATATTGCTCAATACAGAATGGGCTCCATATAATGCTCCATACAGAATAGGCCCCATATGTGATCCATATGATGCTCAATATATAAAGGGCCCTATATGATGCCCCATAAATAATGAACCACATATGATGCTCTAGTATATGATGAGCCCCATATATGATGCTCCAGTGTATGATGAACCCCATATAATGCTCCAAATATAATGGTCCCCATATATAATGCTCCATATATTATTATTATTATTATTATTACACATTTATATAGCGCCATTTATTCCATGGCGCTTTACATATGAAAAGGGAAAATATAGACAGGTACAATAAACGTGTGCTAGACAAGGGACACACAAGTACATAAGGAGAGAGGACCCTGCCCGCGAGGGCTCACAGTCTACAGGGATGGGTGAGGATACACTAGGAAAGGGTAGAGCTGGTCGTGTGATGGTTCAGTAGACTGAGGATCATTGTAGGCTGTAGGCTTGTTGGAACAGGTGGGTCTTCAGGTTCTTCTTGAAGGTTTCCATTGTTGGTGAAAGTCTGATGTTTTGCGGCAGGGAGTTCCAGAGTATGGGGTAAGCCCAGGAGAAGTCTTGTATGCGGTTGTGGGAAGAAGAGATGAGGGGGAGTCGAGAAGGAGATCTTGAGAGGATCGAAGGTTGCGTGTGGGTAGGTAGCGGGAGACCATGTCACAGATGTATGGAGGAGAAAGGTTGTGGATGGCTTTGTATGTCATGGTTAGGGTTTTGAACTGAAGCCTCTGGGCAATAGGAAGCCAGTGAAGGGCCTGGCATAGGGGGGAGGCTGGGGAATAGCGGGGAGACAGGTGGATTAGTCGGGCAGCAGAGTGTAGGATGGACTGGAGTGGTGCCAGAGTGCTAGAGGGGAGGCCAGACAGTAGGAGGTTGCAGTAGTCGAGGCGGGAGACGATAAGGGCGTGCACTAGTGTTTTTTGTGGTTTCATGGTTGAGGAATGAGCGGATCCGGGAAATATTTTTGATTTTGAGGCGGCAGGAGGTGGCGAGGGCTTGGATATGTGGTTTGAAAGGGAGGGCAGAGTCGAGGATCACCCCAAGGCACCGAGCATGCGGGACTGGGGAAAGCGAGCAGCCATAGACATTGATGGATAGGTCTGGTGGAGGGGAAGAATGAGGTGGGGGAAAGATGATGAATTCTGTTTTGTCCATGTTCAGTTTGAGAAAGCGAGCAGAAAAGAAGGCTGAGAAAGCAGACAGACACTGTGGGATTTTGGTCAGTAGGGAGGTGAGGTCAGGTCCAGATAGGTAGATCTGCGTGTCATCGGCGTAGAGGTGATACTGCAAGCCGTGGGATTCTATGAGCTGTCCCAGGCCGAAGGTATAGATGGAGAAGAGTAGGGGTCCTAGGACTGAGCCTTGAGGAACACCGACAGACAGGGGGCGAGGTGAGGAGGTGGTGTGTGAGAGGGAGACACTGAATGTTCGGTCTGTTAGGTATGATGAGATCCAGGATAGGACCAAGTCTGTGATGCCAAGAGATGAGAGAATCTGTAGCAGGAGGGAATGGTCCACGGTGTCGAAGACCAGGTCCAGGAGAAGGAGGACAGAGTAGTGTCGCTTGCTCTTGGCGGTTAGCAGGTCGTTAGTGACTTTAGTTAGGGCAGTTTCAGTTGAGTGATGCGGTCGGAAGCCGGATTGTAAACGGTCAAAGAGGGAACAGGAGGAGAGGTGGGAGGACAGTTCGAGATATACATGCTGTTCTAGTAGTTTTGAGGCGTAGGGGAGAAGAGATATCGGGCGATAGTTAGACACAGAGGATGGGTCGAGGGAGGGCTTTTTGAGGATGGGAGTGATTGAGGCATGTTTGAAGGATGAAGGAAAGACACCATTTGTAAGTGAAAGGTTGAAGAGGTGTGTGAGAGTAGGGATGAAGACTGTGGCAAAGTTAGGGATGAGGTGGGACAGGAGTGGGTCAAGCGCGCAAGTGGTGAGGTGTGATCTTGACAGGAGATTGGAGAGCTGATCTTCTGACATGGTGGTGAAGCTGGTTTTGGAAGAACAGGGCTCAGTGGCTAAGAGGGGCATTGGCGGCTGCGGGCCAAAGCTTTCTCTGATCATATCAATCTTTTGCTTAAAGAAGGAGGCAAAGTCTTCAGCAGAAATGAGAGGAGAGGGAGGAGGTGCTGGGGACGGAGTAGAGAATTGAAAGTGTTGAAGAGCTGTTTAGGGTTGTGAGACAGGGAGGATATGAGAGATGCGAAGTAAGTTTGTTTTGCGGCAGACAGCATGGACTTGAAGCTGGCGAGGGACTGCTTGTATGCGTTGAGGTGCTCGGTAGAATGGGTTCTCTTCCATCTCCGCTCAGAGAACTGGAAGCCCGTCTCAGATCTTTGGTCAGGCCGGTCAGCCAGGGCTGCCTGTTGATTGTATGAGTTATGCTCTGCGTGAGGGGGCGGCCGAATCAAGTGTGGCTTTTATTGTGGTGTTATAAAATGTGGCAGCAGCATCTGTGTCATTAAGTGAGGCTATGTCTGTGAGAGGGAGGAGGGACTCAGAGAGCGATTGTAAATTGAGGTGTTTGAGATTTCTGCGAGGGTGGGTGAGTTTGTGGAATGGGCTCCATGTGATGCTCCATATATAATGTGCCCCATATGATGTGCCATATATAATGGGCCCCATATGATGCTCCAGTATATGATGTGCCCCATGGATGATGCTCCAGTGTATTATGGGCCTATATAATGCTCCACATATAATGGGCCCCATATGATGCTCCAGTGTATAATGTGCCCCGTATATGATGCTCCAGTGTATAATGGGCCCTATCTATGATGCTCAAGTGTATGATGGGCCCTATATATAATTCTCCAGTGTATAATGCTCCCCATATATTGCTCCAACCATTAAAAAAAATGAAATAACTCTCCTCGCTGGGCACTGCTCTACTCTGGACTCCTCAGCATCACCATCTTCCAGCTCTCTGCCCTGTGACTGTTCAGGCAGAGGGCACATAGACGTGACATCATCACGCTCTCTGACCTGAATGTCACTGTCAGGAAAGGAGAGGTAAGTATTGCAAGTCCTGAGGCCCTGAGCTAGCAGGGGGGGCACACTTGTGGACGCCGGGAACTGGCACAGGGCCCCTCATAGTACGCTGGTGTCTCCGACGGCAAGTGGGCCCCCCCACCAGCTCAGGACACGGGCACTTGCCCGGGTGCGCCAGGTGCTGACCCCGGCCCTGGGGGGCGTACAGCCCAGTTAGGGAGGTGGAAAAACTGGCATATGTTGAGATGTAGGCTGGACGTTCAGCAGCTGCAAATGGAGGAATTGGAGAAGTGGGAGGAAGAGGAGGACAAAGCGAGCCATTTTGCTGGCAACCTATGTGTCATCAGGGGAAGGTGGTACAAAATCCTTTGAAACCCAGGCATGGTTTATTTTAATGAAGGTGAGATCACCTACATTTTGGGTCGACAGCTGGGTCCTTCTTTCTGTCAGGATTGATCCAGCAGCACTGAACACTCTTTCTGATAGCACACTACCAGCAGGGCAAGCGAGCTCCTGTAAGGCATATTGTGCCAATTCAGGCTAGGTGTCCAGTTTACAGGCCCAGTAGTCAAAGGAGAATGAACTGTGAGGGAGAACATCGATAGGGGAGGAGAGGTAATTTTGAACCATAGTTGACAACTGTTGTCTCCTGTCTGTTGCAATCGATTCAGTATTACCAGTCGTGTGAGTGTTACTCGAAAAATCAGACCACAATATGGTCATGAAACCCCTGTCTCCAACGCCACTTTGGCTGTGTGCACCATGAACACCTCTTCCATTTGGCCCAGTACGGCTCGTGGTAGAACCTGCACCGCTGCTGTGTGCTGGGAATGCGTCTAACAAACGGTTTACCAGAGTTGCTTGTTTGCTCGCCAATATTCGCTCTAGGTTCTCCTGTGGCATGATGTTTTGTAATTTGCCTTTATAGCGTGGATCGAGGATGCTGGCCTACCAGTAATCATTATCCTTCATAATTTTGGCAATGCGGGGGTCCCTTTTTAGAATCCGCAAGACATAATCACACATGTGGGCCAATGTTCCAGGTGTCAATGATGCACTGCCAGTGGTGTGTGGAGGAGCACTTTCTGCCAAATCCACATCCCTCCATTCACGCACAAACCCTGTACCTGACATTGGCAAGCCAACATTTTCTCTTGCCACCTGAGAAGCATAATCCTCCCCAAAATAATCATCCCCCTCATCCTCATCCTCCTCCTCTTCTTCTCCTTCCTCCACCTTGTACAGGACAGTTCTCTGAGCAGACAATGCCTGACTGTCATGAAGGCTTCTCTCCTCCTCCTCCGCTGCAGACGCCTGATCCTTAATGTGTGTCAAAGTTTGCATGAGCAGACTCAAAAGTGGGATGCTCATGCTTATGATGGCGTCATCTGTGCTTACCAGCCGTGTGCATTCCTCAAAACACTTAAGGAGTTTACAGAGGTCTTTCAGCTTTGACCACTGCACATCCGACAACTCCATGTCTGCCCTCAAACTGCCTGTCCGTGGATCCTCCCACAAATGCATTACAGCCTGCCTCTGTTCGCACAGCCTCTCAACCATATGCATGGTGGAGTTCCACCTTGTTGCAACGTCTATGATTATGCGGTGCTTGGGGAGGTGGAGCGATCGCTGCAGCCTCTGCATGCGACTGGAGTCTACGGGCGAGCGACGGATGTGCGAGCACAGTCTTCGCACTTTATGGAGCAGGGCTATTAACTCAGGATAATTAGTTAAGAAGCACTGCACCACCAGGTTCAAGGTGTGAGCCAGGCAAGGTATGTGTCTGAGTTTTGCCAGGGCTATGGCCGCCACAAAATTATGGCCGTTATCACTGACTCGCTGCAAGTAGTCGGCCAGTACCTCCGCGGTGTGTCTGTTGTCGCCCAAAGACATGATGTTTAAAACAGCCTGCTGACGCTTACCACTAGTTGATCGATAGTGGGACACCTCGTGTGCAACACTGGCAGCAGCGGATGGAGTGCTCATGCTATTGCGCTTTGTCGACGAGCTTTTGCTTCTGGAGGAGGAGGAGGGTCGAACGCCTACAACCAACTGTTGCCTATACCGTGGGCTAGGCAGCACTGTCCCACCGCCGCTGTCCCCTGTGGACCCTGCATCCACCACATTAACCCAGTGCACAGTGATGGACACGTAACGTCCTTTGCCATGTCTACTGGCCCATGCATCTGTTGTGAGGTGCCCTTTTCTACTCACTGATTGTTTGAGTGCATGGACAATGCGGTCTTTCACATGCAGGTGGAGGGCAGGGATGGCTTTTCTAGAAAAGAAGTGCCGACTGGGTAGGTCATAGCGTGGGACAGCGTAGGCCATGAGCTCTCAGAACGCTGCGCTTTCAACCAAACTGAAGGGCATAATCTCTAATGAGATCAGTTTGGCAATGTAGGCGTTCAAAGCCAGTGAGGTTTTGTAGTCTGTCCACGCTTGCAAGTGCATGGTGTTTAAATGTCTAAGCATTAGGGTTGAGCGATACTTTCCATATCAAGAAGTATCGGATCGGAATGGGTATCGCCGATACCCCAAAAGTATCGGCGATACCAGATTCCGATACCGGAAATCCAATGCAAGTCTATGGGACAGAAATATCGTATCTAAAAAAAACCTCTTTCTTTCCTTGTAAACACTAAATATACACACATAGAATACATATATATATATATACATGTCATTGTGACATATATATACATATATTTATAGTTTATACACTTCTACATAGTAAAATAGCCTCTGATTCAATTGCCGGGTAAAGCCGGCTTTTGTGAAAAGACAGAAGCACCCGACATGAAATGACACTTGGTTTACATAGAGTTAACCATGTCTTTTCGTGTAGTTTGATATCTGATTTGCACAAACAATTACATGAGTGTATGTGTGCAAAATTTCACACCTGTAGGGGTTAATTAAAGGTGTAAATTCGTTGTAAAAAAACGGACTTTTTTGCTACGAATTTACACCTTTAATTAACCCTACAGGTGTGAAATTTTGCACACATACACTCATGTAATTGTTAGTGAAAACAATAGATCAAACAACTTGAAATGACATGGTTAACTCTATGTAAACCATGTGTCATTTCATGTCGGGTTCTGCATTTTCACAAAAGCCGGCAATTGAATTAGCGGCTATTATACTATGTAGAAGTGTATGAACTATAAATATAAATATATATATATGTGTCACAAATTCAATGACATGTATATATATATATATGAGGTGTAAAATTGTTGAAAAAAAATGCGTGGGCTCCCGCCCTATTTTCGCAATTGGCCAATTCATGTATGCCCATCAACCATAGTAATGTGACCTTTCTCTGATGGGTATCTAACGTAATACTTATCAAACATGCCTTTCCTGGGCTATAAGCATACATTTAAATGAGCAGGAGGAACCAGCACTTATTAAAAGCACCCATAATAAGTATTAGATTAGGTACCCATCAGAGAAAGATCACCTTACCATGGTTGGTGGGCATACATCAATTAGCCAATTTATGCACTAAAAACCTTCATTTTTGTTGTATGTATACTCTAGCAATAATCCAGTTCAGATCTCATGTATTCAGTGTTTGCATATATCTTGGCCCTAAAGGCCCCGTCTGACATAGCGAGATCGCTAGTGAGATCGCTGCTGAGTCACAAGTTTTGTCACGCAACATCGATCTCAGCAGCGATCTCACTATGTCTGACACGTACCAGCAATCAGCCCCCTGCTGTGAATCGCTGGTCGTGTCAGAAATGCCTGGACTTTTTTTTTTATCGCTGTTCTCCCACTGGCCAGCACGCATCGCTGCGTGTGGCAGACAGGAGACCAGCGATCAGCTGGTAACCAAGGTACACATCGTGTTTCCAGGCGCGGAGCTGTGCCTGGAAACCCGATGTGTACGTTGGATACTAGCGCGTTGCTGCAGGGGAGCTGGTAACCAAGGTACACATCGGGTTTCCAGGCACCGCGCAGTGCCTGGAAACCCGATGTGTACCTTGGTTACCAGCTCCCTGCACCAGCGGGCTGGTATCTAATGTACACTGCGGGTTACTAAGCGACGTTACTCGCAGTGTCACTGTCCTGATCGCTGCCTGAGCTGCCTGTTTGGCAGCTCAGCAGCGATCATGTAGCGACACACCAGCGATCCTAACAAGTTCATATCGTTGTCGGGATCGCTGGTGTGTCGTTATGTGAGACGGGGCCCTTACAGAGTGCTGCTGTGTTTATTTTTTGTACCGCATGCTGTTTAGTCTTTGTTCTAAATATACACCCATAACACTCTGTACTAGTGACTCTCCTAGTTTTATTCCCCTCTAGAACAAATGTTGCCCTTAGTAGTGCTAGTTACCACTTATAATACCATTTTTGCTGCATACTGCTATATATAATCTCTTACAAGCCCCTCAAACATTTTTCCCACAATGGATGTTAAGCTTACTAGTCTATAATTAAACGGGAACAGCCTGGAGCTCTTTATGAAAATGGCTACCTTGTTAGCTTTGCCCCAGTCAGTTCGTATGGTACCAGTCTCTAAAGTTTTTCTAAAATTATAAAATTATGTACGTGGCACAGCAGTAACTAAGCTAAATTCCTTAGGAACCCATAAATGCAGCCCATCTGGACCTGTGGTCTAAGGCTGTGGTTCCACGGTCCGGAATCACAGCGCATTCGACGGAGCGGAAATTCCGCTCCGTCCTAAGCCCCGCCCCCTTTTTGACGCGCGTTATTCCAGATGTGTTCAGGACACCTCCGGAACACATGCGGAATGATCGCAGGGCTGCATAGCCCTGTGTTATTTCCGTTGCGGCGACACAGCGTCGCCGCAACGGGCTAGGACATGCTGCGTCTGAAAAGACGCGCCGCATGTCCGGAAACGCAGGTCTTCCGCCTGCGTGTTTTACAGCATAGTGGAGACTGGATTTCTTGAAATCCCCTCCACTATGCTGTAACATCTGAACGCTGCGTGTTTGACGCTGCGCCAACGCACAGCGTCAAACACGCAGCTAATCCGGAATGTTTCCTGACCGTGGAAACATACCCTTATTCACATTGATCTTATTTATTTAATTTGAACAAAATATACATGTAGCCAACCTAATATATTAGATGTCATTTTAAAGGCAATGGGATAGATCATATCCACCACTCTCTCTTCTTAGGTATATGCAGAGCTTAGGAACCTATTCAGTAATTCTGCTTTATATATTTTAAATGTTTGATCTGACCCCTCAAAGTTTTACTGTATATTCAAAATGTCCCCATTTTTGTCATTAATACTCTTTAGCCATAGGAGTAAGTTATGTGGGATTTAAATTTTGTCCTCTATACTTGTTATCTTTAGCAATATATTTAGCAGTCTGACTGGGAGCAGCTACTGCCAGAAATTGATACAAATGATAAATGGGAGCTTTTAAGTCTATATTGCACAACGTCCTAAAGCATAGCCTTTAACCAGGGAAATTTTTTTAATCCATTCCTGACATATGACGTACAGCTATGTCATATGTCGGGTCTTTGATGTGGGCTTGCACGCCAAGCCTGTATCTTTCCCAGCAGAGAGGAGCTCATCCCGTGGTCGTTAACCTGATAAATGCTGTTGTCAGTCTCTGACAGTGGAATTAAACATGTGCTAAAGGGGCGTGTCCTTTCATGAGTCCATTGACGCGCCCGTGATGTGATTGCAGGGCGCCAATGTGTTGCCATGACAGACGATGGTCTACTGAAGACCTGTGTGCTTTTCATGACGATTCTGCTTTATTACTCTGTATAGCACAAGCGATCAGATGATCACAGCTTCAAGTCCTCTAAGTTGAGTATTAAATGCAGTAGAAAGTGAGAAAAAATGTTTTTAAAAGTATGAAAAAAATAAATGTTGTCAGCTAACATTATCTCTCAGGGAAAAATGAAAAATATTAATTAGAGCCAAAGAAGCATAATACTCAGCAGGGCACTTCTGCACCTTTAATTACATTTGTTATACAGAGTAATATTCAAGAGATTAATGGCACTACACTCTGGCACCACTATCGCACAGAACTGGTCCAGCCAAAGATATAGCTCTGTGGTGTTCAGTATCTTAGAACGTAAACGTAAAAGGTAATAATGTCCACAAAAAAAGAAACTGGTACTGCAGTAACCACCAAAAACACTAATTCAATCTTTATTCCATGATAGTGGTAAAGTACAGGCGGATGGGCAACAGCAGTCCTCCCTCATCTCAATCCAGCAAGACAGCCATTTTGTACCTCACATGGAAGAAGAGTCAAGTCATGACGATTGTGCCGGACTTTGCACGTCTGTCTATATTGTACCATTCATTGTTCATGGAATAAAGATTGAATCAGTTATTATTAATGAGTGCTGTATTATGTTTTACTTCTGTGAACATTATGCAATATTATTTTTTCTCAGGTTCCATGTGTCCAATATGTTTTGTCTAACCATAAGCCATTCAGTGTGACCAATTTGCAATCTGAACAGCTTCTGAGGCTTCTCCACAACACTTTATATTTTTGCAAAACTCAAAACAAACTTTGAAGTAGGTGGAACTTCCATTTAAAATACTGTGGGATGGAATTCATACACATTCCTTAAATAATGTGTAAATCAAAATACTGATTGCCAAAATATGATTAGTGTCTATTAAATCCCATTTGTTATGGAGAAATATGACATGTTCATGAAAATTACCCAGAAAATGAGGCCAAGAGTGCAATTATGATGACAATGTTTATCTCAACCTTTCCAGACACCTGAACTTTCATCGTCAACGAAGGAAGATTTATTTATGGCAACTTTTTATATAAAACACATCATTTGCAAATGGAATAAAGTTTCCTCTTTTCACAATGGAATCTGTTGGAGAAGGAAAAGTTCTCCAATTTCTTTGCATATTATAACTTATTAACGGATTCCTTCAATGATGATGAAGAATAAGAAAGGAATGACAATCTCTATTCTTTGAAATGTAGGGAAGTTCGGACCAAAGTGTGCGGCTGCATAGAAATACATGAAGTCGCACGCTCCGGTCCGAGTACCAGCGGCAGTGCCAGGTGTTGGCTCCATTGATATAGTGCTGCAAGACCAATTTGAGACAGGTCTACACGATGTGCTTCTGAATCAGGCTCTGAGGGAGAGTTTGAGGGTGAAGCCCAGTATGACCTTTTCTGAAGTAGGGAGAGAGGCGCGCATGCGCGAGCAAGAGCAGGTGGTGACTGTTCCGGTGGGGAAGATCCAGAGTGGGAGGTGCTGCTGTCGTGGCTACTGCACCCAAGTAGGTAGAAAATTTGAGGAAAGAGATTCAGCAGATACGTGAAGAACTAGCTGAGACAAAGAAAACGCCTGTGGCAGCAGTGAGCCCTCTTGTTAGTCAACATGAGCCGTGTTCCCCGGCATGAGATGAGAATATACCGCAGAGAAGGACCCCCCCACATGCTATAACTGTGAAGAAATTGGACATGTAGCCCAATGGTGTACCCAACGGGGCAGGGCCCTGCAGCGCCGCCCGTTAAACTATGGGGTTCCGAGTCTGGGGGACGCTGCCTGAAGCATAATATGTTGAGAAGGACTGTTAGAAGTCCCACAAATTTTGTGTCCATGTACCCCCTTGACTGGGCTGAAATAAACAGTCGAGCTGTCCACTGTCTGGTTGATAAGGGCTCACAAGTCACCATGATGCCCGAAGGCTATTTCGGGCACCACTTTATGGAAGTAGTGTGGCCCGACTTGGGGGCAGGTGATCAACGGATGGGGGTGTCCACTTGGGTTCGAGAACATCGACATCGATTACAGACACTACATCGTTTGGTGAAATCTAAGCTCCAAGATTTGGAACATCCTAGTGTCACACCTCTACGTGGGACAGCTCTACAAGCTGGGGACCGTGTCTTGGTACGGGAGAGGCGTCCCTGAGATAAGTTGGAGTCTTGTTGGGAGAAGAGTCCATATCGAGTGAAGCGTAGAGTTGATGCTAAGGGACCCGTCTACGACCCGTCTATGAGATTCTGCCCGAAGGAGCACAGGATGCCCCTACTCGGATAGTTCATCACAACATGTTGCAGCCTTGTCTTTCAAAGACCCTAAACCTGAATCAGAAACATTACAGATTCCGAGGGTGGACACAAAGGTTCATGTCAAATAAGCAGAGGATGAGTCAGACGTCAACAGTACCGTCTAAGGAGTGTCCTCCATTCCCCGAAGACAGCCGGATTCAAGCGCTCTCGTGGACTCTACTACTCCTTATATCCTACAGCGCTCCGAACGTATCACCACAGGTGTACCCCCTAATTGGTATAACCCAGATCAGTTTGTTTGGCAGCAGATAGTTCAAGGGCTGGAAGATTGTCAGTGTGTACTTAAGAAACTCTCGCCTGTGGAATAGCAAGGATGGCATCTCAGATAACAAGGACGTAGAAGATACTAATAACCATATCTCAGCCTTGATTGCTGCTACAGCAGTGATTTTCATAAGCTTTTCATCTATGTGTCTTCCATATGTAGATAACACAGGAACGCAGGATGTCACAACGGACAGGAGGCATATCAAGAGTTAACAGGTTTATTAAAAAAAAGGATGCAGGGAAGTGGCAGGGAATGGGAAAGAACTGGGTGAGAGACTGGAACAGCGGGGTAAGGGACGACGGTAGTTCAAAGTAAAGTAATATGACTTAACAATATGACTAAACAAACGATGATCCTCCGGCATGCGGTGTCGCAGGGTTCCAACGGTGGCACCGGCAACAGCAGCGCTGAGTATCTCGATGAAGTCTCTGACAGGCGAGAATCCAACTTTGGCGCCGACAGCAGCGGCATGTTTCATCTTGTCGCAGTCTCTGAGGTAAAGGCAAGATTCCCGTGCTCAAAAGTATCTAGCATGGTGCTTAGTCCAGTGGAGGGAACTGATGGGACGATCCTCGCCCCACAGTATGTCTGGGATTCTGCTCACAAGACTCAGGCCCGGTCGTCTGTCTAACTGTGCGTGGCGCACGTGTCACAGTCACAGTTTGCTGGACATCAGAACTAATAGCCCAGATGGATGACGGAGCAGGGACACACTGTCGTCTAGCTCCAACAAGTGTCTCACTCAGTGCAATATCTACCCAGATGCTTTGTCTCTCCCATTAGACCCGCACAAGTCTCTTCACACAGCTCCCTTGTCACGCATCTCACTGTCTTCCCGCGCACAGCGAAGCTCTCCCTGGCTCCGCCACCAACAGACTTCACGAGATGCTGGTCCTCTCCCATACAGCTTTCCCCCTGCAACAAAGGTGACAGCCCCGATGGTTCCAGACCCGAAGCAGGAAAGGCACCCCTGCGTTTGTTCATCATCTTACACATATATCCATTTTTTTATGTCTGTGTGACATTCATGTGCGATCTTTGTGATATCCATGGGTAATCTGTTTTCATACGACTACATTAAAACGTGTACATGAGCACATACAATTTTGTAGGATTCTAAAAGAAATCTATGTATAAAAATTGGATGCCACTTTGATGTTCCATGTGGGATCCAATTTTATTCTTGCACCTATAGACTTGAATGCTTGAGCCTCATCAAAGATACAGAAGAAGGCCACGTTCACACTATCTGTATTTAGTCAGAATTTTACACCAGTATTTGTAAGCCCAAACCAGCAGTGGGTGATAAATACAGAAGTGGTGACGTGTTTCTATTATACTTTTCCTCTGATTGTTCCACTCCTGGTTTTGTCTTACAAATACTGATGTACCATACCGACCACATACTGAACGTATGAACGTGGCCGAAAGTAATGCATGCTGTGATTTTTTTTTTATGGTCAGTCGGACTGAGTTAAAATTGTTCATCTGAGAACAGCCCTATTGAATGGCATGGGTTAGTGTGCTATCTGATTAAAAATCAAATAGCACGGGTTCGATTTATATGCTCATCTTCATGTTTTTACAGACAGGGCTTTGACCAAAATTACAGACCTGTGAACAAGCTCTTTAAAATGAAACAAAAATTACCCTGCCAGAGATATCAGGAGTTAAAATGAGAGCTGAATTTGCCTGCAGCTATCACTTATGACTCTTACTTTAATGCCGGGGTCACATTAGCTTATAACATCCAATGCAATATGCTAATGATATTCGGCTCAAACTCTGCTGCAAACGTGAGCCAAGTGTTATGCTACTGTGTTCCGACTCTCTCGCTTGAGTGGATCAGATCACAGGTGAGGAGAAGAGGGAGAGATTATTCTCTCCACCTACTTCATTGCCTGTCTCGGCATGCATTGGACTGCACTAGGATGACATCCGAGTGCAGTCCAATGTTTTGCAAACACCCGTTGAATTGATATGCTGCCAATCGCAGCACATGAATCGGCATGAGAAATTTTTTTGCAGATCTGCTCTGCCTCATTGAATAACATTGGTCAGAGAGCAATGCGAGATTTTCTCACATTGTACTCTTCCACATTATATGTCAGTGTGAGCGAGCCCAAACCCATGATAACTTAGGCTGATTCATGATTACTAGTAATGAGCGAATGTGCTCGCCACTACTCGTTACTCGCCCAAGTATAACTGTACTCGGTGTACTTGGCAAGCACGGAGCAGTTCCGGTATTGAGAGCTTGGGTCTCCGCCCTGCAATTTTGGCGCGCTTAAGAAGTACCAATGAGCATGCAGGGATTGTCATCCACGCACTGTAAAGCTGCAGCCATCTTTGTTGTGGTATTACAGTAATTGGCTGGCTGCACAGCGTCATCAGGTCTATAAGAGACCGTACACCGCCCTGCTCGGCGCATTCATTTCCAGAATCAGATAGTGTAGGGAAAGCTGCGGCTGAGATAGGGTAAGATTTGTGTTTTCATTAGTTAGTGTGGGTCTACCAGTGTTCAATCCACAAATCCAGCTAAACCAACAGTCCTTTAGAGGGCTAATTAGGGGGTATATAGATTGCAGTGCTAGGTACGCAGGGGAGTCTATGTGCGCATATTCACATCAGTGCAAGGCATGCAGGTGTAAGGGGGTGAGATAGAATTACCTCTTTGCTTCCCTTCCTTTAATTGTTCTCAGTGTACTAATGTTTTATATTTGCTAATGTAGGTAATGTCTATATAAATATTTGTGGTACTGCTACATAGTAATATGTATTACCGCTCACTGCTTATGGTATTGCCACATTCATACATGTGTTACCATTCTCTGTAGAACTGTATTATATTATAACGTGTTGTTATGCTCTTCATTATATATAATGCTTACTAATGCTGATGTACAGTTTAGGGAAAGTTAGTGCATCCTACTTGGGACATTAGACAAGGGCACTCTTAGTATATAGTTCTTATAGATAAGGGTAGCTGTAGTTCCTGTATGGGCCACTAGATGGGGTCATACTAGTGTACACTGTTAGGTATAGTTCCTAGTCAGTTTATAGAGGGTTAAGTGTAGAAGGGGCTGCCGGGTAGTAATGAGAAGTTTTTAGGAAGTTAGGTCAGACAGGGCCAGAGTGCCCAAGTGTCCACATGGACAGCTCGGCAGCCATGTAACGTTAAAGTGCTGCAGCCCATGTTATCCACAGCCACTGTGCATCATATCAGTGGGTCAGTACAGAGAAAGAAGATGTGTTGACTCATAGCTTGGGCGGATGCCTTTAGGGCAGGAGTCGGTTGGACAGAGGAAATGAAGGAAGTTGGAGCTTCGACGAGATCAATACAGTTGGGCCGGATGCTGTACCAGAGGCAGCCAAACCTGGTGACTGATGATTTTGAGTCTGGGGCGAAACAGGAAGATGGAAATGCCATCATGGCGAAGACAGGCCAGGAAGGCACTGGGGAGCAGTCTAGGATGGTCCAGTCCAGGCGTGTACTGCACAGAAGTGACAGCAAAGCAGGGAAAGATAAGGAAACAAGTAAAACCCATGATGTGCCAACTGTGGATGTGACATGTGAAGAGTTAAGTAAAGAGAATGTTCAAGATATCCTGGACTCCATTACTAGGGGTTGCCTGAAAGATGGACCGAAATCGCCTGGGAAGTGCCCAGGGGAGTCTGGATGTGGAGATGCAGGTATGCTTAGTAGAATACAGTTTACTGTAGGGGAAGGACTGGACATAGATTTTGCAGTAATTCAGGCCACGACTCCAGTCCTGTCCCTCCCTTACACTTGGCGTAGTGGGCAGGATGCCGACACCATGCAGCAAGGTTATGCTGCCAATGATGAGCTTGAGGAAGGTGAAGTTTGGCAGGATGTGGTTGCCTTGCCATGTGAAAATGTATGTGTGAATGCTGTACCCCTGAAAGATGACCATAAGAAGGAGTCAGAAGTTGCTGTTGACGAAGAAACTCTGGATTTGTCTACTACCAATTTTGTGACAACACCAGACTTGACTATTGAATTGGACTTGGCTTATGTGAAAAATTTTGACATCATTACTGTGCCGAAGATGGCGGAGGTGAGAATGGCGTGAGATGGTGGCGAAGTAAACAACAACAAAAACTGCCTCCTTCGTGGTCATTGCCGATGTTTCCTGGCCCCAAAACCTGCCTGTCAATATACCCTGACCGCCCCCGGCGGGTGCAGATGAAGAGGAGGAAGCCTCGCCCCCTTTCACTGACCAACAATGGATGGGAGGAGCAGCTGGAGGCAGTCTCACCTGGTAACGGGTGGGACTTAGAAGAAACTCCCGGAAGAAGCTGTGCAGCGCCATTTTGTGAACTTGAACCGGCCACGATGCAGCACTCATGTAAGCGTAGCTGCCAAGGCGTGGGCCATATTGAGTGGAGGTGGTGTCTGGAGAGAGCGCGCGTCCAGCCTCCAACAGTCCGCGAGGAGCCAGCAGCGGCTCCCACTTGTCCGACCTTAGAATTGCCTCGACCTCAAAGCGTTCACCTGGTGGAGACACAATCCTTCCGGAGGCAGGATACTGGTGGTATGGAACCAATGGAGCAGTCTCAGGCTCGAAGGTCGGGCGCACTGGAACCCCCCTGTTAATTCAGCGAGGACCGGAGCGGAAAGTTGCTCAAGAGGCACCACGACCGGAAGTTGCATCTCAACCGGTACGCCAGTCGAACGCCACACGGGCGGGCGCTCCCGCCGAAGGAACTAGTGTCATGGGAGCCAGGACCGCTTCTACACCAGCGGAATGGGTGAGTGCGCCCTTGTCGTCAACCTCAGAAAGAAGGCTCTTCCTGTATAGTTCCGTCCGTGAGGATGCCGTCCACCCCCATGTTTCTCTGGGAAAATCAGCTGTCACCCCAGTCATCAAAGGTTCAATCGGCCTCCTATCCGGCCACAGCTCTGGGGGCTATTCATACCCAACCGGCCATAGAGGCCCCTTTCCCACACCCCGGCAGGCCGCCTGGGTGGAAGGGGTGATCCTTGATAAAAAAACAATGAGAGCGGGAAGTCTGGAGAGAGCTACGACAGCCAGGTGGGGGCACTCTGGCAGGACGACTGCTGTACACCGCCATCGACTGGGGCTACAGCTTTATCCAGGAAGAAGGAACAGATGCCAAAGTGTACGTCAACGTGGTGTCTGTCAAATTTGGGGTCTGCTAAAAAAAGTAGACTGGGTCTCCTTCAAAGAGGACTGTCCTCGCGGGTACTATATGGTGGCGGTTACCCACTACAACGAGGATGATATGGGCCTATTCCCGGAGTCACTACAGGCTCAAACATCAGCCAGCACTTGGGGCCTGACGGTGCTGCAGTGGCACCATCCCAATCCTCTGCAGCTGCAGAGATGACAGAAAGAGCGACACATGATGCGTGCCGTTGAACTTGGTAAATCTGAAAAAAATAAGAGAAGAATGTTGAGCTTGTTGCACCCCTATTGGAACTGGGACTGTTCCATGTCCCTGCGGGCACCATGGCCCTTAAAGAAGGAAAATCCCACCCACGGTGAGCGGGCGAAGGGAGGCCCTTAACAACGCTGAAGGCAAAGCGTTGTTCATGCTATTTTTGTTGTTTGTGTGATTTTGGCATAGAGGACTGCGAGCTAGGCAGAATATATGGAGCCCATGGACTCTTTTGTTTTTGTTGCGCCCGTTCCGCCCATTCTGCTGGAAAAAAGAGAGACTGTCTTCCTGAAAAAGAGACCACTGGAAAGACTGTACTTCCCTCAAAGGAAGGGGAGCTTCTCTCCTAGGACTGTTGTCCCACTCGGGTGAAGTATAAATATGTATTGTTCGCTGCTCTAACTCCTGGAGGACTGGGAACCAGGAATGTTACCAGTGTGTCATGAACTGTGAACACGGCATAAATTAAGCCAAGTGACTTGCGTTTTAGAAGTAATAAAGTTTTCTTATACGCTTGGTCGAGGATGACCAAGTTCAAGGAAAGGGGGAGGGAGTGTAAGGGGTTGAGACAGAATTACCTCTTTGCTTCCCTTCCTTTAATTGTTCTAAGTGTATTGATGTTTTATATTTGCTAATGTAGATAGTGTTTATGTAAATATTTGTGGTACTGCTACATAGCAATATGTATTACCGCTCACTGCTTATGGTATTGCCACATTCATACATGTGTTACCATTCTCTGTAGAACTGTATTATATTATAACGTGTTGTTATGCTCTTCATTATATATAATGCTTACTAATGCTGATGTACAGTTTAGGGAAAGTTAGTGCATCCTACTTGGGACATTAGACAAGGGCACTCTTAGTATATAGTTCTTATAGATAAGGGTAGCTGTAGTTCCTGTATGGGCCACTAGATGGGGTCATACTAGTGTGCACTGTTAGGTATAGTTCCTAGTCAGTTTATAGAGGGTTAAGTGTAGAAGGGGGTGCCCGGTAGTAATGAGAAGTTTCTAGGAAGTTAGGTCAGACAGGGCCAGAGTGCCCAAGTGTCCACATGGGCTTTAGGCCTGGACAGCTCGGCAGCCACGTAACATTAAAGTGCTGCAGCCCACGTTATCCATGGCCACTGTGCATCATATACATCATATCAGTACAGAGAAGGAAGATGTGGTGACTCATAGCTTGGGCGGATGCCTTTAGGGCAGGAGTCTGTTGGACTGAGGAAATGAAGGAAGTTGGAGCTTCAACGAGATCAGTACAGACTGGCTGAATGCTTTATCAGAGGCAGCCAAACCTGCTGACTGATGATTTCGAGTCTGGAGCGAAACAGGCAGAAGGAAATGTCATCATGGCGAGGACAGACAAGGAAGGTACTGGGGAGCAGTCTATGATGGTCCAGTCCAGGCGTGTACTGCACAGAAGTGACAGCAAAGTAGGGAAAGATAAGGAAACAAGTGAAACCCATGATGTGTCAACTGTGGATGTAACTTGTGATGACTTAAGTAAAGAGAATGTTCAAGATATCCTGGACTGTGTCTCCATTACTAGGGGTTGCCTGAAAGAGGGAACGTCGTCGTCTGGGAAGTGCCCAGGGGAGTCTGGATGTGGAGATGCAGGTATTCTGAATAGAAGAATACAGTTTACTGTAGGGGAAGGACTGGACATAGATGTTGCGGTAATTAAGGTCACGACTACAGTCCTGTCCCTCCCTTACACAGGCACTGTATGTGAGTATATAGATCTGACTGCATACTTCAAAAGGGTCCATTACTGTCTGGTGTTGCCTATTATATATATACCTAGCTGCAGGTATCTGTGGCTAGGATTAATTTTTTTTTTGCACATGAATCCTGCTAATTTTATTACAAAGCAATCCAGAGCCCCCTTTTTTTCTACATTTGCTTGGTCACACTGCAGACTACAGCCAGGTCATTTTAATACTACAGCGTGAAAATCAGGCTATTTAAAACGTATTTTTTTGTCCCAGGCATCAGATCAGAGTGTGCAGAAAATTCTGTGGTTTTTTTTTGTTACTGTAATAGTTTTTGGAGTGTCTTACAACATTTTTGGACACTGTTTTGCTGACCAAAAAATCTTTGATGGCCAAAAAATATTTATCAACAGTTCTTATATTTATCACTGTGTTTTTTATGCCACATGCATCGCATATCATTGAGATAACTATTTTACAGTTTTAGTACTCCAACAATTTTCTATTTTTAGTGTCATAGCCTAGTTATTGACACCACTTTGGTGGTAAAAAAAAAATCCAGCCCACATATTTAACAGTGTTCTATCTCAGTCAGACGCCAGATCTAGCAGTGGTCTGCATATTGGGGCATTTCCGGCCTATATTCCACTGTTTTTGCTGTCTGTTACCCTAGGTGTATACACTATTTAGGGTAAAAAAAATAAAAAAACTCCAGCGCACATGTTGAACAGTCTGTTATCTCCGTCAGACGCCTGGTGTATCTGTACTCTACAAATAGTTGCTTTTCAGGCCTACCTTACACTTTTTTTGCTGTCTGCTACCCTAGGTCTAGTATATACTATTTTGGGGTAAAAAATAAAAAAATACCGGCCACATATTGAACAGTCCGGTATCTCTGTGACACGCCTCATCTATCTGAGGGCTACAAAGTGTGCTTTTGAGGCTTCCATTCACCTTTATTTGCTGTGTGCTACCCTAGCTCTAAACACTGGGGGTAAAAATTTAAATAATACAGGCCACATATTGAACAGTCTGGTATCACTGTCAGATGGCTGAGCTGTTTGTGGCCTACAAATTGAGGCAATTGAGGCTCACATTACACTGCATTTGCTGTCTGTTACCCTAGTTCTGTACACTATTTTGGGGTATAAAATAAAAAAATACAGGCCACATAGTGACCAGTGTGGTATCTGTGTCAGACTCCTATCTCTCTGTGTGCAAAAAATTGTGGCATATCAGGGCAACATTACCCTTTTTTTGCTATGTCTTACCCTATTTCTAGACAATATTTTTGGTTAAAAAAAAGAAATCCAGCCCACATATTGACCAGTGTGGTATCTGTGTCAGAATCCTATCTTTTTGGTTAAAAAAATTTAAAAAATCTTCAGGGCACATATTGAAAAGTCTGTTATCTCCGTCAGATGCCTGGTGTATCTGTGCTCTACAAATAGTTGCTTTTCAGACCTACCTTACACTTTTTTTTGCTGTCTCATACCCTAGGTCTAGTATACACTATTTTGGGTAAAAAATACAAAAATACCGGCCACATATTGACCAGTCTGGTATCTCTGTGACACGCCTCATCTATCTATGGGTTCCAAAGTGTGCTTTTGAGGCTTCCCTTCACCTTTTTTTGCTGTGTTTTACAGTAGCTCAAAACACTATTTTGGGGTAAAAAATACAAAAATACTGGCCACATATTGAACAGTCTGGTATCTCTGTGACACGCCTCATCTATCTATGGGCTCCAAAGTGTGCTTTTGAGGCTTCCCTTCACCTTTTTTTGCTGTGTTCTAGCGTAGCTCAAAACAGTATTTTGGGTACAAAAAATTTTAAAAACTCCAGGCCACATATTGAACAATCTGATATCTCCGTCAGACGACAGGTCTATCTGTGCTCTACAAATAGTTGCTTTTCAGGCCTACATTACATTAGTTTTGCTGTCTGCTAGACTAGGTCTATACAGTATTTTGGGGTAAAAAAAAATTATCCAGGCCACATATTGACCTGTCTGTTATCTGTGTCAGACTCCTATCTCTCTGTGTGATAAAAATTGTGGCATTTCGGGGCTACATTAGACAGATTTTTCTTCATCTTACCACAGTTATTGACAGTAACAGCAATTTGTTAAACAAATAAAGTACATTCCAGATATTTGAAAGTGCATTTTTTCCGCACACGGATTACATTACATCTAATTTTGCTCCAAATTGTGACTTTTTTATTGAACGTTGAAAATATTGTACTACATTTAAAATGTGAAAGCCGCGTGGCAAAGGACGGGGAACTAGATGTGATGGTGATGGTGCATGCAGAGGCAGAGGGCAAGCTGCAATATTGCCACAACCATACCCACAGCTTTGCGCTACAGATTCCTGTCAGAATTCATAGGGGACGGCAGAACAGCAATCTTGACACCAGAGTAGCGTGAAAAGGTAGTTGGATGGCAGATAATGCTTCCAGTCACTTTGCCACAACCACCAGCACCTTGTCTTCCTCAAGCTTAAGTCTGAGTAGCCGTGAGTCTGGACAGCATAGTCCTCACCCAGATCTTCCTTCCTCCTCCCATGCCGAGCACCCGCAGACAACTGATCCCACACTTTAACACTCCGAAAAGCTGTTCAGTTGTCCATTTATAGATTCTGGCCTCTCGCCCGGTCCACCTGAAGTGGGGCAAACAGAGATTGCATGTAGCGATGACCAAATATTTGAGCAGCCACGTCCACACAAAGGCGACGGTGGGAATGTGTCACAAAAGGTGGATAATGATGAGACACAATTGCCAGAAAGTCAGAAGAAGGACCAAGGTGTGGAAGTGGAAGAGGAGGTGGTGAATGATATAGTAACTGACCCAATTTGGCGGGAGGACATGCAGAGCGCTGACAGCAGCATGCAGGGGGAGGGATGCATAGCATCAGAACAGAGGGGAAGAAGCACTCTGGTGGCCACAGAAAGAAGGCGGGCAACCGTTCCTCGTAACAGCAACATGGCATAAGTTGTCATTACAACTGTTCGGTCTTCTCGAGTCTAGTTGTTTTTTAAAGACTCTGCTGATAACCCCAAACAGGCCATTTGTACCACCTGCTATGCCCGCATCAGCAGAGGTAGCAAAACTACCAGTCTGACCACCACCAGCATGATCAGGCACATGGCAGCGAAGCACCCGACTTTGTGGGCTGAATCCCAGAGTCCAGGAACAGTGTCTGCGGGTGACACTCCAGCTTCTTCGGCTGTGGCGCATGGAAGCCAATCCCCTGTCCATGGTGCCTGCGAGGATGCCTCCTGCCCTGCACCTGTCAGTACACACACTCAACTACCACCATCAGCAAGCATGTCCACATCCTTGTCCAAGCGCAGCCTTCAGTTTTCCATAACCCAGTCATTGGAGCGAAAGTGGAAATACGCAGCCAACACCCCACAAGCCACAGTACTAAATTCAAACATTTTTTCATATGCTTGCACTGGAAATGTTGCCTTTTAGGCTCGTGGAGACCAAAGCTTTCTGCAACCTGATGGCAGCAGCTGTCCCAAGGTACTCTGTCCCCAGCCAACACAATTTTTCCCCGTGTGCCGTCCCGGCATCATACAAGCACGTGTCCCACAACATTACCCGTGCCCTCAACAATGCAGTTACAGGGAAAGAACACTTAACCACAGACACGTGGACAAGTGCTTCTGGGCAGGGATGGTACATCTCGCTGATGGCACACTGGGTTAACATAGTGGAAGCCGGGTCCCAGTCTGACCTTGGGATGGAACACATCCAACCAATGCTGAGGATTGCGGGCCCTAGGTCAATCAGGGTTGCCCCCACAGTCTACAGCTCCTGCATGTCATCCTCCTCCTCTTTAGCCTGCATCTCTGAAATGACCACATCAATCGCAAGCTGGTAGCACTGCAGCACTGCCTCAGCCAAGCGGCAACAGGCTGTGCTGAAGCTAATATGCTTAGGTGACAAACCACACAATGCTGAAGAGTTGTGGACAGCTCTGAAAGAGCAGGAAGATATGCGGCTGATATCGCTGAACCTACAGCCAGGCATGGTGGTGTGTGACAATGGCCTGAACTTGGTGGCGGCTCTGAGGCAAGCTCTTACACATACCATTCCTGGCCCATGTGCTTAACCTGGTGGTTCATCGGTTTCTCAAAACCTATACGGAGCTGCCGGATCTGCTTGTGAATGTACGCCGCCTGTGTGACCATTTTAGAAAGTCAGCTACAGCAGCCGCCCTTGCCGAGCTTCAGCAGCATTTGCAGTTTCCGACTCTCTGACTGGTGTGTGATGTCCCCACAAGTTGGAACTCTACACTGCATATGCTGGAAAGGATTTGTGAGCAGACTGCACACATAAGACCTCAGGAGTGGACATGTATGTCAGACATATATACTATCCTACAAAACATTGAGGAGTCCACCAAGATGGTGATTGGAGATGATTCCATAATTAGCATCACTATCCCGCTTCTCTGTATTCTGAGGATGCTTTGCAGGCAGAACACGATGGGATGGAACAAGGAACCATACAGGGCGATTACACACAACCCAGCCTCATGTCATCCAAACATGGATTGGTTGACAATGAGGAAGAGGAAGAGAAGGAAGAACAGGAGCTACCTGCGCTATAGACGGTACTACAAGCACAACTGTCATAACGTCGGTTCAGCGTGGATGGCCTGAGGACAGGTAGGAGAAGGACAAGGAGGAGGAGGACAGCATGGTCAGTCATCCTGTTGGTAAGGACACGGAAGGCTTGCCAGTTATCAGTCTGGCACGCATGGCAGACTTTATGTTGCGCTGACTTTCCTGTGACCCTCGCATTATCAAAATTTTTGCTGACACTCAGTACTGCTTGTTGACACTTCTAAACCCATGCTACAAGGAGAACTTTCAATCCCTTATTCCAGAGTCAGCTAGGTGTATTAAAATGATGCTGTACCAGAAGGCCATTATTGAGGAATTACTGAAAAAATTCCCATCTGAAAAGGCTGGCTGCAGAGGTAACAGTTCGTTAGCCAACCAAGGAGTAGAGGCGAGAGAGACCCAACTACAATCCAGCAGAGGTAGGGGAATACTGGCAAAGTACTGGGACACTTTTCTCAGACACTCCCATCATCCTGGCACAGCGTTGCAGGGTAGTCTCACAAAGCCTGGAAAATTTGGGAAGATGTTGAAAGAGTACCTTGCTGACTGTACCAATGTCCTCCGTGATTCCTCTGTGCCTTTTAATTATTGGGTATCCAAGCTGGACACGTGGCATGAACTGGCTCTCTACGCCTTGGAGGTCCTGGACTGCCCTGCCGCTAGCATTTTGTCACAGCATGTTTTTAGTGCCGCTGGTGGAATAATAACTGATAAGCGCATCCGCCTGTCAACAGAAAATACTGTCAGGCTGACTCTTATAAAAATGAACAAGGCCTGGATTGGGGAAGACTTCTGTACACTACCGGATGATAACAGCGAAACATAACCTCCAATACAGTGTATTTTTTTGGGAGGTGTATTACCATGCACCTCTTCACACCCACACATGGGTATACGCTTCCTGACTTTGGCTATTTGGTATGTTATTATCCTTCTCCTCATCCTCATCATCCACCACCACTAGAACACAAGGGTGACCATGCAACCGCCAGTAGAAATTTTTTCAAGGGTGTTTTGATGCTCGTTAAAAAAATGTTTACACTCTATGTTGAGGTGTCACCCCCCAGGGGAAAATGTTTTTCAGCCTATGCACTTAGTGTATGAGCATTCCAAGTATAGGAGACTCGCTCCTTTAAACTGGGAAGAACTTTTTGGAGGCCATCATCAACGTCTCTTCAGACACCACCACTAAAACACCAGGGTGACCGTGTTCCGTGATGAAACAGCCACTAGATTGTTTTGCCAGGGTGTTTAGGATGTCTGTATAGCTACAAATATTTACACAGTCGGTTGATGTGTACCCCAGGGGAAAATGTTTGTCAGCCTATGGACTTAGTGTATGGGTATTTCAAGTATAGAAGACCTACTCCTTTAGACCTTTTTCGCAGGCCATGCTCCACATCTCTTTAGACACCACCCCTAGTACACGAGGGTGACCGTGTTCCATCATGTAACAGCCATGTAATTTTTTGGAAGGGTATTTATGATTCCCGTAACAAAAATGATGAGACAGTATGTTGATGTGTACCCCCACAGGGGGAATTGTTTTGTCAGCCCATACACTTACTGAATGGGCATTACAAGTATAGGAGACCCACTCCTTTGTAATGGAAACAGATTTTTAGGAGGACTTTATACTCATCTCTCCCAAGTAGTATTTTGGTTTGTACAAATTTGGGGCAGGCATTGCATTCAATGCATAGGCTAACAGTATGTCAGAACAAAATGAATAATGTGAACTTGTTTTTCCTGTAGCCATCCAGTACATGTGTTCAAAGGCATATTGGGGTGTGTTTTAATTTGGTGTAGGGAGAGCCTTGCATTCAATGCATAGGCAAACAGTATGGGAGACCCACTTCTTAATAATGTGAACTTTCATCTTCAACAATGCAATTCTTCAATGCCAGTTCTTCAGCCTCAACACTGCAATGCTAAAATGCAGGGTCATCTGCCTCACCACTGCAATTCACCAATGCAGGTTCTTAACCCCTTTCTGCCATCAGACGTACTATTCCGTCCATAAAACCCGTGCCATTCTGCCCATGGACGGAATAGTACGTCATAGGCGATCAGCTGCGCTCCCGGGGGGAGCGCAGCTAATCGCCGCCGGTGTCAGCTGATTATCACAGCTGACACCCGGGACTGTGTGTCAGGAGAGGTCACGGACCGCTCCCTGCACATTAACCCATGGCACACCGCGATCAAACATGATCGCGGTGTACCAGGGGCACAGTGGAGGATCGCGCAGGAGGGGGCTCCCTGCACGATCCCCTGAGACCCTCAGAACAGCGCGATGTGAAGCACTTGGGGTTCAAATTGCTCACCAAAGATCTAGATAAGTTCCTTAGGGGTCAGTTTCACAAATGGGGTCACTTGTGGGGGTTTCCACTGTTTAGGCACATCAGGGGCTCTCCAAATGCAACATGGGGTCCAATCTCAATTCCAGCCAATTTTGGTTGGAAAAAGTCAAATGGTGCTCCTTCCATTCCAAGCTCTGCCGAGCGCCCAAATAGTGGTTCCCCCCCACATATGGGTATCATCGTACTCAGGACAAATTGCACAACAACTTTTGTGGTCCAATTTCTCCTGTTACCCTTGGGAAAATAAAAAATTAATGATTAAAAGATAATTTTCGTGGAAAAAAATAGGATTTTTTATTTTCGTGCCCGGGCATTATAAACTTGTGTGAAGCACTTGGGGGTTCAAAGTGCTCACCAAAGCTCTAGATAAGTTCCTTAGGGGGTCTAGTTTCCAAAATGGGGTCACTTGTGGGGGTTTCCACTGTTTAGGCTCATCTGGGCACTGCAAATGGAACATGACCCCCATCAACGTCTGCATTCCAAAACGTTACTACTTCCTTTCCAAGCCCTGCCGTGCGCCCAAACAGTTCCCCCCCCACATATGGGGTATCAGTGTACTCAGAACAAATTGGACAACAACTTTTGGGGTCAAATTTCCTTGGGAAAAATCAAAAATTTGGACTAAAAAATCATTTTTGTGGAAAATTGTTTTTTTTTTCACACCCAGGCATTATAAACTTTTGTGAAACACTTGGGGTTCAAAGTGCTCACAACAAATCTAGATAAGTTTCTTAGGGGTCTAGTTTCCAAAATGGTGTCACTTGTGGGGTTTCCACTGTTTAGGCGTATCAGGGGCTCTCCAAACGCGACATGGCGTCCAATCTCAATTCCAGCCAATTTTAGTTTGAAAAAGTCAAACGGCGCTCCTTCCCTTACGAGCTCTGCCGTGTGCCCAAACAGTGGTTTTACCCCACATATGGGGTATTGGCGTACTCAGGAGAAATTGCACAACAACTTTATCTGTCCATTTTCTTATTTTACCCTTGTGAAAATAAAAAAAATGTTTGTAAAAATCATTTTTGTGGCCAAAAAGTTAAATATTCATTTTTTCCTTCCACGTTGCTTCAGCTCCTGTGAAGCACCTGAAGGGTTAATAAACTTCTTGAATGTGGTTTTGAGTACCTTGAGGGGTGCAGTTTTTGGAATGATGTCACTTTTGGGTATTTTCTGCTATATAGACCCCTCAAAGTGACTTCAAATAATAGGTGGTCCCTAAAAAAATGGCTTTGTAAATTTTGTTGTAAAAATGAGAAATCGCTGGTCAACTTTTAACCCTTATAATTTCCTAAGAAAAAAAATGTTGTTTCCAAAATTGTGCTGATGTAAAGTAGACATGTGGGAAATGTTATTTCTTAACTATTTTGTGTGACATATTTCTCTGTTTTAAGGGAATAAAAATTCAAAGTTTGAAAATTGCAAAATTTTCAAAATTTTCGCCATATTTGCATTTTTTTCAAAAATAAACGCAAGTTATATGGAATAAATTTTACCACTAACGTGAAGTACAATATGTCACGAGAAAACAATCTCAGAATCGCGAAGATCTGTTGAAGCGTTCCAGAGTTATAGCCTCATAAAGAGACAGTGGTCAGAATTGTAAAAATTGGCCCGGTCATTAACGTGCAAACCACCCTTGGGGGTTAAGGCGTTAAGCCTCAACAGTGCAATTCTACACTGATGATTCTTCAGGCTCAACACTGAAATGCTGCACTGCAGGGTCTTTATCGTCAACACTGCAATTGTCCACTGCTGGGTATTCAGCGTCAACCCTGCAATTGTGCACCGCTGGGTCTTTAGCATAGACACTGCAATTGTCCATTGCCTGTTCTTCAGTGTCAACAATGCAATTTTAAACTGCAGGGTCTTTAGCACCAACACTGCAATGGTCCACCAAAGGGTCTTCAGCGTCAACACTGCAATTGTCCACTGCTGGGTATTTAGTATCCACAATGCAATTGTCCACTGCATAGCCAAAGAATATGGGAGTAGCAAATTTATATGAAGAATGCTTTCAGGTGGCCATCAAGTACATGAGTTCAAAGGCTTTTTGGGGTGTGTGTTACTTTGGTGCAGGCGGGCCTTGCATTTAATGCATAAGCTAACAGTATGGCAGTGGCAAAAGAGTAATGTGAACTTGATTTTCCTGTGTACATCCACTATGTCTTTTCAAATCCTTTTCGGGTGCTTTTGAATTTGATGCAGGGCGGGCCTTGAATTCAATGCATAAACTTACAGCATGGAAGTGGCAAAACAGTAATGTGAACTTGGTTTTCTTGTGTACAGCCACCATGTCGGCTCAAAGCCTTTTTGGGGTGCGTGTGAATTTGATTCATGCCGTCCTTGCAGTTAATCCATAGGCTAACAGTATGGCAGAACAAAAGAATAATGTGAACTTGGTTTTCCTGTGTACATCCACTAGGTCGGTTCAAAGCCTTTTTGGTATGCATTTGAATTTGATGCAGGGCGGGCCTTGCAGTCAGTGCATAGGCTAACAGTATGTCAGAACAAAATGAATAATGTGAACTTGGTTTTCCTGTGTACATCCACTAGATCGGTTCAAAGCCTTTTTGGGGTTCGTTTGAATTTGATTCAGGGCAGGACTTGCATTCAATGAAGAAGCTAACAGTATAGCAGTGGCAAAACAGTAATGTAAACTTGGTTTTCCTGTGTACATCCACTAGGTCGGTTCAAAGCCTTTTTGGGTGCGTTTGAATTTGATGAAGGCTTGGCCTTACAGACAATGCATAGGCTAACAGTATGGCAGAACAAAATGAATAATATGAACTTGGTTTTCCTGTGTACATCCACTACATAGTTTCAAAGCCTTTTTGGAGAGAGTTTGAATTTGATGCTGGGCCTTGCATTCTATGCATAAACTAACAGTATGGCAGTGGAAAAAGAGTAATGTGAGCTTGCTTTTTCCGGTGTGCATCCACTAGGTTGGTTCAAAGCCATTTTGGGGTGTGTTTGAATTTGATGCAGGGTGAGCCTTGCATTCATTGCATAAACTAACAGTATTGCAGTGGCAAAAGAGTAATGTGAATTGGTTTTCCTATGTACATCCACTACACCGGTTCAAAGCCTTTTTGGGGTGCGTTTTAATGTGATGCAGGGCGGGACTTGCATTCAATGCAGAAGCTAACAGTATGGCAGTGGCAAAAGAGTAATGTGAACTTGGTTTTCCTGTGTACATCCAGTAGTTTGGTTCAAAGCCTTTTTGGGGTTCATTTGAATTTTATGCAGGGCAGGCCTTGAAGTCAATGCATAGGCTAACAGTATGGCAGTGGCAAAAGAGTAATGTGAACTTGTTTTTCCTGTGGCCAATCCAGTAACTGGGTTCAAAGGCTTATTAGGGTGTGTGTTACTTTGCTGCAGGGCAGGCCTTGCATTTAATGCATAAGTTAACACTATGGGAGACCTATTTTCTTATAATTGGAACAATTTTCCATGAGGCCCTCCTGTACGTCTCATCAAAGGGGTATTGTGGTGCGTCCTAATTTTTGGCAGCCCAGCCACTCAATGCATAGGCAATAACAGTATAGGAGACCCTCTGTTTAATATTGGCACTTTAAGAATAGTAATGCCGACTGATGCCCCTATAAAAATTGGCGTTGTGTGACTTTAAGAGTCCCTCCTTCATAAATGAAACAAGATGTGCCTGATGATGTGTCACACACCACATGGCCAGCTAAGGATGTTAAATGCTACAATGACTTTTCACAGTTAATGCATTTGTATTGGTTGAAAGCAATGGTAACGTTGAAAAACGCATCAAAAACGCTAAGTGTGAACATAGACAAATTGGTGGAGGAACATTTTTACTTTGGGTTCATTATTTTGCCTTAAATAAAAGTCATTAGCTTGAAAGGATGTTCCTTGACATATTTCCCGAGAAAATCCATTTTGGTTTCGTTTTTGTATGTTTTCTGGTGAACTTGTAAAAATGGCATATGACTCTGACAACATTGCTCACAGCTGTGACCTGGGAGTCAGAAATGCTTCCAGGGGCATTCCCCATTATGTCCCTGTGTCATTTGAGCAGTGTTTCCATCAATTACAGATGCTTTTAGACTTTAAAAGGACCCACGGGGGGATCGCAGCAAAAATGCTCGGTTTTCCCATAGACTTACAATGGGCTCGTTGCTCAGGTCGAGTACCCGAGTATTCCAATCTGCTCGATCTGAATAACGAGCACCCAAGTGTGATGAAGGAACAGCCACCATCTTAGATATGGGGCCTAATGCTCGCCTCATGTCTGAGCTGACCTGTCACAGCTGCCATTTTGTCTGTTCACAGAGCCACAGGCAGCTAACTGCTCCTAACTCCCATGGCCTGTAGGCATATTGAAAAACAGGGTTTAGTACTCCACTGTTGAATAACCAGGTCTTTAGTATGCTAAGTAGGTCAGGCCAAAAACAGGACTTCAAAGCTTTAGTACGGAGCCGCGCCAGCATGGGGCCTGGAGATGCCTGGGGGCTTCAATTAGATTATACCTGTCAGCTAGACACAGAAAACACATCCATTGTCTCTCCCAGCCACTACGACTCTGTTCTAGGATTATGAATTATGAGCACATCTTTCAAGGTACAGACACATAAAAAATATCTGCGTGATCCTGTGGATCTCGGGCATCTGACAGTGCGACTCCCGAGTCGGTGATGGCTCGGGGACCTGAGATATAGAGATTGGGTCGAGGTGGAGGGCCAATCGGGCCATGTTTGATCTCCACGCGACAGGCAAAACAAACTGCATCCACTGGTACCTCTCGTGTCCTGATCCGATCCCCTTTCTTAGATATTGGGAATAAATTCTGCAGGGAGCTAAGGGTGATATTATTAGCCCACCCTCTGACACCGAGGGGAGGGACCTAGCAGGTTTAAGAACTGTGAGCGGATGGCAGACTCTTGCTATTCACACAGAAGAACAAGACGATGAAGATCTAAGAAGGAACAAGGTACAGATCTGCCAAGGGAGCAGCGTCACACGTTTTGGGGAATGTCCGGCAACTAAGATTCTTACCTGTGGATCGCAGAGCTCCCGGCGTCCACATGCAATCTACAGCCTGGTAACATTGACCTTTAGCTAATACCTCTAAGCCTTGTACCTTATTGTAATATTTTACTCTGACTGCAAATCCACTGTAATTCCGTTGTATAGCTTACTGTATATTTCTGTAATTATCTAGTGCGCCTTTAAGGCAATTAAACCATAAAATTAATTTTGGGCTGATGCTTTTACTCAGATCACGAATCTTAGAATATCCAGTGGGTAACAGTACTACCTCCCCGGCGGCCATTTGCTCTAGGTGCAGTTCCCTTACTGACCTGAGAGACAAAGGGGGCACCGGAGAGCTGTGACTGTGTAGTTATGTCACATTGGAGATGTGGGAGGAACCCGGGTTCCCTCTACACCAAGAATTTTAGTGCTCGCTCATCACTAATGATTACAGATTTGATTCTGGTCCCATTTTGAGGGTATGCTCACACTTGAGTATAAAAAACCGGTCCCATTCTCATGGAAAAAGTGGGATGATTTTTTCTCACTTGTCATCCGTGTGCTGTTCATATGCAATAATTTTTTTTACTCAGAAGCTATTAATGTTTTACAAGACTATTTACAGTTTCCTAAGGTAAAGAATTGTAATGTATCCGTAAAAATCGGATGCCATACCAATGATAAAAATAATAATTAATAAATATTAATAATAATAATTTCTCAATCTTCTCCATTACTGGCGTCCGGGGTATTCAGTCTGCACTCGGATGACATTTGACTGAAGTTAAATGTTTCACACGCAGCCATAGTCATGTATGGATATGTGAGATCTGATTCTCGAATGCAATCACAGCATGTTGTGACTGTTCTCTCATGCCGATTCTCTCATTTTCTCTCATATCTGAGCTGCCCAATAGAATAACACTGGTCCGAGTGCCATGCGATAAAGCATCAGCACGCAGCCGGGTTATACTCTTGTGTCTAAGTGAGCCCTAAGGGTACAAGAGAAAAGGGCTGCAGGGTAGCTGACAATCTGCAGTAGCAACAGTATAATCCCTTCTGTCTCTTGGTAACAATAAGTGTGCATCGCACCAGCCAAGATTTAAAAAAAGGTTTACACAAATAAAGAAGAAAAATGAATATATCTGTTTTTTTATGATTTTATTTTCTTTATAATTGCAAAAAAAAACCCAACAAGTATTTGACATCACCACATCTGTACTGACTTAAACTAGTTGAACTCGTCAACAAGACAGAATCCATAATGACCCAGAATTGATGTTTTATGATCATTTCACTTTAAAAAAAATGAATGAAAAGCACTCAAAAAATCTCAATAAATATTACTCAATAAAAAAATCCCTCACAGAACTCCGTCCACAAAAAAATGAAAAAGTTACAGCTTTTACAAAAATTTGACATATAAAGCATTATTTGGGGGGAAAATTGGATTTTATTGTAAAAAAGTCATGAAAAATATAAATAAATGATGCATATTTAATATCATTGTGTCCATAATGACACAAACTATAAAATAAGTTTCCCACCCTTAAAGAAAAACATCATAATTGGTTTTATGTCATGTTTCACAAAAGATAGAAAAGTAATAAAAAAATACATACTCTAAAATGGTACTAATAAAACCACAAATCGTACAACTTCTAATAAGCATTCAAACAGATGGGCCAGAAAAAAACATGTAGTTTCTGATGCTTTCCTCTGTACTAATAACTCAGGAATTCTGCAAATGGAATAAGTTGAAAGAAAATTTTTTAGCTCTAACCACTACTCCTTTTGGACCGAGCCTCTGTGTGCTCAAGCACTTATGTACAGCCACATAAAAGGATATTGACTTACTCATGCAAAAATGTACCCTATAATTTATTACTCAATTTCTCCTACTATCTCTTCTATAAAAGAAAACTATTGAGCTATATCTTCATAATATTGTAACATAAAAGTTTTCATTGTCATAGGCCAATGGTAAAGAAATTTTTTAGAGGTCTATAGGGTGAAAATATTCACTAAAACCACAGAAAAAATCCTACAGGTGTTCATTTTTCAAAACGAGGTAACTTCTGGGGTGCTCCGTTGAACTAATACTTTAAGGATTTTGCAAATTTCATAAATAGAATGAAAACAAATCCAGTAAAATTTGCACTCCATGCCATGCACCAAAAGAGTGCAACCACATTTTTGCATTTTCACAAGAAGGTTCTGTGCATGATTTGGTTAGTACTATAAGAAAAAAGTTTTAGGCAGGTGTAGAAAAAATGCTGAACTATATGAATGCTTTAAAAAATGGAAGTGCTAATAGTTTATTTTAAACAAAATACAAAGTTTGTGAACAAAAGAGAAATCTAAAGAAAATCAATAAGTGGTATGACCGCGCTTTGTCTTTAAAACAGCATCTAAGAATCAATTCTTCTGGGTACACCTATACAGTTTTTAAGGAACTCGACATGGAGGTAGTTCCTAACATCTTGGAGAATTTATGCAGATCCTCCTCTTTATTTAAGTCCACACAGACTCAACGATGTTGAGATCAGGGCACTGTTGGAACCAGATTATCAAATCCTGGTCTCCTTGTCCATCTAAAAACACTGTTGTTAGTTCTTAATGTCACTAAATGTATGTTTAGGGGTAGTTTTCCTGCTGCTGAATAAATTTGTAGCCAATCAGATGCTTCACTTATGTTGCTGCATGATGGATAAGTACATGGCTGTATTTCTCAGCATTGAGGACACCATTAATCTTGACCAAGTCTCCAACTCTGTTTGCTGAAATGCAGCATCAGACTTGAGGGAACCATTCGCAAGCAAATTGCCTTCTATTTGATCCAAATATTTAGATTTCTGTATCATCAGTATATAGCACCTGCTGCCAATTTTATGCTCCTAAATTACTATATTTTTTCCATAGTTGAATCATTTGGCCTTGTTTCCATGTTGAAGGTATGTTTTTTCTTTGTGGCCATAATACTTCCATGAAGATCACTTCTAGGAAGGCTTGTTCAAATTTAGAAGGATATAGCAAGGTCCCACTGGTTGATGCCAGTTCTGAGCTGATGGCACTACTGGACATCTTCCAATTTTGAAGGAAAGTAAGTATGATGTGTCTCTTATCTGCTGCACAAAGCTTACTTGTCGAGCTGCTGCGTCTATGGGCATAAACATTGTCCATTTTGTGCTGATGTCAATGCTGTGAAATACAGTGAGATACTTATCCCTCATGCAAAAGTCTCTCTGGGATTACATGAAGAAAGAAAAAGATTTGCACATGTAGACATCTACAGAAGTGGTTAATTTCTGTGGTTAGTTTTGCAAGATGTTTGGAACAACTTTCCTGTTGAGTTCCTTTTAAAAATGTGTGAAAGTGTACATGCTACGTTGATGCCATTTTTAATGCAAAAATATTGATTTGATTCAGATTTTACTTTTGTTCAATCACTTTGCTTTTATATTAATGGATAAAAATATTAAAACTTCTTATAAAATTATTATGTTGCAGCACTTTTTACTCACACCTGTATAAAACTTTTGCACAATATTGTAGAAAATGTAGACATGGGCCTTCTATTAATTTTCAGAAGGCGTAGTTTATCTTATTTTACTGTTCGGGTCACACTTTTATCCTTTAATATCTATTTTTATTTAGTCATTTATTTATTTTATGTCAATTTGCATGAAGGTGCCAGTGTGTATAAAGTGCTGAATGGCAATTTAACAATGCGTCAGGTTTAAGATACATTTTTTTATTTTGTAATTTAGATTTTAAGTTTGAAAACTGTTTTGGTTACCAGAGGTGCAAAATGTAAAAAAAAAAACCCTGACATTGAAAGAGTAAAAGAAATCAGGAACACTCAGGGATTTAGTATAGATTATACCTTTTTACCACATTTATGGTAGCTTCACATACTGCAGGGTGGCTATTTATATGGAAACACCTAAATAAAATGGGAATGATTGGTGATATCAGCTTCCTGTTTATGGCACATTAGTATATGGGAGGGGGGAAACTTTTCAAGATAGGTGGTGACCATGGTGGCCATTTTGAATTCTGTCAGTTTGGATCCAACTTTATTTTTTCAATGGGAAGAGGGTCATGTGACACATCAAACTTATTGAGAATTTCACAAGAAAAACAATGGTGTGCTTGGTTTTAACTTAACTTTATTCTTTCATGAGTTATTTACAAGTTTATGACCACTTATAAAATGTGTTCAAAGTGCTGCCCATTGTGTTGGATTGTTAATGCAACCCTCTTCTCCCACTCTTGACACACTGATAGCAACACCGCAGAAGAAATGCTAGCACAGGCTTCCAGTATCCATTGTTTCAGATGCTGCACATCACGTATCTTCACAGCATAGACAATTGCCTTCAGATGACCCCAAAGATAAAAGTCTAATGGGGTCAGATCGGGAGACCTTGGTGGCCATTCAACTGGCCCACCGCGACCAATCCACTTTCCAGGAAACTGTTCATGTAGGAATGCTCGGACCTGACACCCATAATGTTGTGGTGTACCATCTTGCTGGAAAAACTCAGGGAACGTGCCATCTTCAGTTTCCCAGGAGTGAAAAAAGCTGGGGAGAGAATATGGCGCAAAATAGTGTTTTATCCACATATAATAGGGGTATAGGCGTTAGATTGTGCTAACCTGATTAGACTTCTTTTGCATTTGTATTATTTTACAGCTGCTGCAGATTTACGGGTTACAACGTAATTGAGTTCTCACCCATACTAATTATTATTATTTATTATTATTATAGTGCCATTTATTCCATGGCGAATTACATGTAAAAAAGGGGTATACATAATAAAAATGGGTAATCTTAAACAATAAAAGTCACGACTGGTACAGGAGGAGAGAAGACCCTGCCCACGAGGGCTCACAGTCTACAAGGGATGGGTGAGGATACAATAGGTGAGGATAGAGCTGGTCGAGCAGCAGTTTGGCGGATCGGTGGTTACTGCAGGTTGTAGGCTTGTCAGAAGAGGTAGGTCTTCAGGTTCCTTATGAAGGTTTCCATGGTAGGAGAGAGTCTGATATGTTTGGTGAAGAGAGTTCCAGAGTAGGGGGGATGCGCAGGAGAAATCTTGAACGTGATTGTGAGAAGAGGAGATAAGAGGGGAGTAGAGAAGGAGATCTTGTGAGGATCGGAGGTTGCATGCTGGTAAGTACCGGGAGACTAGGTCACAGGTGTATGGAGGACACAGGTTGTGGATGGCTTTGCAAGCCATGGTTAGGGTTTTGAAATGGAGTCTCTGGGTAATGGGGAGCCAGTGAAGGGACTGACAGAGTGGAGAGGCTGGGGAATAGTGGGGGGAGGGATAAATGGATTAGTCGGGCAGCAGAGATTAGAATAGATTGGAGGGGAGGCCACAAATCATGAGGTTGCAGTAGTCAAGGCGAGAGAAAATGAGTGCATGGACTAGGGGTTTTGCAGATTCTTGGTTGAGGAATGTAAGGATCCAGGAAATATTTTTGAGTTAAAGTCAGCAGGAAGTGGAAAGGGCTTGGATATTTAGTCTGAAAGTACTAGTGTGGTACTAATCATCCAGCATCAGACAGAATAGTTGGCAACGTAGAGAAGCAGGACTTTGCATGTGTTTTTTAACAAATTTAACAAGGGTTCTAAACCATAGCAAAATTCTTATGTATTTTAATCTTTTTTATTTTTTAATCTTCTTTGGACCATTTTAACAAACATATACAATATATTGTATGTGAATTTTTATTTATTCATCTTGCATGTGTGACACATAAGATCAGATACTCTCACATTGAACTTTGACACAACCTGAACCATCAGATGGTATCATTTTGGCAACTAAAATAATCCACCATCATATCTTCTATATACATGTGGTCCTACTTTTTCCTGAGGAAGAAGTTCCTGTATCTTCAAAATGCGTAGAATAAAGTCACGATTTATTGTTAAGACACATATGGATTGATGTCTCCTCAATCATTCAGCAGAGCAAAGGATTTCCACTAAATATTTCTTCTGGATAAAAGTCCCAGGAATTGTGAGAAGAGAGGTTCAGATGTAGAAAATCTAGTAAATAGGCTGATATAATATATAATGTAGGGATATAATGAATGAATTAATTAAATAACAGAAAAAAGTTTAGCTACTCTTTAGGCATCTTTAGAAAGGCTTGTATGAGCTGGGATAAGAGAACTTTCTGAAATAAAAATAATAAAAACAGTAAAGTATGTTGCAAGTTTAGTGGCAGTATTAGCCCTTAGCAATTTAAATGACTTATTACATATAAAGAAAATACTTTGAATCGACTAGTTATAAATCTCCACTATGAAACTTTCCATGAATTTCATTCCAAGGACAATGTTTTAATCAGTGAATCATTGCACTTTTTGGAATCAGAAAGGAATGCCGAAGAGCAGATGAAAAGAAATCTGACAGCACTTGGAATGGGAATGATATTTTGTAAAATATTAGTACATGGTTCAGTGAATGCCATTTATATTCAATAGAAATATGAAGAAATAATACTATTTTATACAGGAGCTTTGCCAAATGACACCCAGAGGATTTTTGCTATTCTCAGTAAGAGGTTATGGTTTGATGTATAATCTGTAATTCAAGAGCATAACCCTGCGTACAGTGGGATGTAGAGATTTACAAAGTGAGAAGCGATGAGGGAACCAATGGTGCTAGATTTTGTCACCTATTTTAACAGTTCATGCAAAAGAATTGTGAATTATAGATGAATTACATATAATTATTTTTCCGCTTTAACTGTAGATAAAAACTCTGATATTCCAGTTTATTTTGTTTGCTCATTTTTAGCTAATAAGGACACTCTTGTAACATCTGTTCACCTTCCTGTAGTCACTTTTATTTCTGTTTTGGCTGAGGGGAATGAGTCACAGAATCGGCCTTGTTTTATTTCTGGGTCTGCCTGCTATTTAATCCCCTGGGTCTCTGACTTTCACTGCCCATCATTTTAGTTCTGCTGTCTGGCTCCTGTTCTAGTCCTTGTTTGTACTCTTTTCCTGATTCCTCTTGTTTTCTGACCTTGGCGTGTATTTTGAACATCCTTTTGTTGAACAATTTTGCTCTTGATGTTAACTTTAGGTTTGGACCCTGCTTCATGACCCTTCATTCCTCTTGTTCGATCCTTGGGACAACAGACTTGTGGAAGCAGAAGTAAAACAGTTAAAAAATGAAGGTCAGAGTTCCTCTGGGATCTGCCTGAGGAGTTGCTGGTGCCAAGTTTGTGGAAGGTAGCCTTTTTGATCCTGTGGCTTCTAACAAATGGGACAATGTTATATTTTATTCCTCTTCCCTCTAAATATAATCTAAGGCTGGGATAAAAATTGACACAAAGGAGAAATTAAAATTTACTAAAACAAATGTTCTCCTACTCTCTTATATTCACAGCCGATCTTCCAAAAATTGTAAACAAATGTAACCGCCATACACATCCATAACGATCAACCAAACTCCAATAGCTCTTCCTCCTTCGGTTACAAAAATCATACATGCTTGGCTGAGCTTCCATATTTATTTAATGTGAAGAGAGGATCACACTGCTGTCAGACCCCACAAAATGTTATAATCTAAACTATATCTCAGCTTTTTGTGGTCCTGTAAGTCTTGAATTGAAAATTATGTCTGATCCGACTTCCCTTAGAGTTAATTGGAGTCTAAAATCAGATAGTAAATATAATTTTAGGTTCTGTTGCGTTCAATAATTCCAGTATAGACATGGAAAAAAACCTTTGAAAATGGCCAAACCCCGATAAAATGACTGTGAAACACATGTTGGATGTAAGTATATAAGGATATGTGGTCTTTCTAATAATTATATTGGCTGGTTTTACTTTGCATGTTTATATTTACACTGGATCCGCTTCTGATATGCCAATGTGTACTACTAAAATGAAACACAATTAACTATTGTTTAACTTATATATTATTATGTTCTGAATTAACTATTTATACTCTAAGCACTTTTAATTGTGTTACTATAATCCCGTATCACATTGCACTTTATTATTAATTGAGATATTCATACATTGCTATCATATTTATGTATACAAACTTTTCAACTTGTACACTAAGCATTTTTGCTCACCGTTTGCACATACTGTGATACATTCTGGTTCACATAGTACCATTTCTTTGAGCTTTCTTATTCACATGAATTTTGATACTACCTTCTGACATAAATCCACATCCTCTTGAAGGATGCTGGCAGGATCTTTTTTGCCTTTTAAAAAACTTTTTTAAATATCATGGGTGCTATCGAACTAGCTAAAAGTTGCTGTTTGAATTATATGTTTGTTGTATATAGGTATCCTTGTAGGTTTAATACAGGCATTCATTTAACTATGATTAGTATTGTAAGGATGTGATGGTTTAGAAGGCAACCAGAAACTGTGTATAAATGTAATTTATAATATATATCCATGGCCAACTTCAGAGGAAAAGTACACAACAAGAAGTGCTGTTTGCTTCTTGTAGGAAACAGGTGAACTGTGGATTGGTTGAAGTCAGGACTGGCCACTGGTAGGAACTTGAATGAACCCTATGAGAGCCAAGTGCAGAGGAGGGACAACATTAAATGTATACCTTGCCCTAAGAGATTAGTTAGGATTCAAGAAGTGGCATCATGCCATATGTGTAAACCAAGAATTTGTTAACTTTGCAACTGCAATCATTAAAATATTGAAAGAAAACCATTTCCTTAGGCTCTTAGCATCTTTTGCTATTTTTTGTCATTCAGCACTACAAACACCTTAAAAAGCCGTTGCCTTTGGGTCTAATCAATAAGGTCAGTGTTACACATTCGACATTCGCGATTTGAGTGAATGGAACGGCCGAGGGTTCTTGACCCAAACTCAACAACCTCATAAACATATATAAGGCTGTTGTGTTCAGGTCTATAGATTAGAAGCTCAGTCTGGACATTGTGGTCCGTGCTCTGACCATGAATGTCAGACATGTGAAACCAGCCAAGGCATCACATAGAATGCATCAAATTAAAATCATCCACAAATTGACCCTGCCCGCAAGGGCTCACAGTCTACAGGGATGGGTGAGGATACACTAGGAGAGGGTAGAGCTGGTCGAGCGGTGGTTCAGTAGACTGAGGATCACTGCAGGTTGTAGACTGTATCATACTAACAGATATTGCCCAATGGTTTCTGGAGCTTCCTAAATTCTGAAATATCTGACTCTTGGATGTCTTCCCGTAGACTCTAAAAGCTGAGACCATTTTGCCATTTTTGATTTGTTGATAAATTAATTATATAAAAAAGTGAACCCCACTCAACCCTAATTATGGAAAAATTTCCTCTAGTAGAGGCTGGAAAACTAGGAATTGTAATTTGCTGATGCCAACCCCATTGTACTAGCAATTACCAGAATGCAGGCACCATTAACAGTCTCGTAATTCTGCTAATTTTGCCTTGTAGAGCAGTTGCAGTATGTAGAGGAGAGATATAATGATTTTATTTGCTAGACTGGAAACAGCTTTATCTGATTCGATCTTAGAACAATGACTACTAGAGATGAGCCAATTTGTTTGGATTCTGTTCCGAATATGATCGGAATTGAATATTTTTTTTACAATAATCGTCAAACACAGACGAACGTCATTAGAGTCATTGGGAGTAGAAATTACTGAATATGTTCGGAGCTGATCATAAGACATACATTCGGCACGAATATTGTTCGAATATCGCCCGAATATATCAAAATCAGATTTGGGGACAAAATCCGAAAAAAATCTCTAAAGACTACATGAAAATGCACAGCTAAGCCAGTATTGCAGCCAGTATTGCAACATGTATGATTGTAAATATAATAATAATTGTGTCACTAAGACTGGATAATGATGTAGTGTTTCTGACATTTCATTATTATTATATTTGCAATCATTGTAAATGATGGGATCTGCACATTGGCTACAGAAAAGTACAATTCTGACATGAATAAGAGCTTTACGGGATGATGAGTATATTTTGATAGTTTTCTAAATGTGGTTTTATTTAATATGAAAAAGGCAGTCAATAAAACTTGTCTACAGCAAGTACATCATTCATAGTCTTGGCAAAATCAGTAAAACTCCACCAAAACCTGCACATCAAAATAATATTTTCCAGCACTAGTTCTGATTTTTGGAACAGTAGACAACACATATTTTTCATGGTGGTTTTATAAATGAGAAGTAGCTCCTCGATGTCAGCAGCATTCATGCAGCCCCATGTAAGCACACTGCCACCACCATGTTTCACTGTAGAAAAGCACATAGAAGATTTTAGATGCATTTATCTGTGTTGGACTATCATACCCCATTCTGTGGTGTAATGTTATTTATCTATGTGTACTTTGGGGGCTGGGATGTGGGGATATTTTTGTTTCAAGCTTTCATATTTCTAAGAAGTATACAATATTAATAAGCAAAAAAAATGAATAGATGAAATGGAGACAATAGCTCATGAATCATGCTTGTTTTTCAGACTGTGGTTTTAGAGTATATGTCTGTTTGTGGCTCTTGTTTTGTTCTAGCGCTTGAGGCAAATCTTGAGAAATACAGCTGTAACATCCTGCTTTTTGCATGCTTTTTACTTTGTGTTACTAGCTTATAACATTAACTTATGAGGCTCATGGCCAGTGTCGACAGATGTATTCCATTAGTATTTTGGAGCTTACTGTATGCGTATCCACAAACATACTCAAGGACAAGTTAATGCCTCTTGCAATTCCCTTGCAGCTTCAGTTCCTTGTAAGTCTGTAATTTTTGATAGTGACTCAAATTATTCAGGTGAAGTTCATACAGTTGAATATTTTGCTAGAGCCTTCAGCACAATTGTGTATTAATCTCAGCAGAGTGATTGGACTCAGGAATGCAGATTTGGATATCTGCCCTTTGTGTCAGTGCTTCTTACACATAGGAATGAGCGAGTATACTCGTTAGCATTCGATACTCGGCGAGTAATGCGGTACTCGCGGTACTCGAATCCTAGCGAGTATTTCACTACTCACCTCGCAATATTCGGATCGCATTGTTAGCTAATCACAGTAATGCCGCAGCCTTCATGGTTGTGACATTACTATGATTGGCTGGCCGCGCAGCGTCATAGACGCATAGGCTCTAAAGACTGTGTGTGCGGAGAATGTGTGTGTGCCTGTGTGCGGGGGGTCTGTGTGTGTGTCTGCGGGTCTGTGTGTGTGTGCGTGCATGCGTGCGGGTCTGTGTGTAGGCAGGCATGGTGCGATGGGACTACAAGTCCCATCCGGCTATGTCTGCTGCAGTGACAGCATTAGTGGAGGATGGGACAGTAGTAGTCTAATGTGTTGAATAGTAAAAAAAAAACACATACACACATAGAGTAAATACTCACCATATACAGCTAATTTCACGAAGCCCTCGATCACCTGGGAAAAAAATAACAAAGAAACAATATACTCCCTGTTCCAACTCAGTCCATATAATAACAATTGTCCCACGATGATCTCCTGTGGAGAGCTGTCACATCAGCAGATGTGACCACTCTCCAGGGGTTCCGATGTACAGTGACCGGAGATAATGCTCCCGCTGTAGATCACTCCGCCGCCGAGGTCACCCGAATTCATGCCGTAAAGCACCATTGCTGCGTGAGAAATTTCTCATACAGTAATGGTGCTGTAAAGTGAGAGCACCTCGATGGCAGAGTGATCCACAGCGGAAATCTGTGTGTTTTATTTCATTAAAATACTTTATTCTGGCTGTGTCTTTTTTAACCCATTAATAACTATAGGATTAGTATTGGATAGATGTCTTATTGACGCCTCTCTATTACTTACTGGGCTTGATGTCACCTTACAATACAAATGTGACATTAACCCCTTATTACCCCATATACCACCGCTACACGGCAGTGAGAAGAGAGAGGCTAAGTGTCGGAATTGCCACACCTTAGTGGTGTGCCATTTATGGGGTGGCTGAGAGCTGGAGTTTGTAGCCGGGGGGGGCTGATATCCATGGCCCCTTTCTAGGCTATGAATATCAGCCCACAGCTGTCTGCATAGCCTATCTGGCTATTAACTATAGGGGGACCCCTCGTAATTTTTTTGGGGTCCCCCTATTTTAATATCCAGTAAAGGCTATGCAGACTGCTGCGGGCTGATATTCATAGCCTGGGAAGATCCATGGATATTAACCCCTTCCAAGGCTGTAAACATCTCCTCCCGGTCGCTGACTTTCCCTCTCTGGACTGGAAATTTGCGCAGGAGCCCACGCCATTTTCTTAAAAATTAAACAGATATTGCGTGCAGATTTTGTGTGTATTTAACTCTTTATGTACCATTTTATTAAGTTCATTACTAAACATCGGCCTTGGTATTATCTATCTATAAATATATCTATCAAGGCCGATGTTTAGTAATGAAATACTAAATAAAATAATATTTAGACTTGAGAGTCCTCAGTGGTTGATACCTTTTAATGGCTAACTGAAAAGATGGTAACAAACTGCAAGCTTTCGAGACTACTCAGGTCTCTTCATGAGGCTAGGACTAATACAAAATCTGAAGAATCACATATTTATACACCACACAGCACAGAAAAAATGCAATAGGTAAGACAAGTGTCGTGAAGCAGAACTGTCATTATGGGAGAGGGATGAACAGTTGTGGCAATAATTATTGGACTAGTTCATAGATAAGGAGTGTGAAAGTTTTATTGCCCTCTGATTGGGGTCTGGTAATGTTTTGTGATGTTATCACAGGGTCTTTGAAGCAAATTCCTTAATTGATGTAATAGGCCATAAAACCATGTGACAGGTTCATTCCAGCATTGAGAGTGTCAAAGGTCACCATCAATTTGTATTCACAAACTCTTCTATGTCTCTACATCAATTAAGGAATTTGCTTCAAAGACCCTGTGTGTTATGATTTGGTAACTGAGGAGAGCAGGCAAAAAAGGTAATACACCAGAGCAGTTGGAAACTATGAGATTGCAGTACCCTGACTAACCACCACAACTAGAGGCAGCCGTGGAGCGTTCCTACGTTGGTCCTAGACGCCTCGTCACAGCCTGAGAAACTAACTACACCTAAAGATAGAAAGAGGAAAGCTATCTGCCCCGGAGCAGATCCCCAAAGAACATAGAAAGCCCCCAAACATGTAATGACGGTAGACAAGAAGAAATACTGACACAGACAGAAAATAGTATGAGCAAACGTTGGGGCCCAAACTTACTAAATAGAAAAGGATAGGAAGGGCACTTACTGCAATCCCAAAAAACCCTGAAAAGCACCAACACTACTAATTTCAAAAACACCTGAGATTACACGACCTCTACCACCTAAATTAGTTCTCTGGTGTAACCAAAAACAAAACAGCAGCCACTGAAAAAATTGGAAAAAGCAAATGTACAAACAACAGTGGCTGAACTGAACAGAGAGGCAAAAGCCCCCAGAGGGGACCCTGAAGGCCCCCACAGAAGTGCAGGACAAGATGCAAAAATCAAGCACAAAAACAAAAAGAAGAAAATGTCTTATCTGTTAGCAGGAGATACAGACACGACACAGCAAGCTACCAAGGAAACAGGAATCAAGGATTGAGACCAGAACAATTGATCACCGGCAACCCTGATGGGAAGGTGACTCCCTTATATAAGAACAGTCAGTAACACCTGATTCCCAATCCTCACAATCTTCACTGGACAGTCCAATACCGTTTGTAACCACCAGAGGGAGCTTCTGCCCAGAACCCATCTCCAGCCTATTCACAACAGTACCCCCCCCTTGAGGAGGGGTCACCAAACCCTCATTTGAGCAACCAGGTCGGTCAGGATGAGTTCTATGATACGCACGGATGAGTCTCCTAGCATGGATGTCCGAAGCAAACACCCAAGAATTGTCTTCCTGACCATAACCTCTCCATTTAACCAAATACTGGAGTTTCCGTCTAGAAAAACGAGAATTCAATATTTTCTCAACCACATACTCCAGATTGCCCTCAACCAAAACAGGGTCAGGAGGCACAGTAGTAGGAACCACTGGCTCAACAAACCTCTTCAACAAGGACTTGTGGAACACGTTATGGATCTTAAATGTCCCTGGAAGAAGCAAACGAAAAGAAACAGGGTTAAGAATCTCCATGATCTTATAAGGTCCAATGAACCTAGGCTTAAATTTAGGAGATGCCACTCTCATAGGAATATTTCTTGAGGACAACCAGACCAAGTCCCCCACTTTAAACCGAGGACCATCAGTCCTATGCCGGTTAGCAAACCGCTGGGCCCTCTCCTGAGAGAGGGACAACCTCTCCACTACCTGGTCCCAAATCTGTTGCATACGCTCCACAACAGAGTCAACACCCGGGCAGACAGAAGCCTCCGTCTGTCCAGAAGAAAATCGAGGGTGAAACCCAGAATTACAAAAAAATGGAGACATCAAAGTGGCAGAGCTAGCCCTATTATTAAGAGCAAACTCAGCCAAAGGCAAAAAAGAGACCCAGTCATCCTGATCAGCAGACACAAAGCATCTTAGATAAGTCTCCAATGTCTGGTTTGTTCTCTCAGTTTGACCATTGGTCTGAGGATGAAACGCCGAGGAGAAAGACAATTGAACACCAATTTTAGAACAAAAGGTCCTCCAAAATCTGGAAACAAACTGGACTCCTCTGTCAGACACAATGTTCTCAGGAATGCCGTGTAAACGAACCACGTGCTGAAGGAACAAAGGCACCAATTCAGAGGAGGAAGGCAACTTAGGTAATGGCACAAGATGTATCATCTTGGAAAACCTATCGCAAATCACCCAGATGACGGTCATTCTCTGAGAAACAGGGAGGTCAGAAATGAAATCCATAGAGATATGGGTCCATGATCTCTTGGGCACAGGTAATGGCATCAACAAACCACTAGAACGAGAGCAAGGCTTGGAGCGAGAGCAAGTCCCGCAGGACTGCACAAACTCCCTGACATCACGAGACAAGGTAGGCCACCAAAAGGACCGACCAACCAAGTCCCTGGTACCAAAAATTCCGGGATGACCGGCCAATGCGGAACAATGAATCTCAGACATTACACTCTTTTTCCACTAGTCCGGGACAAACAATTTCCCAACAGGGCAGCGCTCGGGCTTATCTTCCTGGCACCCCTCCAGAGCCAGTCTCAAATTGGGCGAGATGGCGGAAAGAACTACACCCTCTTTCAAAATAACAGAAGGATCAGATAACTCAGGAGAGTCCGCCAGGAAACTCCTCGAGAGGGCATCCGCCTTAACATTTTTAGTGCCAGGAAGAAATGAAACCACAAAATTAAAACGTGTGAAAAACAAGGCCCACCTGGCCTGTCTAGGATTAAGTCGCTTGGCAGATTCCAGATAAACTAGATTCTTATGGTCAGTAAGGACCACCACCTGATGTTTGGCTCCCTCCAGCCAATGTCTCCACTCTTCAAAAGCCCACTTCATGGCTAATAACTCCCGATTACCCACGTCATAATTACGTTCAGTGGGAGAAAATTTTCGAGAGAAAAAGGCACAAGGAATACTTTTAGAGGTCTCTGGATCTCTTTGGGACAAAACGGCACCTGCCCCAATTTCAGAGGCATCAACCTCCACCTGAAATGGTAGAGAAACATAAGGCTGCCACAGAACAGGAGCAGAAGTGAATCTCTGCTTAAGTTCCTGAAATGCAGAGACTGCCTCAGGAGGCCAATTCACCACATCAGAACCCTTCTTGGTCAAATCAGTTAATGGTTTAACAATAACAGAGAAATTACCAATAAATTTACGATAAAAATTGGCAAAACCCAAGAATCTTTGAAGAGCCTTTAAAGAAGTAGGTTGGACCCAATCACAGATAGCCTGAACTTTGACCGGGTCCATTTCAATAACAGATGGGGACAAAATGAAACCCAGAAATGAGATCCTCTGAACGCCAAAAAGACACTTTGATCCCTTCACATACAGAGCATTCTCTCTCAAAATCTGGAACACAGTCCGAACATGTTTTACATGAGAGTCCCAGTCATTGGAAAAAATCAAGATATCATCCAAATAAACAATCAGAAATTTATCCACAAAATCCCTGAAAATGTCATTCATGAAGGACTGGAAGACAGAAGGAGCATTAGTGAGCCCAAAGGGCATCACAAGGTACTCAAAATGCCCTTCAGGGGTATTAAATGCCGTCTTCCATTCATCCCCGTGCTTAATGCGAATAAGGTTATATACCCCCTGAGGTCAAGCTTGGTAAACCAAGTAGCGTTTTTCACCCTGGAAAACAGATCAGAGATCAAGGGTAACGGATATTGATATTTCACAGTAATATTGTTCAAGAGACGATAATCAATACACGGCCTTAATGAACCATCCTTTTTGGCCACAAAGAAAAAACCGGCACCTAAGGGTGAAGAGGATGGTCTGATATGACCCTTCTCCAATGACTCCTTGATATAAGACCGCATAGCGTCATGTTCAGGTACAGACAAGTTAAAAAGGCGACCTTTAGGGAATTTACTACCAGGCACTAATTCAATAGCGCAGTCATAGCTCCTATGGGGAGGTAAGGATGCAGATTTACTTTCGCTAAACACATCAGAAAAATCAATCAAAAAGTCAGGAACATCCTGAGCCTGGGGGAGGCAGAGAAAACAGTAGTGTTGGTATTAACACATTGACAGCCCCAACTGGTAACAGACACAGATTTCCAATACAAAACAGGATTATGAGACTGTAACCAAGGGAAACCCAGTACGATAATGTCATGCAGATTATACAGAACCAAAAATTTGCAACTCTCCTGATGATCAGGTTCTACCCTCATTATCACCTGAGTAGAGAACTGAGGTTTATTCTCAGCCAAAGGGGTAGAATCGATCCCCAGTAGGGGAATAGACTTCCGTAGGGGTATCAAGGGAAACCCACAACGTTTAGCAAAATCAAAATCCATCAGGTTAATAGCTGCTCCAGAATCAACAAAAGCCTGAGCAGAAAATGAGGACAGAGAGCATATCAGGGTAACAGTTAACAAAAACTTAGTCTGAACACTACCCAAGACAACTGAGGAGGAAAACGTCTTCCCCGCTTAGGGCAGACAGAAATAGCATGAGAGGCATCACCACAGTAGAAACATAACCCATTGCGCTTTCGAAATTCATGACGCTGTGCCCCAGAAACCACTCTATCACACTGCATGGATTCAGAAGCAGGTTCACAAGGCAACATTATTCCACGCATACCTTTCCGCTCACGCAAACGTCTGTCAATTTGAATCGCTAATGACATAGAATCATTGAGACCAGAGGGAACAGGGAATCCCACCATAACATCCTTTACATTATCTGACAGTCCCTTCCGAAAAAGAGCTGCCAAAGCGTCGTCATTCCATTTGGTCAGGACTGCCCACCTACGGAATCTCTGACAGTATAACTCAGCGTCCTCAAGCCCCTGACTTAATGCCAACAAAGTTTTTTCAGCTTGATCAGTGACATTAGGCTCATCGTACAATAACCCCAAAGCCTGAAAAAACGCATCAACATCACTCAAAACAGGATCCCCAGGTGTCAGGGAAAAAGCCCAATCCTGAGGGTCGCCGCGCAGGAGAGAGATGACAATTTGAACCTGCTGCGCTGCGTTCCCTGAGGACTTAGATTTTAAGGCAAAAAACTATTTACAGTTATTTTTGAATTTCAGAAACTTAGCTCGATCCCCTAAAAACAAATCTGGCATGGGAATCCTAGTTTCCACAACAGGCAACCTAGCAAGATAGGTAGCAATACTCCGAACTTCAGTGGCAAGCTAATCCACACGGCCAGACAACTGTGCAAACTCCATTGAGGAAAAAAAAATATCCTTCTCAGCACCCAGAGATACAGAGGGAAAAAAAAAATATGCAACAAACAGAAAAAAAAAATCTCTGACAACTCTGACAACTTTTTTCTTTCACAATATTTTTCCCTTCTGTGAGTACCATATAATTTTCAGTTTAGGCCAGTGATACTGTTATGATTTGGTAACTGAGGAGAGCAGGCAAAAAAGGTAATACACCAGAGCAGTTGGAAACTATGAGATTGCAGTACCCTGACTAACCACCACAACTAGAGGCAGCCGTGGAGCGTTCCTACGTTGGTCCTAGACGCCTCGTCACAGCCTGAGAAACTAACTACACCTAAAGATAGAAAGAGGAAAGCTATCTGCCCCGGAGCAGATCCCCAAAGAACATAGAAAGCCCCCAAACATGTAATGACGGTTAGACAAGAAGAAATACTGACACAGACAGAAAATAGTATGAGCAAACGTTGGGGCCCAAACTTACTAAATAGAAAAGGATAGGAAGGGCACTTACTGCAATCCCAAAAAACCCTGAAAAGCACCAACATTACTAATTTCAAAAACACTTGAGATCACACGACCTCTACCACCTAAATTAGTTCTCTGGTGTAACCAAAAACAAAACAGCAGCTGTTGTGAATGAGTTTGAGATGAGTTCTGAGCAGAGGCTCCCTCTGGTGGTTACAAGCGGTGCTAGTGAAGATTGTGAGGACTGGGAATCAGGTGTTACTGACTGGTCTTATATAAGGGAGTCATTTTCCCATCAGGGTTGCCGGTGATCAATTGTTCTGGTCTGAATCCTTCTTTCCAGTTTCCCTTGTAGCCTGCTGTGTCGTGTCTGCATCTCCTGCTAACAGATAAGACATTTTCTTCTTTTGTGTTTTTGCTGTATTTTT
>JARQOD010000001.1:135350667-135401577 GCA_033576555.1 Oophaga sylvatica | reverse complement strand
TTTTGGAAAATAGACCCCACAAGGAACTTATTTAGATGTGTGGTGAGCGCTATGAAGCCCCAAGTGCTTCACAGAAGTTTATAATGTACAGCCGTAAAAACAAAAAAATCTTATTTTTTTTACAAAAATAATATTTTCGCCCCCAGTTTTTTATTTTCCCAAGGGTAACAGAAGAAATAGGACAAATTTCACAATAACTCTTGGGGTCCAGAGTACGCTGATACCCCATATGTGGGGATAAACTACTGTTTGGACGCATGGCAGAGCTCAGAAGTGAAGGAACACCGTTTGACTTTTTCAACGCAGAATTGGCTGGAATGGAGATCAGACGCCATGTCACATTTGGAGAGCCCCTGATGTGCCTAAACAGCGGAAACCCCCCAATTCTAACTCCAACCCTAACCCCAACACACCCCTAACCCTAGTCCCAACCCTAATCCCAACCCTAACCCTAATCCTAACTCTAACCCTAATCCTAACTTTAGCGCCAACCCTAACCCTAACTTTAGCCGAAACCCTAACCCTAACCCTAATGGGAAAATGGAAATAAATACATTTTTTTTATTTTATTATTTTTCCCTAACTAAGGGGGTGATAAAGGGGGGTTTGATTTACTATTTATAGCGGGTTTTTATGATTGGCAGCTGTCACGCTAAAAGACGCTTTTTATTGCAAAAAGTAGTTTTTTACATCGCCACATTTTGAGAGCTATAATTTTTGCATATTTTGGCCCACAGAGTCATGTGAGGTCTTAATTTTTGCGGGACGAGGTGACGCTTTTATTGGTACCATTTTTGAGCACGTGACATTTTTTGATCGCTTTTTATTTCGATTTTTGGGAGGTTAGAATGAACAAAAATCAGCAATTCATGAATTTCTTTTGGGTGAGGCGTTTTTATTGTTCCGCGTGTGGTAAAATCGATAAAGCAGTTTTATTCTTCGGGTCAGTACGATTACGGCGATACCTCATTTATATCATTTTTTTATGTTTTGGCGCTTTTATAGAATAAAAACAATTTTATATAAAAAATAATTATTTTTGCATCACTTTATTCTGCGAGCTATAACTTTTTTATTTTTTTGCTGATGATGCTGTGTGATGGCTCGTTTTTTGCGGGACAAGATGACGTTTTCAGTGGTACCATGCTTATTTATATCGGTCTTTTTGATCGCGTGTTATTCCACTTTTTGTTCAGCGGTATGATGATAAAGCACTGATTTTTTGCTTCGTTTTTATTTTATTTTTTTAAGGGGTTCACAAAAGGGGTTAACTAGTGGGACAGTTTTATAGGGGGGGTCGTTACGGACGCGGAGATACCATATATGTGTACTTTTATTGTTTTATTTTTTTTATTTACAATAAGTAATGAATTTATTGGGGAATATTTTTTTTTTTTTTATTTATTTTGGATTTTTTTTTACACGTTTATTTTTACTTTTTTTTACTTTGTCCCAGGGTGGGACATCACTGTATTTCATCAGATCGCTGGTGTGACAGTGTGCACAGCACTCTGTCACACCAGCGATGTGACAGGCAGTGCAGGACGCTTCCTCATGCCTGCTCTCGGCAGGCACTGAGGAAGCCGCCTCCCTCCAGGACCCCAGCGCCATCTTGGATCCGGGTCCTGGGAGGGAGGAAGACCTCAGAGCAGCGCGATCACATCGCGCTGCTCTGAGGGTCTCAGGGGGCGCGCAGGGAGCCCCCACCCTGCGCGATCCTCCCCTGTGCCCCCAGTACACCGCGATCATGTTTGATCGCGGTGTGCAAGGGGTTAATGTGCCGGGAGCGGTCCGTGACCGCTCCTGACACACAGTCACGGATGTCAGCTGTGATAATCAGCTGACACCCGGCGGCGATTAGCTGCGCTCCCTCCGGGAGCGCAGCTAATCGCCTATGACGTACTATCCCGTCCATGGTCAGAATGGCACGGGTTTTATGGACGGGATAGTACGTCTAATGTCAGAGAGAGGTTAATTACACCAGGTCCCTACTTTACCCATAAATGCAGGCATTACTGACAGAGGTGCATATTCACCCAGAAATTCAGATATCAGCCTAATAGAGGTATGTTCACATTAGGTCAGGGACTCACCAGAATTGAGACCACCTTGACGATGGTTGGTGGGCTTTAAAATGTTTGGCCAAATGTTTATACTAAGCGTCTCAAATTTTTCCTTATATTCCAAAGCCATATTGCTATTCTAAATTTCATGTGTTCCATGTTGTCATGCTTTAGTATGCTTGAGTGCAGCCTTTTTTTGTATGTTTTACATGGGGGTAGCTTCCCTTGGTTTGCACCTAGTTCACATTGGTCTGGATGTGCCAGTCAGGTTTTTTTGTCTTTTTTTAAAGATACTGTTAGGCTCCTCAGTCTGGAAGACCAGTGTGTGTGGTATATGGGCAGGAAATGCAGGAAGTCCTCTTCCTCCACATAATTAACCCCAGCTTCTTCCAGATCAGGCAGCATCCAAAGATACTTAACAGACAAGGCAGGCTCTGCCCCAGATCAAGATTCTAAAATGGCATCTGATGCTTCCTCTCGCACTGCCTCCCCTACCTCACAATAGGATCTCTTTAGAGAAAATATACAAGAAGACGCAGGAAGGAAAGACACCCACTCCAACACCTCTTATCTGCCTTCACCAAGCTTTGCTAATGCCACTGCGGTGACATCATCTCAGAATCTGGCATTGATGATGAAAGAAAACAAAGATCTCCATTCTCAAATGCAGAATATTCTGACCAAAACAGATATGGAAGGTATATTACTCACTTGGAAAATCTATTTAAGTCTGAGAAACAAGGCCTGAATACCTCAATCTCACAAGTCTCCGATAGAGTGACCCAGTTGGAATCTTCCTCTGCCACAGCTGCCGCAGAACAAAAGGTGCAAAGTCAAAGAACGCCATTCTACACAGATTGACTCATTATTTGATATGATAGAGGACCTCGAGAATTGAAACTACAGCAATAATGTTCGCATACGGGGTTTGCCTGAAGCAACTGGCATCTTCAATACACTCCTAGAAAGTCCACCTATCGAAGAAATACTTATTGACAGAGCACATAGAGCTTTAAGCCCCCGCTACAATGACTCAGACATCCTCAGAGATGTAATTTACCATGTTCATTATTTCAAACCCAAAGAAGAAGTTATGAGACCTGCTCGGTCCAAAGGACCAATGGATTTTTATGGGGCCCATTTACATTTTATGGCGGACCTACAGTATCTAGGTGAACCTTAGCAAAACGTAGGGCTCTGCACCCACTGTTGGAAGTTCTGAGAGAAAGACATATCCCCTGCTTGTGGGGTTTTCCCTTGCAATTACAAGTGCGCAACCAGCATGGAACTTTCTTTCTGAGGAACCCACACGGATTGCGGTCATTCCTAGAGTTCCAGGTTCTGTCAGAAATTACTATGTCTGATTGACCCACACACACATTGACTCCTTCGGACTCCTACGTGAATTGAGGGCAAGTACAACAATCCCAAAGACCTAGAAGACGACCATCCTCTCGTTCTCGTCCAGTTGAACAATGATATCATTGGTTCTTTCTGTTTCATTCTAGGAGATTCAATGAAAGCTTGTCTATTGAATTTTATATATCACTTACCAACTTCTTTTTTTTGGTGTTTATATTGTGAACTTAGGTATAATTGGACCCGTTAGAACCATAAGACACTTTATTTTATATAATGTGATCTGTACTGTGGACATCCGAGGGTGATATCATTCGATATACCTTGCCTTTGAAGGAGATTCACTGAGTCCTTAGAGTAATAAGTTAGACACAAATATGCGATCTACATCATGTGAATGTAAGATTTATGAACATACAAGTAGATACCTGTAGTTATTATAATAGACTAACACAACTTTCAGAAACACCCAATGGTCTAGAACAGGGTTCGACAAACCCAGGCGCCAGGTCGCCAGTGGCACCTAGAAAATCATGCCTGGCGCCGGGCAGTAGTGTAGCTACCGGGGGGCAGAGGGGGCGGTGGCCCCGGGTCCCGCGCTCGGAGGGGGCCCACCCGGAGCTACGCTACTGTAACTGTATCGGCGTGCACAGCGCGCAAACACAGTTACATTCTGCGGCAGAGCAGGGAGAATCGCTCTCCCTGCTCTGCCGCCGGCCGCTATGGGGCCCCTGAGCAGGCGGTGGGGGGCCCGGCGCCAGCAGTGGGTCCCCCGCCCGTCATCGGAGGGTCAGCTGTATCGGCATCCAGCCGATACAGCTGACCGCATTGAGAGAGAAGGAGCGATAGCTCCTTCTCTCCCATAATCCCCCTCTCAGCGTCTGACAGCGGGCGCGATGACGTCACTGCCCGGCGCCGGCACTCAGACGCTGAGAGGGAGAGCAGTGAGCAGTGCAGGAGCCTGGAGCAAGAGAGGTGAGTACAGGATTTATTATTTTTGTAAAGGGGGCTGCATTATATTACAGAGCAGAGGCTCCATATGGGGGTACATTGTAAATAAGGCTGCCTATGGGGGTGCATTATAAATAAGGCTGCCTATGGGGGAGTGCATTACAATATAGAGGCTACCTATGGGGGTGCATTATATATAAGACTGCCTATGGGGTGCATTATAAATAAGGCTGCCTATGGGGGACTGCATTACAATATAGAGGCTCCCTATGGGGGTGCATTATATATAAGACTGCCTATGGGGTACATTATAAATAAGGCTACCTATGGGGTTGCATTATAAATAAGGCTACCTTTCGGGTGCGTTATAAATAAGACTGCCTATGGGGTGCATTATAAATAAGGCTGCCTATTTGGTGCATTATAAATAAGGCTGCCTATGGGGTGCATTATAAATAAGGCTGCCTATGGGGGAGCGCATTATAACCAAGTTTGTTAAAAAAAAATTCTGGCTCCTAAATTTTTTGGCTTGCTCCTAGATTCTGAACAACTTTGTCGACCCCTGGTCTAGAATGAACGCTGAGATATGCTCTAATAGGGTTAATTACTGCATTTTCCTTTCCTTGCAGGTTGCCTAGTGTTATGCATCTTTAAATGGGCATGATCCTTGTGATAGTGGAAACATAGGGTTCTTGTTTTTGTTAGCGTTTGTATATGCTTCTTACAAACTTTATTGTGTCCGGGCCAAGATCCCCAGGAGTTATTCAATGTTGCCTTGAAAGACACTCCCCAATTAGGGCAAATTGTTTTATACAAGTTTACTTGGGAAAGACTTCGCTAACGCAGGGTTTCCTTTTCCCTTCTTTTCATCCTCGGCCTAGGATAGAGGATTTGGCCTATTCTATATATAGGCTTATTTCAACCTCTTCTATCTTTATTCTTTACCTATATCTTCCCTATATCTGTCCTTTCTTCCTTGTCCATCCACCCAGACTAAGTTGAAATTGGTAATATCAGACTTTTCATCAATTAAGGTAACTACTCTAAATGTTAGAGGGTTTGAACCCACAGGTGTTTTACAGAAGTTTATAACCTTAACCCATAAAAATAAAAAAATTACACTTTTGACAGATAAATCTTTTTTAGCTCCAAATTTTGCATTTTTAGAAGAGAAACAGGAGAAATTGCTCCATTCAATTTGTTGTGCAATTTCTCGTGAGTGCGCAGATACCCAATATATGGAGGAAAACAATTGTTTGGGCGCATGGCAGGGCTTGGAAGGGAAGGAGCGCCGTTTGACTTTTGTAGTGCAAAATTTGCTGGAATAATTAGAGGACGCCATATCGTGTTTGGGGAGCCCCTAATGTGCGGAAACAGTGTAAATCCCCCACAAGTGACACCATTTTGGAAATTAGACCCCTCTGGGAACTTATCTAGATTTGTATTGAGCACCTTGAACCCCCAGGTGCTTCACAGAAATTTATAACGTTAAGCCGTGAAAATAAAAAAAATCACATTTTTCCCACAAAATGTTTTTTAGCTCCAAATTTTTTATTTTCACAAGGGTAACAGGAGAAAATGGACCCAAAAATCTGTTGATCAATTTCTCCTGAGTTCACTGATAGCCCATATGTCTTCAAAAACTACTTTTGACGCACAGTGCAAAGCTCAGAAGGGAAGAAACACCATATTACAGTGCAGATTTTGCTGCACTTTTTTTGAAGGTGCCATGTTGCATTTGCAGAGCCCCTGAGGTGCCAATACAGCAGAACCCCCCATAAGTGACTCCATTTTACAAACTAAACCACTCAAGTAATTCATCTAGGGATGCAGTGATTATATTGATACCACATGTGTGTCACAGACTTTTACACCATTGAGCTATGAAGATAAAACACTTTACATTTTTACCACCAAGATTGTGTCTTAGCCCCAAGTTTTACATTTTTATACTGGGAAATGGGTAAAAATGGCACCAAAATTTGTCCCACAATTTCTACTGAATGTGGCAATGCCCCATATGTGGCTGTACCGTACTACTTAGCCATATTGAGACACTCGGGAGGGACAAAGCGCTATTTGCCTCCTGGAATGCAGATTTTCCTAGAATAGTTTGTGGATTCCATATAAAGAGCCCCTAAGTGTTAGAAAAGCAGAATCCCCCCTCAAGTGACCCCATTTTGGAAATTATAGCCCTTTGGGAATTTATCTACAGATGTAGTGACAATTTTGACTCAATGGGTATTTTCCAGAAGTCGATGTTGCTGAGTGAAAATTGCAAACTGCCGTTATAGTGACCAGTATGCTGAAGTGACCATTACGTTCCAGTCACCAGTACATTATGCCCAGCTCATACTTCTGGAGACTTCTGGAGGCTTATTAGCACTACAGAAATGGAGGCTTATTAGCACTACAGAAATGCCAAACATGCAGGCACTAAATGTCGTTTAGCCACACTGGGGCTCAGAAGGGAGGGGGGGCATTTGGATTTGTGAGCAGAGAATTTGCTGAATTTCTTTTGAAGGGGCGAGGAGCCATTTTGCTTTTCCAGAGTCTTTTTGCTACCAGTAACATTGAAGCCCTGATATATTTCCATTAACAGATGACGGACCTGATTGAGGGTTTGCTTTTTTGTGGATTGAGTTGAAGCTTTTATTGGGAACATTTTACATAATATTCATGATCACATTTATCCGGCACTCTACACTGAGCACTTGCATCAGGGTTTCCATCTAAATCTCTGAGTGACGTGACAGATGAAACCCTGATGCATCTATTAACTATAATGAGGCAGCACAGTTACTCTGGACTCCGTCTGGCCTCGGTTCAGCGGTGTCCTTCTTTTCAGAAGTGCAGCTAAACTGTGGCCAATGGCACTTTTATGTAATCCTAAAAGGACGGACACTGCCGGTTCACAGGTCCTATGGCATCCACAGTGCCTCCATCTGCCTCATTATAGGGAATTCTCTGCCAGAGGTTCTGTCTGATTCACATATTTCAGAGATTTACACGGAAACTCCGGTGTAAGCTCTCAGCGTATAGCACAGTAAAAATGTGCGCTGAGCCTTACTGCGATCTTTGGGAGGCAGAATGAAAAAATCAACATGTGAAGAATTGGTTTTATTTATTTTTTACGTCGTTCCTCATGCGGTATCAGTGATATGGAGACTTTATTCTTCGGCTCAGTGCGATTACAGCAATACCAGATTTATATCTGGTTTTTGTATTTGGCTGCTGTCACACACTAAGGCTAGTTTCACACATCCGTTTTTCCCCTTGCGGCGCCCCCGGCATTTTCCCGCAGCGCCGCATCTGAAAATCTGATGCGCCGCATGCGGCTTTTTTCGCATTGACATGCATTAGCGCCGCATGGCGCCGCATGTCAATGCGTTGCATGCGGTTTTGTCCGGATGCGGAGCAAATGTACATTGCGGCGTCCGGAAAAAACGCTGCATGTAACGTTTTTTTTTTTTTGCCGGATGGTTTCTTATCTCTCCAAGCATCAGAAACCATCCGGCAAAAAAACGCATTTTGGGCGCCGGAAGTGTGAAAGCTTTTCACATGCGGCGCTGCGGCTAAATGCCGGGGGCGCCGTTTAGGCGCCCGCCGGATGTGTGAAAGAGGCCTAAAAGACACTTTTTATTGTGAAAACTAGTTTTTGCATCACCATATTTTGAGAGCTATAATTTTTCCATATTTCGTCCGACAGAGTCATGTCATGGCTTGTTTTTTGTGGGATGAGCTGACATTTTTACTGGTACCATTTTCGGGCACATGACATTTTTTGATCGCTTTCTATTCTGATTTTTGTGAGACAGAATGAGCAAAAACCAGCAATTCAGGAATTGTTTTTTTTTTTTTTTATACTCTTCCACATGTGGTAAAATTAGTAAGGCAGCACAGCTTTATTCTTTGGATCAATACGATTACAATGATAGCCTGTTTATATTTTTTTTTACGTTTTGGCGCTTTTACACAATAAAAACTATTTTATAGAAAACATAATTATTTTTGCCTCGCTTTATCCTTTTATTTTCTACTATTGGAGCTGTATGACAGCTTGTTTTTTGCGGGACAAGATGACGTTTTCAGCTGTACTATTTTTATTTACATTTGTCTTTTTGATTGCGTTTTATTGCACTTTTTGTTCAGCGGTAAGATGATAAAGCATTGTTTTTTGCCTCATTTTTTATTTATTTTTTATGGTGTTCACAGAAGGGGTTAACTAGTGGGACAGTTTTATAGAACGGGTCGTTACGGACACGGCGATACTAAATATGTCTACTTTTATTATTTTGTATTTACATAAATAAATGTATTTATTTGAAAAATATTTGGAGATTTTCAAAAAATATTTTTGCACTTCTTAATTTATTTTTTTTTAACTTTTTTACATTGTTCCAAGACGGGACATTACTGTATGTCATCAGATCAGACCAGCATCTGAAGGAGGTGTATCAGGTCCTGCTGTCTGCAGGTACTGCAAAGCCACCTTCCCTGAAGGACCCTGCGTCCATCTTGCGGCCAGAGGACTTTATGGAGACCATCAGGACAGTGCAATCGCATTGTGTTGTCCTGATGAAATCACGCAGGGAATGAGTTCCCTGCGAGATGCTCCTATATGTCGCTGTCAGTACTGACAGCGGCATCAGAGGAGATAAATGCCTGTGATCAGTACTAACACTGATCCTGGGTGTTGCTATGGGGTGTCAGCTCTCACACAGAGATGACACCTGCCCCCCGATCGCCGCGGCGCTCAGAGTGAGACCTCGCTATCGTGCCAGCTTACATGTACTGCTGTTTGCAAGAACGTAGCTCCCGCAGAGCAGTACATGTATGGTGCATGTCGGGAAAGGGTTACGAAGATGAAAATAGGACCACTAAATCTGCTATGTAAAATTGGATGCACCAAGCGACAGATACAGGTGAAAAAATACACAAAGATACAGTGGTTTGCAAAAGTATTTACCTCAAAGGGAATTTTTTTGTGCTTTGCTATCTTAAAACTTGGAATTTCACTGTTTTTTTTAGGGTTTGCATCAGTTCATGTAAAGAACATGCCTACAACTGCGAACATTTGGTTTTCTTTTTCTTATGAAGCAAGCAACAAACAGTACAAAATTACCGAAAATGTCAGTGTGCATAACTGTTCACCCCATAAAGTCAGTACTTTGTAGAGCCTCCTTTTGTGGCAATTACAGCTGCAAGTCACTTTAGATAAGTCTCTATGAGCTTTCCACATCTTGCTACTGGGATTTTTGCCAATTTCTCAAGGCAAAACTGCTCCTGCTCCTTCAGGTTAGATGGTTTTCACTGGTGAACAGCAATCTTCAAGTGTGACCACAGATTCTCAATTGGGTCAAGGTCTGGATTTTGACTAGGCCACTTCAAAACATTTACATGTTTCCCTTAAACCACTCAAGTGTTTCTTTAGCAGTCTGCTTTGGGTCATTGTCTTGTTGGAAGGTGAACCATCCTAGTCTCAAATCATTGATTGAAACAGGTTTTGATCAAGAATATCCCTGTATTTTGCCCCATCAAACTTCAACTCAACGTTTACCTTGGTGGCAAAAAAGTTCAATTTTAGTCTCATCTGACCACAGCACCTTCCTCCATACATTTGGGCAGTCACATGTCTTTTGGCAAACTCAAAACAAGCCTTACAATTTTTCTGTTTTAAGGCCCCTTTCACACATCAGTTTTTTGCCATCAGTCACAATCCGTTGGCTGCGACTGATGTGTGAAAGGGCCTAAGTAAAGGCTTTTTTTGCCTACTGTTCCATAAAAGCCACCTCTATGGAGTGTACGGCTTTTTGTGGTCGTATGGACAGATGCTCCAGTCTTTGCTTGTGAACTCTGCAGCTCCTTCAGGGTTACCTTTGCTCTCTATTCTGCCTGTCTGAGTAATGCCCTCCTTGCCTGGGCTGAGGGTTTGGGTGGTCGGTCTTCTTTCTTGCCAGGTTTTTTGTGGTGCCATGTTCTTTGCACTTTGATGGATTTGATGGTGCTCTGGGGATCCTCAAAGATTGGGATTTTTTTATAAACACGTGCATACAATCTCCTCACCGGAGGTGCCGGTATTCTAGGGGCTTATTTCAGCCGAGCCCTAACACATGCGTGCAAGATCACCCTGGCACAAAGCACATAATGTGATTGACACTAGCGCATGGCGGCACGACCATGCCACCCTTTTATAGTAGCAACTACAGGACCTTCCTGGCGGACCAATAGGAGCTGCTGCAGTACCTGAGCATGTGACCCCTGATCTCCAATGAGAGATCTTACTCTGGGCATGTTCAGAAGGGGAAAGCAAGGACTTTGCCCTAAAGACGTCTGCTCGCCGCTAACCAGTACTGGCTACAATAGCAGAGCCTGGAGGAGCAGCAGTAATCCTCTGCACAATGTTAGACTGGGCGAGACGCTGGGACCAACGTCTAAGCTGAACAGAGTCCACTGCGGCCGGAGACGGATGGGAGACCGCAGCAGGGACGGCTCGAGATTCCCCTTGTGCAGAAGCGAGAACTCGACCCCTAACACCAGCTCCCTGCATCAGTGCGCTGGTATCCAATGTACACTGCGGGTAACTAGGCGACGTTACCCGCAGTGTCGCTGTCCTGATCGCTGCCTGTTTGGCAGCTCAGCAGCGATCATGTAGCGACACACCAGCGATACTGATCGTTGTCGGGATCGCTGGTATATCGCTATGTGAGACGGGGCCTTAATGGTGTTGCAGCCCCTTTGGCCTTTCAAAAAGGGAAAGATGTGTATATACTGACAGAGCATGTGACACTTTGATTTCACACCAGTGGACTTCCTTTCACTTATGAAGGTAATTGCCTGCTCCAGAAACTTTTAAGGGCTTCATTGCAAAAGGGTAAATACATAGGCACATGCCAATTTTTAGTTATTTGATCCTATAAATTTAATTTATGCTTATATTTTTCTCACTTCACTTTACCAAACTATTTAGTGCTGATGCATCACACAAAAATTGGATTACAAAAATATTTAAACACAGGTTATAATGTAACAAAATAACTATTTTTATCTGCCATTTTAATCCTTCAGTCCCTCTTTATATTCCACAAAAGTGCTCAGATACAGTAATATTCTATTATTTTTTTCATTTAATGCTTTCTGTGTTGCTGCTGTCATAAAGAAAAATTAAAATCTATAAGACATCTCCAGAGACAGGACATATCACCCTCAAATTGAACATATGGGATTAATAATAGCTGGGAAGAGAGAAATTAATTATAACTAGGCTAGTAAGAACACCTCAACCTCTATTGAATTAGGTGTCTTCTGCAGTGAGCAGGTTATTGCAACAGGAGATCTACTTTGGGAGTTGTACACCTAAATGAGTATACGTTAACTCAGAAGTGAAGCACCTTTCCAAGGGAATAGCTTCCTTTGCTCAAAACACTGGTCCTAAGACTTTTATGAACCAGTGGTCAGTGATGAATATTGGGGTGTGCTGAAATCCGATATTTATGGAAGATATATTTTCGGCGTCATACACTCATTCACTCACTTCACCGTAAGACTGGCAGAACCCCTCCAACTTAATATTGGCCAAAGGATGGTGCTATCCATGCCATGGTTCATCTCTATAGACAAATAAAATCGCGATAAACATGACAATATCTACAACTGAAAATTTTAGCATACCTAGCACATCCCACAAACTAACCCACATATGACCTCACTAAAAGGATGTATGAAGATGTAACTGTGATCTAATAAAAAGCAAAATTTGGGTGTCTGCCTTGGTCATTCTGGAAGACATAGTTCACTGTGAGAGTAGTCCATTTTCCCAATTGAGAGTGCTGCCCTCCATAAAAATAAAAGCCACTCTTGCAAAATCAGGTTTAGTAATTTTCTTTCTCTATTCATTTTTATCACAGGTAATTTTATATACTGTATTGTGTTCCCCACATTTTGTATCATCATTGTACATTTTTTTATATATCTTTTGGGATTAAATGTAATTGCTGTTAGGGATCGAGTTCCCACTGCTGCACAAGGGGAATCTCGAGACATCCCCGCTGCGGTCCCCCATCCGTCTCGGCCGCAGTGGAGCCTGCTCAGCAGAGACGTCGGTCCCAGCGTCTCGCCCAGTCTAATACTGTGCAGAGGATGACTGCTGCCTCCCCAGGTCCTGCCATTGTAACCAGTGCAGGTCAGCGGCAAGCAGACGTAGTTGGGACTAAGTCCTGTGTGTTCCCTTCTGAGCATGCTCAGGGTAAGATCTCTCATAGGAGATCAGGGGTTACATGGCCGGGTACTGCAGCGACTCCCATTGGTCCTCCAGGAAGGTCCTGAAGCTGCTTTAGTTCTGGAGCAGCTTTCCCATTGGTCCTTTTCTGGAAGGTCCTGTAGCTGCTACTATAAAAGGTGTGAATGACCGTACGGCCGTGCGCTAGTATCAAATCTGTTACGTGCTTGCGCCAGTGTGGTCATGTATGCATGTGGTTAGGTCCGACTGAAGCCCCTAGAATACCGGCCCCTCTGGTGAGGAGTTTTGTATGCACGTGTTCAGGGCTTGGCTGAAAACGCCATTAGAATACCGACTACTCCGGTGAGGAGATTATTGCTTGTATTCTGATTGCATGACCACAGACTGCAAACCGCTTAGCAGTCATCTGTGTCCCCTGTGAGTCTGACAGGACACAGTCTTTGTCACAGCGGCTCTGTGAATTAACAGAGTCCGCTTATATCGCCATATAGCGCTGCAACATTTTAGTTAGCGACTCTGTGGAATAACAGAGTTCGCCCATACCGCCTTATAGCGCTATGGCGTTTACATCTGCGACTCTGCGGGATAACAAAGCTCGCTCATACTACCTATTTGCGCCATCTTACTAGCAGCAGACTCTGCAGACCCCCGGAAGAAGGCACTGCGCCGAAACGCGCGTTGGGGTGGCAGGGACGCGGTCTCACTCAGGTATTCAAGCCGGGCCATGTGTTTATTTTACTGGTAACATGGACCGTTTTTGTGTTAATGTTGTACTCTAGTCCTGACTTTGATGTGTGTGTATCACTCCTATTTACATTGTCATCTCATGTGACTAGTCACTGTATGCATTTTTACTTGGTCCTTTAATTACCATTGTTATTTATGGTACCCTTCATGAGCTTGTTCCCTGGTGTCTCCGCTTTCCCTGTTCAGTCGGTTTCTCACTGCCATCCTTGGTATATTTTAATTATTGTTGTTTATTTTCAATAAAATTTTGTATTTTTCTAATATGAGTAGTGCAATTTCCTTTATTTGATTTCCATTTATCTGCACGTTATACTCTATGTATATCCTGTATTACACCCTCTTGGTGTTTTTTGGTCTGGTTTATAAGATTGACTGCATGGTGGACCCCGGGCTGTGAACACACCTCTCCTTAATATCTATTAGGTGCGTTCTGCAGGCCCTTAACATAATACTAGGACCAGGGTCTGGCTAGTAAAATGGCGGATGACCAGCGTCTACAGCAGTACATTCAGCAGCTGGAGGGTAGATTGGCGGCTCTTGAGCGCACCTCAGCTGTGGATGTTACTGCAGTCGCTGTTCAGGCTGCTAGCGTAGCTGCAGCCAGTTTGTCCTCTGCCACCTCTGCCCCTACATTATCCCACCTCCAGCTTCCTGGTGACTGCAAGCAATGTCGGGGATTCATGAGTCAGTGCTCTATACAGCTCGAGCTTCTGACTGCATGTTTCCCCACGGATCGGGCACAAGTGGGTTTTGTATTATCTCTCCTGTCGGGCAGAGCGTTGGAGTGGGCAACGCCGCTGTGGAAGCGTGACGATCGTGTGGTGCGGAGTGCTCCGCGTTTCTTGGAGGCTCTTAAAAAGATCTTTTTAGGACCTTAGGTCACCCACGATACGGCACTCCAACTGCTGGCAATGTCACAGGGTTCGACTTTGGTCAGTCAGTTTTCCGTCCAATTTCGGACTCTGGCCTCTGAGCAAGAATGGCCCGATAAAGTCCTCATTCCAGTCTACTGGAGAGGACTGGGGGACCATGTTAAGGACGCTTCGGCTACCAGGGAGATTCCCGCCACACTGGAGAAGCTTATCTCCATATATACCCGCATCGACCTCCATTTTCATGAGCGGAGGTTGGAGCAGATCCAGTGTAGGCAGAGGTTTCGGCTGGCTCCCACCTTTGCCAAACCTCTCGAATTCAGGCGTCCGTACCCAAAGAGGCCATGGAGGTTTCTCGAGCGTGACCTAAGTCTCGGACCGCTCCAGCATCCGTGGTCTGTAATGTGTGCCAACAGCAGGGGCATTATGCCAACCAATGTCCACAGCGGTTGGGTAAACGGTCGCGCCCAGTGACCATGGGAGCAAGGTCACTAGACGCAGCGGCTTTTGCCTCGAGAGTGCTCTTTAAAGGGATAATTACCCTAGGTTCATCCACTCTTCCCGTCAAGCTTTGTGTGGACTCTGGGGCAGAGGGGAATTTTATGTCCTCCACCTTTGCTTCTCGCCACACCATGCCTCAGGTGTTGCTCGCCGAGCCAGTGATGGTACGGGTGCTGAATGGATCGACACTGCCCACACAAATCACCCATCAGACTGTCCCTCTCACCCTGTCTATGTCTCCTTCCCATCAGCAGAATATGTCATTTTTTATCCTTCCTGAGGGTAAAGACTAGGTTTTGCTGGGAATACCTTGGCTCCGTCTCCACTCTCCCCATATTGAGTGGTCTAGTGGGTTGGGGTGATTCGTGTAGAGGCAAATGTGTCAGGGAGTGCGTTCAGGTCACCACCACAGAGATACCCGTAGACCTTACGCCTCTTCCCGAGTGTTATCGGTCGTACGCAGACGTTTTCTCCAAGAAGGCTGTGGAGACGCTTCCGCCTCATTGCCCATATGACTGCCCTATTGACCTCTTGCCTGGTGCAGAACCTCCATGGGGAAGGGTTTATCCCCTCTCTATTCCTGAGACGGAGGTCATGTCCCAGTATATTCAGGAAAATCTGGCAAGAGGGTTCATTAGGAAGTCGGTGTCACCAGCAGGGGCTGGGTTCTTCTTCGTGCAGAAGAAGAACAGAGAATTACGTCCGTGTATTGACGACAGGGGTCTTAACGCCATCACCGTTAAGAATAAGTACCCGTTGCCCCTGATTTTTGAGCTCTTTGATAGGCTCCGGGGAGCAAGGGTATTTACTAAACTGGATCTGCGGGGTGCCTATAACCTGATTCGCATCCGTGAGAGGGACGAATGGAAGATGGCTTTTAATACCAGGGATGGGCATTATGAATATCTGGTGATGCCCTTCGGGCTCTGTAATGCCCCAGCCGTTTTCCAAGACTTTGTCAATAACATCTTCCGGGATATGCTCTCCACCTCAGTCATAGTCTATCTGGATGATATTCTCATCTTCTCTCCTGATATTGACTCCCACCGGAAAGATGTCTGCAGAGTCTTCGACCTCTTACGGGCAAATTCCCTTTATGCAAAGTTGGAGAAATGTGTATTTGAGCAGGAGTCTTTACCTTTCCTGGGCTATATCATCTCCGCCCAGGGATTGGCTATGGATCCTGCCAAACTACAGGCTGTGATGGACTGGCAAAAAAAACATTCTCCTAAAGCGGTGCAGCGCTTTATGGGGTTCATTAATTACTATCGCCAGTTCATTCCCCATTTCTCAACTTTGGTAGCTCCCTTGGTAGCCCTCACCAAGAAGGGAGCCAATCCCAAATTGTGGTCTGAGGAGGTCTCCAAGGCTTTCTCTTCTATTAAGTCTCATTTTGGTAGTGCTCCCATCCTACATCGCCCCGATGTTGATAAACCATTTATATTGGAGGTGGATGCCTCATCTGTTGGTGCTGGAGCAGTCCTCTTCCAAAAGGATGCTCAAGGTCGGAAGCATCACTGCTTCTTCTTTTCTAAGACCTTCACACCAGCGGAGAGGAATTATTCCATCGGGGACAGGGAGTTGCTAGCCATGAAGTTAGCCTTCTCTGAGTGGAGATATCTTTTGGAGGGGGCTCGCTTTCCCTTCCAAGTCTTCACTGACCACAAAAATTTGGTGTACCTACAGACAGCCCAGCGGCTAAATTCTCATCAGGCCAGATGGTCCTTGTTCTTCTCCCGGTTCCATTTCACCCTCTATTTCCTCTCCGGTGAGAACATTTGGGCTGACGCTCTCTCTCGCTCCGTGGTGTCCTCTGAGGAGGTGGAGGAGGAGCCTCGGCTGATTGTCCCCACAGAGAGCCTAAGAACTGTGGCTCTGGTTTCGCTTGAGTCTGTGCCTCCGGGCAAGACTTTTGTGCCCACCAATTTGCGACCGGAGGTACTCTCTTGGGCACATTCGTCCAGGGTGGGTGGACATTTTGGGGCAAAGAGGACATCTGAGTTGCTGGTGAGGACATACTGGTGGCTACATATGGTCCGTGATGTCAGGGAATATGTTCAGGCGTGCGTCTCCTGCGCCAAGAATAAGTCCCCTCGACAACGGCCAGCTGGGCTACTTTTCCCTTTACCGGTGGCAGACAGGCCTTGGGAGATGGTGGGCTTACCCAAGTCTTGGGGCTGCACCATCATCTGGGTAATAACCGACCACTTCTCCAAAATGGTGCACTTGGTACCGTTACCATGGTTACCTTCCACACGGGCCTTGGTAGCATTATTTATCAGGCACATTTTCCATCTACACGGAATGCCAGACAAAATTGTCAGTGATAGAGGTCCTCAATTTGCGTCTTGTTTCTGGAGAGAGCTGTGTCGTCTACTCAGCATTGAGTTAAATCTCTCCTCGGCATATCATCCCGACACAAATGGGTTGGTAGAGAGGGCCAACCAGACCTTGGTCACATACTTGCGACATTTTGTCTCAGCCAGGCAGGATGACTGGGCATCCTTGCTACCATGGGCTGAGTTGGCTCTAAATAATGCTGTGGCTGACTCCACCGGACAGACCCCATTCCTCTTAAACTACGGTCAGCATCATCGGGTATCGGTGCCCATGCCCGTGTCTTCCGCCGACTCCAGCGTGGCAGACTGGACCGTGGAGGCACGGGACATTTGGGACCGCACTCAGGATGCCATTCAGGCCTTCAAGGAGAGGATGAGGTCTTCCGCCGATGCACATCGGTGCCCCGCTCAGACATTTGCGACCTAGTGTGGCTCTCCGCCCGAAACATCAGGCTGGGAGTGGAGTCCACTAAGTTGGCACCCTGCTTTTTGGGTCCCTTCAAGGTCCTAACAGCAGCTCAACCCTGTGGTTTATCACTTAGCCCTTCCGCCTCGCTTAGGTATCTCCGACACCTTTCATGTGTCCCTCCTGAAACCCGTGGTCCTGTCCCGGTTTTCCGAATCATCTGCCGGGACATCAGGTTCGTCTACGGACGATCACGAGGTGAACGCCATTGTAGGGTGCAAGGTGGTACGGGGCAAAAAATTTTATTTGGTGGATTGGAGGGGTTATGGGCCTGAGGATAGGTCCTGGGAACCTGCCGAGCATATTCACGCTCCACAGCTCATCGCTGCCTTTGAACGTAGCGAGGCCCAAAGAAGGGGGGCCCTAGGAGGTGGGTAATGTTAGGGATTGAGTTCCCACTGCTGCACAAGGGGAATCTCGAGCCATCCTCGCTGCGGTCCCCCATCCGTCTCCGGCCGCACTGGAGCCTGCTCAGCAGAGACGTCGGTCCCAGCGTCTCGCCAATTCTAATACTGTGCAGAGGATGACTGCTGCCTCCCCAGGTCCTGCCATTGTAACCAGTGCAGGTCAGCGGCAAGCAGACGTAGTTGGGACTAAGTCCTGTGTGTTCCCTTCTGAGCATGCTCAGGGTAAGATCTCTCATAAGAGATCAGGGGTCACATGGTCGGGTACTGCAGTGACTCCCATTGGTCCTCCAGGAAGGTCCTGAAGCTGCTTTAGTTCTGGAGCAGCCTTCCCATTGGTCCTTTTCTGGAAGGTCCTGTAGCTGCTACTATAAAAGGTGTGCATGACCGCACGGCCGTGCGCTAGTATCAAATCTGTTACGTGCTTGCGCCAGTGTGGTCATGTATGCATGTGGTTAGGTCTGGCTGAAATAAGCCCCTAGAATACCGGCACCTCCGGTGAGGAGTTTTGTATGCATGTGTTCAGGGCTCGGCTGATAACGCCATTAGAATACCGGCTACTCTGGTGAGGAGATTATTGCTTGTGTTCTGATTGCATGACCACAGACTGCAATCCGCTTAGCAGTCATCTGTGTCCCCTGTGAGTCTGACAGGACACAGTCTTTGTCACAGCGGCTCTGTGAATTAACAGAGTCCGCTTATATCGCCATATAGCGCTACAGCATTTTAGTTAGCGACTCTGTGGAATAAGAGTTCGCCCATACCACCATATAGCGCTACAGTGTTTACATCTGCGACTGCGGGATAACAGAGTTCGCTCATACTGCCTATTTGCGCCATCTTACTAGCAGCAGGCTCTGCCTGCACAGTGGTCACCGGGCTGCGAACGCACCTCTTCTTAATATCTATTAGGTGCGTTCCGCAGGCCCTTAACAATTGCTTTGTTCCTCTTGCTCTGTAAACCGCACCCCTGAAGACATACGCTACGTGTGTTTAATAGTCCTGTATAAACAATTGGTGATGGCAGATAGTAGTTCTTTTTCTTATTGTGGAGTTGGCAGTGCCCATACAGGGGTAAATATATATATATTCCATGTGTCGGAATCAGAGATAAATATACCATACGCTGTGAGTTCCTCAATAACTACCCTAGGAAGCAGCAGGGGCCTTATCCATCTCTCACCAGTCAATTGCGTAATTGTCATGTTGACTGGATGCAGCAGAGTTGCATCTCCTGACAAGCTGGTGAGAACGATGGGCCCGATGTCATCCGTGACAGACTGGTGACAGGGGTCGGATCTTCGAGACCCTCCGGCTGTTATCTTTGACAGCTGCATTTGTGATTTTATTAATAAAAGCGCCAAAGTGTGGATCTATTTTTATCATTTATAAAAAATACATGTAGCCTTCTGTAAAACACAGATATCAGAATGATGTATTTCCCTAATGAGTTATGATGCAGAAACTACATGGTCATTAGAGAGGAATGACAAATTCATAGACTATACAAAAGAGCTGCCTTTAATTGAAACATAAAACATGCCAAGTTTTTTCAACAAAAAATGCATATATCAATAGTACAAGTGAGTATAACAAACTTTCTAATATATCTTATTAGAGAAAAATGAGTTTTTCTCCACCTATAAGTAAGTTCTGTTAACCTCTATCTCATTCCCTGCTCATAAACTGATATTATTTGCTCTTAAAAAAATACCAAAATCTATTTTGGGAGGCAAAGAAGTTTTTGCTGACCGAAGGATCAGGTTACAGACCATAAAAAATTCTGGAAAATTGAGGGGGAAGAAAAGTGAGCTGCAAAAGTGAGAAAGACAAGCCCATAAACAGAGATGCTGTTTTCTCACCTCCGAGCTGGATTTACTGCTATAATGCTCAGTGATATCAGAGCAAATAGAAGATATCACAGCAGCAAATGTCTAACCACTAGTTTAGGGAAAATTGATAAGGGGCATATTTTGTACAGAAGAAAATTGGTGACATATGCAGGATGAAAAAAGAATAGTGTAATTACTCATGTGCACACATACACGCACGACAGTTTATTTGTAAAAATCACCTGGTATGACTTATAGGATTTAAACAAGTACTTAACTAGCAGGTACTTTTTTCACTTGCTAAAAGGGCTCCAACAATTTGAACAGAATTAGTAGTAAGCATTATTTACTGGACTGCATGATATATTTGGCATTGTTTTACATATTTGTCAAGGTTAAATACTGTATCACAAATTCCTGACATTTTGCCACTGTAAAGTGTGTATTATGATAAATGAGAAGACAAACTGACAACAATCAAACTCAAAGAATTAAATTCACAATTAATGTCACAGCATATCACTTACAATCATGAAGAGTATAATTTAATTATTCACATTTGCTACACTGATTCACAATGAATGAATCAATTTACCTCTTTGCTGGATGGAATGTTCCATAGCTAATAACATTTATGCCAGGGCGTATACTGCAGGTTTGAACAAAAAATACGTTGTATGTGTAATACAAAAAATAGAAACCTGTGTAATAACTCACCTCATTTCACAGTTTATTCAAATCCGCATACAGATTTTTAAAATTTTCCAAATATTAATCTGTTGTACGTGCAAAGGATATACCAATGCACACGTCACATCTTTGGCATAAATGTGACATATTGGGGAAAGTATTCACATATTTAACTAATGGGAAAAATGGTGTAGCAATCAATTCGGTTGCTGTAGAAATGAGATCAGCCATAATTCAAATTCACCTGTCCACACAGATTGTCCTAGGAAATTCAATTTGCAGAGATGTTGCTCTCTGTGAATTGTATGTCCTTTACTAGTTAGTCTCTAGGGTCTCTCCAGTCCCTTTAGAATAATAAATGTAAAATGTAAAAATAAAAAAAACTGACCCTTTTTAATGATTAAGCAAGTCCGCTTCTTTTTCACAACCAATGCATAGAAAGAGAAGGGGGCTGGCTTAGCTATAGAAATGACCAGTCAGCCAGCAACCATCAACTCAGGTTATATCTTTTAAATCATTTATCTGTTCTGAAAATTTGGAGATGTGTTATCAGAAAGATCTGATTGCTGTAAAAAATAGTTAGTACAGAATGTTGGATAGGCGATGTCTAAAATAAACATTTACATTTCTTCTAACTTAATGGATTATCTTGAAGATTTTTCATTTTTATTCCATGTCAAGAAAGGAGTATTCACTTTAGCTAGAGTTCGACAATGAATAATCTTCTATTCGCAGATTTACACTTTTGACTTTTGGAGGGCACTAAATTCTTCAAAATGAATTCCAGAGATGTTGTAATTTTCATTACAGCGCCGTTGGCGGTTTCATCTTCTATGAGTCTGACGAGTCCTTCTGCAATTAATGATGGACTGCAACAAAGGATCGATAATTAAAATAACTAGATTACATTTTATAGGTAAATTAAGCTCAAATGAGTTTTCCAATAATTCAGATTATTAACGCATTTTAAATATGTGAAAGGTAGAAAATTCATAATTTACTTGCTGTTAAAAAGTCTACCTTGTTCCTGAGCTATTATGTGATCATGTAAACTCAAGCTCCTTACGTCTTGCTAAAATTTGTTCAAAGCACAGAGTACAGAGATTTCCTGTTTGTGCTTTCAATATATTGTAGCCTATCGGTCCAGCAAAGCCCTGCAAATACGAGGGGGGCTTTGCAATATGCTTTGCTCTGAATGGTGATGTCATGAGGGGCATGGCCTATGAACTTTGTCAAATTTTTGCCTCGCAATGTATACAGGGAGGGGGTGTATGAAAATATCAAAACCCATAGAGGCAGTGCGGGCTCCAAAGTAAGTTAATCAGCTTGTGACTTTGACCAGAGGGGATGGTGGTGGGCGTTCCAGAGTCCTAGATTACATTATAATAGGTGAATGCATTATATGACTCATTGCTTCCCTGTAGTACTTTGAGCCTATGTGGTGCTACTCTCAGAACCTGTAACAGTATTGGCTGCAGGAGAGTCTCAAGGATAATTAGGATAGAGAAAAATCATAGGCAGCAATTTATTCATCTTCAGACAACATTGGAGTCTCATGATGGTGCTTTGAAGATGGTAAGTGTGTGCACTGAGGGTTGGAGTGAAAGGGCTCTGGGACAGATAAAGCTCTGACAGAAAAGCTAGGGTGCACGGCATCCTGGGAAATGTAGTTTAGAGGCACATACTGTAGAAATAGTTCAGAATATAAACAATAGCAGATGACAAGGATGAATCTAGGGGACTGAAAGGGAGAAGATACAGATTAGATATTAGAAAAAACTTTTTGACAGTGAAGGTGATCAATTAGTGGAACAGGCTGCCACGAGAGGTGGTGAGTTCTCCATCAATGGAAGTCTTCTAACAGAGTCTGGAAAGACATCTGTTTGAGATGGTTTAGTGAGTCCTTCATTGAGCAGTGGGTTGGAAATGATGAGGTCCCTTCCAAATCTAACATTCTATGATTCTATGACTGGAGGAAAACAATAAAGGCAAACTAAAGGTAACATGGGTGTTTGGAGACTCATTACAGAACAGGCCATCCCTTTTTTCTGCTCATAAAACCACTTTAAAACAGTGTTTAGAGACTATAGTTTACATTGTACAAATATATGATAGTACACTCCCTGACAGAAGTTATGTCGCTTATCCATGTTATGTAAATAAAAGCTTATAACCTGATGTTAAATTCATCCATCGGTTTTATAAATTATTCTTTTGAAAGCTGAAACCCTCCGAAATGTGGTTTAGGTTAAAAAAATAAATTGGCATCAATGCAGAAATATTGATCATGTAATGGACACAGAATGGTCAGATTTTGGCAAGACAAAAGTTTTGTCGCCCACAGAAAGTAATGTGATATTCAAGCAAATAATTAACTTAAAATACAAATATATGTTGCATAACATTGGTGAATGAAATTGTGGTGGTATTAGAGTCATATTTAATATTTTGTGTGACTTCCATGAGCTTGAAGGACTGCATCCATGCGGTTCAACAATGATTCATACAATTTATTAATGAAGTCATCAAGAATAGCAAACAATGCCGTCTTATATGCCTCCCAGAGTTCATCTAGATTCTTTGGTTTTGTCTTCCAAGCTTCCTCTTTCATCCTACCCCAAACATGCTCAATGACGTTCATGTCTGGTGACTGGGCTGGCCAGTCCTTGAGCACCTTGATCTTTTTTGCCTGGAGGAACTTTGTTGTAGAGATGGATGAGATGCAGCACCATCCTGCTGCAGAATTTGACCCCTTTTATGATTTGGAATATAAGAGGAAGCTAATACTTCTTGATATTTTAGGCTATTGATATTGCCTTCCACCTTGCAAATGTTTCGCACACCCCATACTGAATGTAACCCCAGACCATGATCTTTCCATCACCAAATTTAACTGTTTTCTGGGTGTATTTTGGATCCATAAGAGTTCCAGTAGGTCTCCTGCAGTATTTGCGGTGGCTGTGGTGTAATTCTACTGAAGATTCATCAGAGAAATCCACCTTCTGCCACTTTTCAAAGTCCATCTGTTTAGCAGGCTGTGGGACTTTGCAAATGCCACATGGTTTTTTATTTGCCTTTTATTTAGTGCTGGCTTCTGGGCACTGATTCGACCATGGAGGCCATTTCGAGACAAAATCCTACAACCTGATCTAGTTGACACAAGGAGTTGAGGTGACCAGGCCTGTTGGAGCTCTGCTGCAGTGGAAGAGGGGATTGCTTTGGATTTTCTAACCAACAAACGTTCCTCCAGAGCAGTTGTCTTGTGGGGTCTGCCAGACCTGGCCTGTCAAACACATCTCCAGTCTCTTCAAATCTTTTTTTAATTTATAGTACTTGACGCTGAGACACATTAAAGGTGCCAGCCACCTCTGCGGTGGATCTGGTCTTCAACCTCTTGATAATCCAGGTTTTGGACGCATGGTGGATTTTTGGCATGTTGTCAGAGCTCAAATTGGAGTTCAAGTGAAGGTCTGGGGCGCTTGGTTTCTTTTTATACACACCCACTAATTAACGGATCTTTTACTGAGCACAGGTGAGGAGTGAACTAGGATTGAGTCCCGCATGCTCGGTGCCTCAGGGTGATCCTCGACTCTGCACTCTCTTTCAAGCCATATGTCCAAACCCTTGCCTCCTCCTGCCGTCTCAAACTCAAAAATATTTCCTGGATCCGTGCATTCCTCGACCATGAAACCAGAAAAACACTAGTGCATGCCCTCATCATCTCCCGCCTAGACTACTGCAACCTCCTACTTTCTGGCCTTCCCTCTAGCACTCTGGCACCACTCCAATCCATCCTGCACTCTGCTGCCAGGCTAATACACCTGTCTCCCCGTTATTCCCCAGCCTCTCCTCTCTGCCAAGCCCTTCATTGGCTTCCTATCGTCCAGAGGCTCCAGTTCAAAACCCTAACCATGACCTACAAAGCCATCCACAATCTGTCTCCTCCATACATCTGTGACATGGTCTCCCGGTACATACCCACACGCAACCTTCGATCCTCTCAAGATCTCCTCCTCTACTTCCCTCTTATCTCTTCTTCCCACAACCGCATACAAAACTTCTCCCGTGCCTCTCCCATACTTTGGAACTCTCTACCCCAACACATCAGACTCGCGCCTACCATGGAAACCTTCAAAAAGAACCTGAAGACCCACCTCTTCCGACAAGCCTACAACCTGCAGTGATCATCAGTCTACTGAACCACCGCACGACCAGCTCTATCCTCTCCTAGGGTATCCTCACCCATCCCTGTAGACTGTGAGCCCTTGCGGGCAGGGTCCTCTCTCCTTCTGTACTTGTGTGTGCCTTGTATTGCTCACGTTTACTGTACTTGTCTATATTCGCTACTTTTCACATGTAAAGCGCCATGGAATAAATGGCGCTATAAAAATGTATAATAATAATAATAATAATAATAAATTATATGACCAGGCGACAAAACTTTTGTCTTGCCAAAGTCTGACCATTCTGTGTCCATTAAATGATTAATATTTCTGCATTGAAGCCAATTTATTTTCTTAACCTAAACCACATTTCGGAGGGTTTCAGCTTTCAAAAGCATAATTTATACAACCAATGGATGAATTTAACGTCAGGTTATAAGCTTTTATTTACATAACATGGATAAGCAACATAACTTCTGTCAGGGAGCGTAAATCGTTGGGCGTCTGATTACTGTCACTCCCACTGTGTGCTAGAAATAAATAGCAGCAGAGTGAGAAAAGTGCTGTACAATTTTGTCTATCTGTTCAGCTTGTGTTTTTGATGACTGAGGAACAGGGGTTAAGGCCTTTGGGCCTTTCATGGTGGTGACTATAGCCTACTAACATAGAATAAATCGGCTCTGGTTCAAAACAAAGCTTAAAAGTTACAAATAATGGATCTTAGCTTTGGGGTTACAGTCTATGGCACACAGTTTGGCTGTTTCAATCTTTGGCATCCAAAGTAGGACAATGTATTGAACTTAGGCACAAGGAATGGCAGAGATTACATCAAACTTTCGTCTTACTTTCTGGTCTGTGCACGGAGTCAGGAATAAGTACTTTGGAAAATAGGCTGAAGTCACTCAGCCTCATGTATAGTTGCTCACAGGAAATTCCTACTTCTCTCATGCCCACAGATGTGCCACAGCGGATTCTCATACACCGCTGTACACTGAGCAACAAATACAAGTGATATGGAGCTAAGCTGGTCAAGACATGGTACAGCATCACCAATCATGATTACTGGAAATCTTTCCTCCTCAGATATCAACAATATAACAGCATAAAATCTGTTATTTGCTTTTCTACCTTGAGAAAGGCGCCGGAACACTGCCGAAACGAGCTGGTGCATAAAGAACAATTCGCAAATATAAAAGGCTCCTCATTTACTGCAGGGCATCTGGTTCAGCATGATATTGTCCTTCCATACTATTTTTCATCTGGAAGAAGTCTTTTTCACGAGGCCGCAACAGCAATTACACGCATCACCTACACAACACCAACAGGTGAGGGCATATTCAAACCTTTCACTCTATGTCTGCGCTCCTTTGTCCCCAAATAGTTCTACATGAGAACAGTGGCTCTACCAGCACTGTTACTACTTTGTTCTAGCACACTGGTCAGACAGGCAGTAATGAGACATTGATGCCATATTCTAGTTGTCCTATTTTGCAATATGAAGTTATAGCAAGGGATGAAATAGGGCATATTGAAACTATTTGAGCTGGATTGGCTTGTTGGTGGTAGCGTGGTTCCAGTATTTTCATGAACTATAATATATTTCAGTGACTTCTTGCTTGATATCTGTGTAAAAGAGGCAAACAATCTACAGGGTGTACATATGGTGTGCAAGATACTCCCTAAAGGCAAAGCTCAAGATTAAGATAGTATTCTTTACAGAACACATAATTGAAGGAAGGATGAGATAAAGTTAGATAAAGAATATTGTGTAAACTTTGGATTCAAAGGGGATTATTTTTTAAAGAAAATGTGAAGAAAAATACATGTTAACATTTCATTATGCATATGCTCATTTTCCCGCCGTGTGAACTTTTATATAGAAACAAAATAAGCAAAACTGTAATAACTCTTCAGGTTTTAAAATAGACTTCCCTCAAGTCTATAACCAACTACAAATCAAGTAGAAAAGAGGCCCAAGGGAGGAAACGGCAATTGTATGTGCCAAATGTTAAACAATATTCACTAATGCTGCACAAAGCTTGCCAAGTATGCAATAAATAATGATTAATATGCCATACATCCAGCAAACCATGCGGATACTGTGAATAAACATGACCCTGCCGCCTGTAGTAAGAAATATGCCCAGGTTAGGTGTTTAGAAGCCGAAAGTGCTGTGATCAATGTTATTCTGCTGTTATAAAGACATCTTGCATATTAAATTATTCCGCTGTGTACTATTAGCATATTAATAGTTGTTTTTTTTTACCAAATCCAATATAATTTATGTATTCCTATATATTCATGTTTCATACATGACAACTAAAGATACATATATCATGAGTAATTAAAGGGAACCTGTTAGAAACACTACCGTGAACAATAAGAAGTGATGTAGGATAGGGCAGTATGAAAATTATGAAATATACCTTCTACGGCACCATCCACTGTGCTATTGCTCCAAAGTTTAGCTTTCATTCAAATGCAGATTAGATTTGCAAGCACAATGTGCATGTATCAGTGCATATACAGACTATGGCTTCTCTTCACTTTCCATGTAGCTGCTGCCCCTATTTTTCAGTTTTTTAATTGTCATCTCTGATGTCTACTATTGATCAAGAAACGGGGTGCAGCACCAGCGTGGAGAAGTGAAGTTTCCATAGACTGCAAGTGCACTGATATGCCCACTAGTGCACTTGCGGACTTAAAGAGAACCTGTCATCAGGAATTTATACCCCAAACTAATGACATGTATGTAAAGATGCTTTAATGCTGGGTAAATCCCTGTTTCTGTTTTAGAGAAATCCATAGTTGAAACTGTATGCTAATGAGTAGAATTAAGTAAATGGCTGACAATGTAATCCATGGAAAAGGTGTGGGCTTTCAAAGGAATGTCTGTTTTTGAATATTAAAAAGATTCAGTGGCGCTAGAGTAGATATCGGGGTGCAGCAAAAACTAGACAAAAACCACTATTTTGTCAAAAAGGTAAACTATATGAGAAAAATGAATTTTTGAGCACACTAACCTCCCTAGTTTCAGTAATGAAATTTATCTCCTTGCTTTTGCTACTATATCTTCTTCCAACAGGATTTCCATCACCTATTGGGTAAACTGCAATAAGTTTGCTCCGCACAGGGGCTATTTCACCTAGGAGGACATCTACTCTCTCTACTTTTAAGAGGAACTGGGCCTTGTGCAATATATATGTTTAGTTCTTTAACATTCGCTCAACAGTATACATTTTGAATACTTGATTTAGTGCAATATATTCCCTTGCTAACTAATTATTTCTTCATGTTTAGCTTACTTCTTCTGGAATCTCATTGTGGGCACAGTGCAACATATTTTGTTTTACTAATCAATATCCTCCATTCCAGCTCCCACAGACATCACGTGGATTTTATATTCTCCCTATTTTTTGGCATAAGTGCAACTGCTTATTGGGAATTGTGCAATATATACATACCACCACATTCTGTATTCCATTTCTCCTTTAATAAAAATACCTTTGTAATTCCTCTATCTCAAATTTCATTACTGAAACTAGAGGATTAGTGTGCGCAAAAATTCATTTTTCTCATAAAGAATGTCCGCTTTTCAAGGTTGGCTATCCACTTTATCTCATAAATAGGGATTTTCCAAGAGGGTACAATTTCTATGATGTCCATTCTGCCTTAAATGGCACATGGGCATGGTTGTCCTGGTGAACAATTAAAAGAGCAAACTAATAAGTAATAGATTATGGACAGAGCGCTTGCTCGGTGGTTAGCACTGTTGCCTTACAGCACTGGGTTCTGGGTTCAAATCCCATCAAGGACAACATCTGCAAGGAGTTTCTATGTTCTCCCTGTGTTTGTGTGGGTTTCTTCCAAAGACATACAGATAGAGAATTTAGATTGTGAGCCCCAATGGAGACAGTGATGATGATGATGTCTGTAAAGTGCAGTGGAAAGTAATGGATATATAAGATAATAAAATCAATACACTATCCTTAGGAAATATCTACTATATACAACTGTAATATTAATACTTACTCAAGTACACCAAACAACTTCATCATGTCCTTAATGTTATCCTTGTATTGATAGTATTCTCCCATATTTTCTTCTTTGTCAATGGACTCCAGGAGAGGTGTGTCTACAAATGCCGGGCACACCGTATTTACCCTCACACCATAATTTCCGATAGACGCCAAGGCCTGAAGAAGGAAACGGGATGGATTTTAGATCAAAACGCTAATGTTGGGTTATTATTTTTTATTTATATAGCACCATTGATTCCATGGTGCTGTACGTGAGAAGGGGAAACATCCAAAATACAGATATAATTGACAGTAAACCAACTAACAATGGTAAGACTGGAACAGAGGGGAGAGGACAATGCCCTTGTGGACTTACATTATACAGGATTATGGGGAAGGAGACAGTAGATTGAGGGTTTCAGTAGCTGCGCTGGTGTTTAGGAAGCACGGAAGTCATAGCAAGTTGTAAGCTTTCTTTATTGTCTTAAAAGGAATATAATAATAGGATTTGTAACGATTTGTAACATAGAGTTTTCTCTGAGTCTTTGAACAAAAAACTGAGCAGAAACTATCGAAATCCTCCTCCAAGTCTCAAAACGCCTCAAAAACTTGAAGCTTATGCTCAATTTCTGCTCTGAAAACTCAGTGAAAAAAACCCTCACGCTCATACCCAAACACAGACATATGCAGTATATCACAAAGATGCATAATGGAAAGATAATGTGTAAAACATTGGGCAAAATAATGCATTTAAGAAAAAATTAAGTGCAAAAAAATAATGAAAACCTTCATAGGCCAGGAAAACCTAATGTATAAGATTTTTCAGTTAGACAGAAACAATGTTCAATCCCAGGGGAATGAGAATCTAGGGAAAACCTTATGTCTGCTGATTAAATACTATTGTAGGACCTGCTCACAGGACTGTCATAAGGAGGTCTATTTTACAACATGCTGATATTACAACATACTATATTTCAGGTTAATATATCTTCATACAGTTTACTGACACTAACAAATGGCTCTCTCTAACATGGACGGATATTGATTGATGGCCATGCAGCCTAGATCTAAGATGAACCTTAGGTTCTGCTTGCAGCTCTATGTAAAGGGCAAGCGCAGCCATGTTAAAATCAAGCGAAGTGATGATGCAATCATGGTAAAAGGGGTCAAGGTTCCTTGAATGTTTTTTTTTTTTTTTTTTGCAGAAACAAGTAAATCCCAGAATTGTACTGCTGCTTGTCATAAGGTAGAATTAACGCCTCCATAAAAGAACTAATTAGCATGAAGATATAAGGAAGGCAGCAGTGTAGCCTTTTGCATTATTTATTCTTTAATTATCATGCTATGTTCGACTGAAATAGATCTTAGGATATGTCTATAGTGGTCCAAAAAATAATACAATATTTTAGGCATGAATTCAATAGAAGTCTATTACTACAATGGGCCTCAAAGTGTATTGACCATAGAGTCAATAACATCGAACAATTTATCACAAGCTAAATGATAAAGCCAAAGGTCTGGCTGCTCCCCGATGGCTACTGCTGTTGTGTGCCTTGTGTTATAAGAGAAAAGGTCATGGCAGATAGGAACATGTTTATCTCCGTACAACTATTCCAAGAAAGGGTGAGTGTTTGTGAACGAGTCATGTGTGCACCGTAATCTAAGACTTTGCAGGCAGAGTAGGCAACGCCTGTCCCTTATCATAGAATCTCTGAAAAATATTTACTTACATTAAATATTTCTTACATTTAGTTCTGAGCAAATAAGATTATCTTATTTAAAGGGAACCGGACACCATGAGAATGCCGTCCAATCTGCAGGCCCTGTGTTATAGAGGAGGCGCTGAGTAGGCTGATATATAGTTTTGTGAGAAAAGATTTGGTATATCTTTCATTTTAATCATTTAATCCTCTGATTTTCAGTTCAGTGGTCCTATCAGTGACTGACAGCATTTTTTGTATAAGTGTGTACACGGAGGTAGCAGTCAATCACTGACCAAAAATTCCAGAAAGAGCTGAGGGTTTTTATTTAAGGACCTAGTCAGGAAGTGCACGTCCATGAACATCTTCTTCTAATGCTTTGGTTTGGAATTCCTTGCACTGATCTTGCGTGCTGCAGCAAAGTGTTATGTTTCAGTCAGACGTCAGAGCCTCTCCTGGGCCAGGTGACTGACTCCCATCACCAACTAAAAACACTAAGACAGCATTTTATCTTCCCTTGTTGGTGGACACCAGTGCAGCGCCATGCATGTGAGAGAGGTTGCTCCATTTCTCTTGCTGATTGTGATCTATTGACCCCACTGTTCATTCGTAGTTAAACCTGCGGCAACTGTGATGGTTATGCCCATGCTAAGTAGATTGAGGATTTATTATAGAATATTGGATGCAAGACTGAGCAGTCTTTCCATTTTTTTGCCCTATAGGGGCAACTATAACAACTATAAATGACTGAAGAATATAAAAAAAACACTCTGGGCAAAACTTAAAGGGACCTATTTTGTGCCCGAATATTATTAACCTACAAATATGCAGTTTATATGCATGTTAGTAACATTCTAAAGCTATTAAGTATGGCGACCGCACAACAGGTTAATAGTGTTAGGTTCCTTTTAGACTATGCCAGACCTTTCTCTGCAGTGAGGAAAAGGGGGCATGCAAAACCAATGGGTAGAATGGTCCACTGAGCCTTTTGGCGACATTTAACCCCTTAGTGACAGAGTCATTTTGCAGCTTAATGACAGGGCCAATTTTTACAATTCTGACCACTGTCACTTTATGAGGTTATAACTCTGGAACACTTTAATGAATCCAGCTGATTCTGAGATAGTTTTTTCATGACATATTGTACTTCACGTTAGTGGTAAAAAAATTTTTATATGACTTGCGTTTATTTATGAAAAAACGGAAATATGGCGAAAATTTTGAAAATTTTGAAAATTTTGCAATTTTCAAACTTTAAATTTTTATGCTCTTAAATCAGAGAGATATGTCACACAAATTTCTTAATAAATAACATTTCCCACATGTCTACTTTACATCAGCACAATTTTGAGAACAAAATTTTTTTTGTTACGAAGTTATAAGGGTTAAAAGTTGACCAGCGATTTCTCATTTTTACAACACCATTTTTTTTTAGGGACCACTTCACATTTGAAGTCACTTTGAGGGGTCTATATAATAGAAAATACCCCAAAGTGACACCATTCTAAAAACTGCACCCCTCAAGGTACTCAAAACCACATTCTAGAAGTTTATTAACCCTTTACGTGCTTCACAGGAACTGAAGCAATGTGGAAGGAAAAAATTAACATTTAACTTTTTTTGCAAAAACTTTACTTCAGAACCAATTTTTTTTATTTTCACAAGCGTTAAAAGAAAAAATAAACCACAAACTTTGTTGTGCAATTTCTCCTGAATACACCGATACCCCATATGTGGGGGTAAACCACTTTTTGGGCGCACAGCAGAGGTCGCAAAGGAAGGAACGCCGTTTGACTTTTTCAACGCAGAATTGGCTGGACGCCATGTCGCGTTTAGAGAGCTCCTGATGTGCCTAAACAGTGGAAACCCCTAACAAGTGACCCCATTTTGGAAACTAGACCCCTTAAGGAACTTATCTAGATGTGTGGTGAGCACTTTGAACCTCCAAGTGCTTCACAGAAGTTTATAACGTAGAGACGTGAAAATAAAAAAATATTTTTTTCTCAAAAATGATTTTTTTAGCCCGCTATTTTTTTATTTTCCCAAGGATAACAGGAGAAATTGGACCCCAAATGTTGTTGTGCAATTTTTCTTGAGTACGCTGATACCCCATATGTTGGGGTAAACCACTGTTTGGGCGCACGGCAGAGCTCGGAAGGGAGGGAGCGCCATTTGACTTTTAAATCACCACGTCGTGTTTGGAGACCCTCTGATGTGCATAAATAGTGGAAACCCCTCAATTCTAGCTCCAACCCTAAACTAAACACACCCCTAACCCTAATCCCAACCCTAACCCTAATCCTAACCCTAATTCCAACCCTAATTGTATCCCTAACCCTAAAAGGGGGGACTGTGGGGGACCCTAATTATGTTCTCTGGGGTCTCGGCTACCCCTTGGTAGCCGAGACCCCGGAGAAAATCCGACTTGGCGGGCGCACTGCGCAGGCGCCCGCCATTTTCTTAGCCGGGACAAGACGCTGAACGCTCTGGGAGCCACAGGAGGACTGGGGGGACACCAGGAGGCACGGGGGACAGAACGGGGTTCCCGGGGATCCTATTTCTCTCCCCTTTGATGTGCGATCACATCAGAGGAGAGAGAAATGAAATGCAGAATCGCTGCTTTTTTTTTTTCCGATTGCCGTTATAGGGTTAATAACGGCGATCGCAAAATCGGCGTTGGTAAAAACCGACCCTAATCATGTTCTCTGGGGTCTCGGCTACCCCCAGTAGCCAAGACCCTGGAGAAAATCTGACTCTGGATATACTTTCTCCACAGCGCCGTTAATTAACAGCGCTATGGTTTAAGTACCCTTAACTACCGCCGTTAAAAGGCGTATCGGCGGTCGTTAAGGGGTTAATTAAAAGTCAAGAAGTGCTCCCATTAAAGATTTTTTTCCTCTTAATATATTGCAGCCACCATATTATATATAGCACTGTGTACTTACAATTGCTCATTTTGCCTTTCTACCCAGAAAATTCTTCTCTTTTCTATTAGATCTATGACATCACATGATAAAAATTGACTATCTGAATCCTTCTAAGCTCTATGTAGAAACAGTAAATCTGAAAAGTCCCATCACGGCATCACAGGAAGTCCCTAGCAGCCCAGCTCCACCTCCTGTTAAAAAGATCACATTCACAAGTACACGTAACTGCACACTTTGGTGGCACACTAAAGCTTTTTATGCTATATAGGTTGATTTTTTTTTTATTCAGTCATGTTGTATTTTTTCCCCCAAATGAAAGAAAATAAACAGGAATAAGCAAAGACTATGGAAACAGCATATAAAACTGTGATTGCTTTCCATAGGAGCAGTTCAATTTTCCTAGAACTATTATTTAAATACAACCTTATGGATGTTTGATTGTGGAAATGTTTCTTCAGGCTGATGACTTGTATACAAATTATTCAATTGATAAGTCACTACTTCTTTTCTCTATTTCTTAAGGTAGGTTTATGCAAAAGCTGGTATGTGTGCCCTCTGACGAAGACAGGACCGAAACGTGCGTTGGGGCGCGCACACACACCCCCCTCGACCCTCACAGCAATTGGTTCATTACATCAGTGCAAACAGGTAAATAATGGCACCTAATGTTAGCATCCTTTGCATGATGGTTTCTTTATTTTAGTATTGGGAGCAATTTCTTTTGTATGATCATCCCGAATGCAATGTGATCTGTGCAATGCAATGGTCTATTTATGCTGTTTATAGGAATTGTGTCCTTTCATTATAGTGATGACTATTGATTTTGCAGGCTGTTATTTTTGGGCAATTATTTTGCTTTATGATATATGAGGATGTATTAATGATAATTTGCCATCTAATTTATATATCATTTAAGGGTCTTTGGGGGTGGTGTGCCCCTTTTAACTGCAATTTTAATATTGTGTTCGGCAATATACATCCAATGTGGGTGTTTTTCACCCCATATTCCATGTTCCTGTATGTCTTTTTGCCTATAATAATAAAGATTGTATTTTTGGACGGACGAGTACATCTATTCTTCCACCTAGGTGGTTGTTGTTTGCAATGTTATGCGATGTGTCCCAGAAGTTTCATGGCCATATATGGACCCCTATAATAAGTATTATTTAAATTGGGCTTAGCATGATGTGGCATTTATGGTTGAGCATTATCAATTTATTTTTAGGTTATGTTAAATTAAAACTGTTCACTATTGTGCTTAATAGAGCCATGTGATATGTGATCCTTAGCATAGTCAAAAACAAATTCACTTGTATATAGCGAGGTCGCACATGTCTAGTCGGAATGTTGCCCGAAGTGTGTATATCGAATACTTGCGGTCACATGACCACCTGGTCTCATCCCCGGCACCAGAGAATCATCACAGTGTGCACTGTGAGGATTTGCAAGTCTGCAGTCAAATAGAGTGACTTCTGATTTTCGTGAAAATTCTGGAAACTCCTTTAGCAGTATCTCTTTAATGAAGGGAGGCAATAGCACCATTAATTTCCTGCAGGACCAGTGTGCGAACAGACATTGATGTATGGTTAACTATCCAGTAGTGCTAAAAAATACACATATTAGGTGCCTTATAACTCACAGTGAAAACATGGGGTGCAACATTCTCTGTTGTTAAGTTGTTAAAAATTCTGTTAAACAATTCAGTATGGCCACTATTACCTTTCTAAAGAGGTTGTTCCTCTGAAAGTTAGATTGGTCATCACACATGGTTTAATTTTTTAAATTCTCGTTTAGGTTTAAAGAGAACTGATCACCGTTTTTGTGTGTATGAACACATACCACCATCTTTTTTCAGAGCCTGTGCGGCATTACACAAGCTTGTACATTATCTCCTGACTCCCTCTGTATACCACCAAAAATAACTTTTGAATTTCTCACGCACTGTATTTAAATCCGGACGTTCCGGTCCGATGGGCGTCATTGATGCACTGCCTGTCCCTCTTCTCTGCTGCTAATCACAGTCTCTAAGGTTTGATTTATGTGGATTACTCGTCCGCTCTCATCCATAAGGCCCAATTAAATTTTGCCCCTGTGCTGAAGCATCGCCAGATCACACAGGCGCATTTTGCTCTTCCCTACTGCGGGCATGTGCAGTTATGTTTTATGTTCTGCCAGCAAAAGAACAGAACAAGGTGCGCCTGTGTGGGCCAGCGCATGCACAAGATTTAGTCGGATGCAAGATGCGTTATCCACATCAGTTAAGGCTGGAGCACGGCAATTAGCAGAGATGAGGGACAAACCCTGCAGCAATGACGCCCATCGGACTGGACAGCCCGAATTTACATACAGCGTTGGAGTAATTGAAAAGGTATTTTTAGGGTTAAACAGGGGGAGCCAGGAGATAATATGCAAGTTTGTGGAAGGTGGTGGAATTTATTAATACACTAAAAAACTGGTGACAGGTTTCCTTTAAATGCTCTGCAAAGTGTTCACTTGACTATTAATATCTTATGTACTTGTCATAGAACAAGATACTAATTTAACTGAGTACAGAATTTTTGTCATAAACAAATTACAATCTGGTCATGAAACATTCCTGTCCCCTTGTAAGTGTGCAGGAAATTGCACACATCACAAGTAGTTTACATGCGGCATAAATAAGCAGGATTCATTATAAACAGCATCAAGGCTGCAATTGTTTTTCTGTCAGGATGTGATGTGTATAAACATCAAGACACTAATTTGTGGGAATCGATCCTTGCTGTGAGCTGTTACTTGTTTCCAGAGCTAATAACTTTCCCTGGTTTTAAACACAGTAATCATTTACTTGTTCTGTGAAAGTTTCATTTTATTTGGCACAAAGCAATCAAACAAGGAACAAATTGTTCCCGGTGTCGACTCTATTTGCTCAGTGGATGACAATGGTTATATAACCTACATTAAAATACACAGATAAAGCCAGAGAGCATCATTATTATTAGCTCCATCCTGGAGAGGTTATTTCCGTCAGTGACACTAGAGGCACAAAGGTTCCTCTCATTATTAATCAACAACCAAGTAAGAATCCACTAACAATTGTTTGTGTCATGTTCAAATGTACAATGTCAACCCAAGGGCATTGGGTCCACCAGAAAAAAGATTCTGAGAGCCCATCCTCCAGCTGTGCCAAACAAGTTCATGCTTAACAGTTCATCATGTTGTTATCAGAACACACACCGTCCATATACAGGTGCGTCTCACAAAATTAGAATATCATCAAAAGGTTAATTTATTTCAGTTTTACAAACAGTGAAAACTCATATTATATAGTCATTACAGAGTGATCTAGTTCACGTGTTTATTTCTGTTAATGTTGATGATTATGGCTTACAGCCAATGAAAACCTAAAAGTCATTATCTCAGTAAATTAGAATACTTTATAACACCAGCTTGAAAAATGATTTTAAAATCCGAAATGTTGGCCTACTGAAACGTATGTTCAGTAAATGCACTCAATACTTGTTCGGGGCTCCTTTTGCATCAATTACTGCATTAATGCGGTGTGGCATGGAGGCGATCAGCCTGTGGCACTGCTGAGGTGTTATGGAAGCCCAGGTTGCTTTGATAGCAGCCTTCAGCTCGTCTGCATTGTTGGGTCTGGTGTCTCTTATCTTCCTGTTGACAATATCAGGTCAGGTGAGTTTGCTGGCCAATCAAGCACAGTGATACTGTTGTTTTTAAACCAAGTATTGGTACTTTTGGCAGTGTGGACAGGTGCCAAGTCCTGCTGGAGAATGACATTTCCATCTCCAAAAAGCTTGTCGGCAGAGGGAAGCATGAAGTGCTCTTAAATTTCCTGGAAGACGGCTGCACTGATCTTGGTGTTGATAAAATACAGACCTACACTAGCAGATTACATGGCTCCCAAAACCATCTTTGATTGTGGAAACTTCACACTAGACCTCAAGCAGCTTGGATTGTGGCCTCTTCACTCTTCCTCCAGACTCTGGGACCTTGATTTCCAAATGAAATGCAAAATTTATTTTCATCTGAAAACAACACCTTGGATCACTGAGCAACAGTCCAGTACTTTTTCATCTTGGCCCAGGTAAGACGCTTCTGTCATTGTCTGTTTGTCACAAGTGGCTTGATACAAGGAATGTGACACTTGTAGACCATGTCTTGGATATGTCTGTGTGTGGTGGCTCTTGAAGCAATGACTCCAGCAGCAGTCCACTCCTAGTGAATCTCCCCAAAATGTGTAAATGGCCTTTTCATAACAATCCTTTCAAGGCTGCGGTTATCCCGGTTGTTTGTGCACCTTTTTCTACCACACTTTTTCCTTCCACTCAACTTTGTATTAATATGCTTGGATACAGCACTCTTTGAACATTCAGCATCTTTAGCAATGACCTTTTGAGGCATAACCTCCTTGTGGAGTGTGTCAATGACTGCCTTCTGGACATCTGTTAAGTCAGCACTGCGTCTTCCCCAAGATGGTGGAACCTACTGAAACAGACTAAGGGACTTTTTTAAATGCTTAGGAAGCCAATTGCAGGTGTTTTTTGTGTTTACATTCGCTGTAACCCATAATCATCAACATTAACAGAAATAAACACGTGAAATAGATCACTCTGTTTGTAATGACTCTATATAATATATGAGTTTCCCCTTTTTGTATTTAAGAACTGAAATAAATGAACTTTTTGATGATATTCTAATTTTGTGAGAGGCACCTGTAGTTTATAAGAATTATTAGATTATTATTTATTAAGGAAAAGTTATAAACAACAGAACCGTATAAGTAGACCTGTGTGAATCAAATTTGCAGCCTATGGACTATAAATTCTTGACAGATCACTCAGACATTTTTATTATACCATCTGTATACACTGTATTGTGACACAGTTTTCTTAAAGCAAGCACTAGCCTTGTAGTCTGCCTTTACAAACACTTCCAAAAGAATGGCTTGTTCCAAAGAGCTTACTAAATTCGGAATTGGTACTGTAATAACATGCCACCATCAGTTTATTACTAACTCAGTAATTCCTGACTCAAAGCAAACATCTGGCTGGGCATGGTATTCTGTGGCTGAGCAGCTCCATGCAAGTCATACATCACTAAGTACAATGCCAAGGGATAGCTAGATTTCCTCATAATGGTATGGTGCCACATTTTTCTGATAATGATCAGCATTTAAACAGAAATAGTAGGATAGTAGGAACCTCTTGTAAAGACACCATGCAACACTTAAAGTAATGCCGAGCTGGGATTTCAGGTACACATGAGGATGCTGTAAACTTTCGCAAGGACGCAGAAAGTCACATCACACATCATGATGTCATGAAGCTGTGACCTTGCAGCCCATGTGGCGGAGATCAGGAGATGTTGCATGGACAGGTGGCGGTGCGGAGTGGAGGGGCCAAAAAGGTGAGCAGTAAAGTGAGTATAAGGATTTATCATTTTTTACATATTACTTTTATTATGTTCTTGGGTCTAGATACCTCTCATAGCATAAAAAGGGACATTAAATTCATAGAGAATAACTTCTCCACAATTTGAAATTCCAAGGAAAAATTGAGTGAATGGGAAAATTTGAATATCGCCTGATCCGCTCATCTCTAATTAGAAGCAAATGAACCACTTAACTGTTAGAACCAGATTTTTATGTAAGCCTCTTGGCTTCATCTCTCGTATTGCAGCAGAGCTATGCTACTGAGGTTTTATTATGTTTGATCATCCTTGAGACTGAGGGTCTGATGTGTAGCCCTGGTATGTAAGGCACACATAAAATCCTGGAGGATGTGCGGAGAGGTAACAGTTTAATGCTTGATATCCATTCACTCCATCACACACTTGGACACACCCATAGGGTATATAAGGTAGTGACATGCAGCAGAGCGGAGTTCTGTTTCCTGTCTTCGGACAGAGGAGTCCGAGTCTGTTTCCAGTCTGCGTTCTGTTTCCTGTCTGAGAAGAGCTCAGATCAGTGAAGATCAATCAGTCAGTGAAGCAGGGTAGCTCACCTGATGAGAAAGAAGAGTTAGCAACAGAAACTTCAGTCGCCTGTCTCAAGGACAGTGAAGTTCAGTCGATGTGTTCCTGAACTAGGAGAATCTGTCAGCGAGCTCCAAGGAAGAAGTAAGAAAGGATTGACTTGTACTACCCTAGGAAGTGTGGAGTGCTTATGTTAAGAGCGCGAGCAGGGCGAAGGGCGCAGTGGAAAGAATTAGAGAAGTGCCTTAGATATCGGATTATCTGCACTATTAGCCGGTCACTGGGGACCGAAGTGTTGCTATCGCTTCACGCATAGTAACGGGACAACCAGAGTCTTACTGGACCTTAGGTCGCAGAAAGCAGCCCTTGAAGTGTCGGTACGTAACCGGAGTCAGGGAGAGTGGGAACCTTGAGTCGATGCAGGACAACAGTAGGAACTCAGCTCTCTCACATTATATGGAAGGCTCCACCACAATGCTGACCGGGCAGTACAGCTATGGAGTTAGCTGGAGTATTCGGAGTTAACTTAGCTTCATGCAAGTTGGACTCATCATATTGAAAGTAAAGGAGGCCTCTAACCTGCTCAGCTGTTATCTCGAAGCACATTCTCCACCCCGACCAGCTCCCCGGGACCTGCCTAAACATCTGACAAGTAAAAGGTATGGAAAGACGCTGGACGGTGTGAGACTGATTCATTTAACTGCACCCTACATCATTATAACCATAGACTCAGAGGGACAGTCCCACCTGTGGGGGACCCAACACCTAGCTGCTATAACATCCCCTCAGAGTTCTATTCAGCAGCGCTGGTCTTAGTGACTAGACAACTACAGGTGGCGTCACGAACTGTTATCTACCAAATCCCCTGTAAATAATTTCCCCATCATCGCCCTGACCGCCAGGGCCACAGACCGAGCCACCGCTACCAGTGACAACCCCCATAGACTTCCATGGGCTCGGCTCTGAGTACCCCATAGCCCTGGTAATCCACAATTGTGGTGGCGGGTCAGCACAAACTTGGCGTCACGAACAGGATCCGAAACTTGCAGCATTGCGAGCCCTGTGTGCCTGTGGAGTGTTTTGGTGAAAAAGACTGTTTGTGCTTTTGGCGCCAAATACCGCCATATTTGCCGCCATATTCGCGCCCTGAGGCGCTGGTGAAGAAGGTGGGCGTACCTTCGTGGGCGTGTACCCCCCTGAAGCGTGAAAAGTTATGGCCGCCCTCTCCAAGGCCTATTACAATGTGAGATCCAGCCCCACTGCTAAAGAAATACGCCTCCTCTTCATCCTCTATGCGAAGAGGAGGAGACGCAAATCCCGCCTCCACGGAAAGGACCAGAATGTTCCTGTTGGATACCACAGTGAGATCTGGACCGAGATGGCGGAAGGACAGGAGAATCAGTGCCCATTACCAGAGGACTGTCTGCCTGTGCCGGAGCTGTCCCCAGATCGGGACACCGACCCCGCCATGATGGAGCTGCGGAAAGAGAACGCAGAGCTGAAGAAGAAGCTGCAGAATCGTGCAATTCGACAAGAGACGGAGAGACGCTGGCGCACCCAAACAAAGCGGCTGCTGTGGGACGCCATGTTCTCTCCCACAAGTGAAATACCGTCTCTTGATACCCCTCTACCACTGGATTATCCTAAGGCCCTGATGAAAAAGGCTGCGGAGCGACTGGAGGCAGACACCAGATATGCTGTACCTGATCCCACCGAAGGAGCGGTGGAGGCGAAGGAGGCTGAGGAGGTCCTGCCCGTTCCGGAATGCCAGCCAGGTCAGAGGGCCGCAGCGGATTACCGTTCCCCGGCAGTGACACCGGAGGGGTCCTGCCCATCGTTGCCAGACGTCGACTGGGATGCAATGGAGCGGATTGATGACGTCACGTACGCTGTCCAGTGGGAAAGAGAGATGCAGTGTCGTGAAGAGGAGCAGCGACGCCGGCAGGAGGAAGAGCGAGAGGTGCAGCGGAACCGACAACGGCAGTATGAGCAGTTGGTCGCTGACAAGGAGATGGTCCGCAACGACAAAGGTACCCGAAGGGAACCGCGGCGGCAGGGGTGCGTGGTAGAATTCCAGCTCCGCAAGGGCTGGGGTTTCAACCGGGAACCGGGACTCTATCCTGGGGTATTTGTGAGCCGCCGGGATGTAGAGTCCCACCTGCCCATCGGCCATCCGGGAAGGGACCTAGTAAACGGGGACATAGTGAGCTATACACGGCACTGGGGTTTAAAGGGCTGGTATGCCCTCAATGTGTCCATCATCAGTGACCCCGTCCCCGACGCTGGTAACGTCAACACTACCGAAGCGTCCCCGTCTCGAGCGCCCACAGCACCAGGCCGTACTCCAGCATCGCCCCCTGCAGGCCCATCGCAATCTACGACGCGATCGGCATCGCTACCTGCTCGCATCTCTTCACCCAAGTCTTCCTTTGTATCGCAAACTGCGGTTAAATTTGAATCGCTACCTGCAACGCAAATTGAGACGCAATCGGCGTCTCACAAGGAGAAAGCACCCGGCGTGCCCCAATCGGTTCGCACAAAAACTGTAGCGACCCAAACCCTGATAGCAGGTCACGACCTGTTTGTCATGTGCTCTAAGGAGCATCGCATTGTTCCAGCCCCCGGGGTGGAAAATGTAGTTGAAGTAATTAAAAAGTAAAGACCGGTAGGATCCAGAAAGGGGTCTACCGCATGTAACGTTGTAGAAAGTTTGAGAATTTTTGCCAGATTTGCACTTTATTGCCAAATGTATGATGATGAGATATATCTATGTTTTCTATAATGAGTAGAATACCCGGCTGGGTACAAGAATGAAAATTTGAAAAAGTTGAGTGCATGGTTTTGCATCAAATACCCTGGTTGGGTAAAGTGAAATTAAAGTTAAAACAAGTATATATATAGATATATAATGTAAATATTGAAGTGAAATGTACGTATGTGTTTTTAACCATGTCATGGACTGAGAGGCTGAGGACTGTGCCAGCCCAGAACTTATCCTGTAAATAGTTGCGCTTCGGTGCATTATATTGGTTTTACACGAAGCCACTATTACACAATTACCTCAGAAGAAAAACCCGTGTGGTGGGACCAGAAAGAGGTCTGCAATAAAGTCCTGCAGCCCACCCAGGACCTACGTGGGAGGTTTTTGGTGCGGGTCCTCCAAAAGAATAAAGTCAAGTATTAATTTGAATATTTATTGAGTGTCTTGATGTTTTGATACTTTTGTATTTTCCTACTGTACAAAATGCAACGTTTAAGAATCCTCACCTCCCGGATGGGAAGAGTTGTAATGTTTATTGTTAATGCAAAACAAAAATGTCTTTCTTTTTGTATTTTACAGCCCGGGAGTGCTGTGTTTTACCAAGGGGGGATGTGTAGCCCTGGTATGTAAGGCACACATAAAATCCTGGAGGATGTGCGGAGAGGTAACAGTTTAATGCTTGATATCCATTCACTCCATCACACACTTGGACACACCCATAGGGTATATAAGGTAGTGACATGCAGCAGAGCGGAGTTCTGTTTCCTGTCTTCGGACAGAGGAGTCCGAGTCTGTTTCCAGTCTGCGTTCTGTTTCCTGTCTGAGAAGAGCTCAGATCAGTGGAGATCAATCAGTCAGTGAAGCAGGGTAGCTCACCTGATGAGAAAGAAGAGTTAGCAACAGAAACTTCAGTCGTCTGTCTCAAGGACAGTGAAGTTCAGTCGATGTGTTCCTGAACTAGGAGAATACTGAGAATCTGTCAGCGAGCTCCAAGGAAGAAGTAAGAAAGGATTGACTTGTACTACCCTAGGAAGTGTGGAGTGCTTATGTTAAGAGCGCGAGCAGGGCGAAGGGCGCAGTGGAAAGAATTAGAGAAGTGCCTTAGATATCGGATTATCTGCACTATTAGCCGGTCACTGGGGACCGAAGTGTTGCTATCGCTTCACGCATAGTAACGGGACAACCAGAGTCTTACTGGACCTTAGGTCGCAGAAAGCAGCCCTTGAAGTGTCGGTACGTAACCGGAGTCAGGGAGAGTGGGAACCTTGAGTCGATGCAGGACAACAGTAGGAACTCAGCTCTCTCACATTATATGGAAGGCTCCACCACAATGCTGACTGGGCAGTACAGCTATGGAGTTAGCTGGAGTATTCGGAGTTAACTTAGCTTCATGCAAGTTGGACTCATCATATTGAAAGTAAAGGAGGCCTCTAACCTGCTCAGCTGTTATCTCGAAGCACATTCTCCACCCCGACCAGCTCCCCGGGACCTGCCTAAACATCTGACAAGTAAAAGGTATGGAAAGACGCTGGACGGTGTGAGACTGATTCATTTAACTGCACCCTACATCATTATAACCATAGACTCAGAGGGACAGTCCCACCTGTGGGGGACCCAACACCTAGCTGCTATAACATCCCCTCAGAGTTCTATTCAGCAGCGCTGGTCTTAGTGACTAGACAACTACAGGTGGCGTCACGAACTGTTATCTACCAAATCCCCTGTAAATAATTTCCCCATCATCGCCCTGACCGCCAGGGCCACAGACCGAGCCACCGCTACCAGTGACAACCCCCATAGACTTCCATGGGCTCGGCTCTGAGTACCCCATAGCCCTGGTAATCCACAATTGTGGTGGCGGGTCAGCACACTACTATTCTGACATAATTTTAACTACAGTATACACCTGAACTTTATATATATATATAACTTATATCATCATCACTGATGTCTCTCAATCTCTCAATGTAGTAAATGTGGTCAACATCAGGTTTTAGGTAATAATCTTTTAATTTCCTGATGTGTCTCTTATTAAACGAATGGGCGAAACACATTTAGATTAAGATTTAATAGCAGAAATATATAGCCTTTTGTATGATTATCATAGTCAATGAATATCATCTTTAGTTGTTCTAAAATGCTAACCGGGTACATACTGGTGAAATAAATGTATGGAAGACTGGAATGTGGACGTTGTTTTATGTAATTGCACAAAAAAAAATTCAATAATTGCACAATTATGGTTTTGAAAAGGATATATTGATTTCTGGTTAAGAATTTTTAGAGTATTGCAATATACAGCAGAAATAGGCTGTCCACAGAGGAAAAAGGAAATAAGGCTGCCTCAAAAGTCAATAAAGTGTGAAAAAGATACATTGACTGGGGATCTAAGACTTAAGGTACTGCCACACTAAGCTATCCCGCTAGCGATCTCGTTAGCGTTGCATACTAATGAGATCGCTAGCGGGATTGTTTCTATATCGCTAAATGCGGCCACATTTAGCGATATAGTTAACGACGCTATCGCCGTTAGCGATCTTCTTAACGACTTTAGCGGTACAAAAGTACCGCTAAATCGCTAAGAAAAGGTGCCACACAGCGATTAGATACTTACCCAGCGGGAGCGCCAGCGATGAAATAGGGTCCGGAACGATTCCAGCGACGAGCGAGATCACAGCAGGAAGCTCGTCGCTGGAAGCTGCCGCACTGAACAATATCGCTAACGGGATCGCTAAATAGTGACGTTTTTTAGCGATCCCGTTAGCGATATTGTTTAGTGTGGCATACCCTTTACTCACTGCCATGAATTAATATGCAAATTGCATCTTAAGAGAAAAAGAGGACTTGAACTCTATAGCGCCACCTATTGGAAGTAGCGATCCTACAAGTCACAATTAACCCTTTAACGAGTCTTGTAATGTGACAGGATAAAAGCCAAATCATATTTCAATTTGCAGACACGGTGTTTCGGACTATTGGTCCTCGTCAGTGCAAAGTATGAGATCTGATTTGGCTGGGTGAGAAGCTCTGGACTGAGGTCTAAGGGGTAAGGTTTCTCCTTGTGGAGAGTGGCATATCAGCTCTGGCTTGTCAAAGTAAGGAGGCTTATTCGCCGTGCAATGCTCCTCTGGGAAATTTAATATGCAAATTGCCTCTTAAGAGAAAAAGAGGACTTGAACTCTATAGCGCCACCTTTTTCTCTTAAGAGGCAAGTTGCATATTTAATTTCCCAGAGGAGCATTGCACGGCGAATAAGCCTCCTTACTTTGACAAGCCAGAGCTGGTATGTCACTCTCCACAAGGAGAAACCTTGCCATGAATTAGACAGAAATTCCTGATCAATGTCTAGAAATCCAAAGGGTCTGGTTAAATGTGAAGCCTACACAATTAATCAGTATGTCTATCACTGCAATGTTGCCAGCATCAATTTGACATAATATTGATCCTGCCAACAGGAGACATCACACAGATTTGGATAAAACTTTGCTATTGGATTAGGGAAGTGGGTGAACATGACCAAATTCCAGAGTGCAGCAAATATGAGGAAACCTTATACACAGACCTCCCCAACTACACTAACACAATCAACAGATCTAGCAACAAAGTAATAATCCGACATGGGATATTTTTTATACTGCATTACTTTAGAGTTCGGAAATGCTGGCAAAAATATATTAGGCTCTGTTCACACATTCACTTTGAGATTTTATTCTCAGTTCTGTTTATTGAACTGAGAAATGGAATTAATCCTTTGAGGACCAGGGAATTTTTCATTTTTGTGCTTTTGCTTTTTTCCACACCTTCTACCAAGAGCCATAACTTATTTATTTGCTTGTTGACATAGATGTACAAGGGCTTGATCTTTGCAGAACAAATTGTAGTTGAGAATGACACCATTCATTCTGCCATACAATATATAGAAAACCAGAAATAAAAAATCAAGTGTAGTGAAATGATCAAAAAAATGCAATTCCGCATTTGTTTTGCTTGTTTTCTTTTATAGCGTTCAATATGCAGTCAATATAACCTAGAGACATGACTGTCCAGGTCAGTGAGATTGCTGTGATACCAAACATAAAATCACTTTGGTGACTAAAAAGAAATCTGAGGTTTGTAAAAAAAAATGTGTTAACGCGAACCTGTCAGGTTGACGCTGATAAAATTATTAGAATAATACCTGGAGCGAAGAAATTCATCTCGTAGTTCTTGTGTAATCAGTGTTAGAAGTTTTCAGTTAATGATATGCCAGTGCTCCAGGGCGCGACTGTAGGCACAGTCTTATCTTCCTGCTCTAAGCCAGGAAACAAAGGAAAGACTTGCCCACAGGTCCGCCCAAAGCACAAACATGTTCCTCATCTTAGAAACAGACTGTGCTTCGGGGCAGGCATATGGGCAGGCCTTTCCTTGGTTTCTCTGGCTTAGAGCAGGAAAATAAGACCCTGCCTACAGTCCTGCCCCGGAGCATGGGCATCTCATTAAGTGAAAACTTCTAAAACTGATTACACAAGAACCACAAGACGGATTTCTTCACCCCAGGTATCATTTTAGTCAGTTCCAACATTGCCAACCTTACAATGCCTGTAGTTTAGTTAGCAAAATCCTGCTGACAGGTTTTCTTTAACTTTGTGTAGCCATTTTCTATGACCAGTAACAGTTTTTTTATTTTTCTTTTGATGGAGTTGAATGAAAGCTTGCTTTTGCATGGTGAGCTGACATTTTTTATTGACACTAATTTGGGGGTAAATACAAATTTTTTATCTCTTTTTATAGCAAATTTTTAGGGAGGTGATCTAAAAATTCAGATCTGACATTTCGATTCTTTTCTGTTCATTGTGTTTACCGTAGGGTCAAATATATTTCTTATCTATTCTATTATTTCTAAACACTGTTCTTCGGTGATTACTTTGTATCTCCGTTCATACTGCACCTACGCACACAAATGATACACCATTTGAAAGGTAAACTTGCCCCCTTCAGCAAGAAAATAGCCAAACAAAGCACACATCCACTATTTGATCGCAAAATACAGTTTAAGCATTAATTTTCATAAACCTGCAGTAAGGAAAAATGACCAGCAGGTGGCACCACACTACCCCAAAGCACACTACCATAAAGCTGCTTACAGACATCACAAACAAATACAAACATTTGCCTTGGGGGCTTTCCAGCTTGCCTAACTACTTGCCCAGCCTATGTCAGCCAAATTGGAGGATTGCACACTTCACTGCAGGTGAGTCACATATGCAAACACATTTGTAAACATGCACTGCCTATTGAATTGCACACTTGCCCCATTCATACTCCACCCACACAACAAATGATACACCATTTGATTTGAAAGGTCAAATGACCTGCAGGTGGCAGCACACTACCCCAAAGCACACTACCACAAAGCTGTTTACAGACATCACAAACAAATCCAAACATTTGCCTTGGGGTCTTTCCAGCTTGCCCAAGTGCTTGCCCAGCGTATTTCAGGCACATTGGAGGATTGCACACTTCACTGCAGATGAGGCACATATGCAAACACATTTGTAAACATGAACTGCTTTTTCGCTGATTACTTCGCCCCACACACACAAATGATACGCCATTTGAAAGGTAAACTTGCCCCTTCAGCAAGAAAAGAGCCAAACAAACCACACATTCACGATTTTTAAAGACAGTTTAAACATTCATTTTCATAAACCTGCAGAAAAAAACAATGACCTGCAGGTGACACCAAACCAATTTATTGTATTACCAATCTACATATATAAATACCTGTGTTCAGCATCTCATGAGATACATTTACATGTGACCTGCTTGCTTTTTCATATTTAAGTGGAGTGATTGAAAGCTTTTTTAATATATTTTTTAGTCCCTCTAGGGGACTTAAACCTGTGATAGCTTATACTATATACAGCAATACCTTGTATGGCAGTATATAGTGAAAATCAAGGTCTCCTTTGAAGCTCAGTTTTGGGTTTGTTTATACCACCATATAAATCGGATGAGTACTATGTATTTTTTATGGGAGAGCATTCAGACCAATGTTATTTAAGACAGAATCTGTCTGTGAAAAAAAACTGCAGCATGATGCGATTTCACTCTGAAATCGAATGAGTGTGAGAAAAAAATCAGATGCCATATGAAGCCACAGTACGGCATCCGAGTTTTACATAAACTTTGCAATTCTGTAACATACAAAACTGAAAATGGTCATGTAAATGATTAATAACTGTTGAGTAAAACAAAAGTATTGCATATGGACAGCACACAGATAGGAAGTGATAAAAAAGTACTACTTTTCTGGATGAAAATTGGACTGATTTTTTATACTGTTGTGTGACCTTAACCTCTAAGGTTCACAGGGAGTACCAAGATGGCAGCGAAGTGGGAGTTCAGCAGGCCCTTAGCTGCCATTGTAACTATGAGATTGACAGTGGCATCTAAATGGTGAATAGCTGCGTCCAGAGCGAAGTCCGTGTGCTGTCTATTTACATTACAGATTGCACATGGACCAATATAAGTCAATAGTGGCACAACTTAGACAAAAGCTTCTCCAAGCAGATCCATGATTCTTGCAGCATGTCTTCATAATGATCAGATGGGTCAAGTTGTGTTGCTGCAACTCTAGACACCAGTGAAACAGGTTCCTATGGTGTGTATGTAATGTTAATGTAAATCTGTTAGTAGGATCAATCCTCCTAAGCCATCTTTATGGGCATGAAGGTCATAGGAAGCTGAATATAATGATATTGTACCTTGATATCTGTGATCTGATGTCTTATTCCAGAGTAATGCACATTTTTCTTAATATGTAAATAAGCTGTTCAGGACTATGGGCTGAACACAATTCTGCATGAAAATCTACCTCCAGAGCCTATTTTACATGAAAGGGAAAGTTACCATTGCGAGACATGCAGATGAGGAGAGCAGACTGTCAGTCATTACATGTCTCACACTGATAGCAACCCCTTTTATTTAAAATAATCTCTAGAGGCAGATTCATCCATTTTCTTCATTTTTTTTTGCGATTTTCTCCCCATTTCAGCAAAAAATAGAACAAATATAAAAATAACATAAAAATTAGGTGACGCATATCACAAATAAAGGAAAAAATTATTTTAATATCAGATTTAGGAAAAAATTGAATGCTCTTAAAATTAGATGTACAAAAAATAAAATTGTGCTATGACATGAGTGTCTTGAATTGGTTAAATAAATATTCTGGGTAAAACTGGTATGTTGCATTATGCCTGATGCAAGTAATAGTGGGAGGGGGTCGTGCATGACAAAAGGACTCAAGGAGCCCCAAAAAAGAATCACTTTGTCACACACTGCCCCCTCAGGCCAGCTCTAGACATAACACATTCCATCAATTTTGACTTTTTTTTTCTTTAAACCTAAGATTTCAGGGCAGAATATAAATAGTTCTTACTGGTGACATCTCAGTGCACAGTGCATGTACTTGGAGAATAGTTATTTCTTATATGACTAGATAAATATAAGAGAACATTGTCATTAATGGTAATTTATATAGTATCAGCCTACTCACCGCTATTGATCTTGTGAATCCAATTACGCCATGCTTGGAAGCAGAGTACACTGGCTGGTAGGCAGCCGGCATCAGCCCTGTGATAAAGATAATGCATATCACTCCAATCAATAAAATGCTAAAAAGAGACGAGTTTTGGTCACAGTGATACATGCAGATTACTGACATGCCTTGATCATGTCACATAACCTTGAAAGGCTGCAGACGGCACATTAGTATTTTATTTTACCAGAAGATTGAGACAGCGATTCAAGATAATGTACACGGCAGGGCAATTCACTAGTCTCAGTCACAAGCACTGGAAATTTTATTGTCCAGAAAAATACATATTCCTCTTTCATTTGCACTCTAGCAACCAGTGAAGATGTAATTTTCCAGACTACATTATTCGGGAGGAAGGAAAAGGCTATTTCATTTTAAACTTGCACTGGGGGTTTGCTGTAGGAAGTGTTGTTTGCAGCTGATAAGATGTAAGTAATGCTTGAAATTATGGTCTTCGCAAACATTGCAGGTACATAACAGTTCAGCAGGATCACGGAGGATTAGCGGATATTTGCCTAATATTTACAGTGCATAACATACTGCTGACAAAAACAGATAACAAAAATCATACATACACATTCATATATACTACTGTATGATGTTTTTTGGAAAATAATGGGTTAATCCCCAAAAATAAAGGTATACCTATCCCAAGATAACTTGCTTATCGCCGTTGAGCCCCGAGCATTCCCGAGATTGGGGTTCTGTTAGCTGGAGAACGTGACTGTTCAACATGTCGCCGAGGTGCATATGTTCAGCCTCTGATCCTTTCTTTTGGTATGGGGCTGACTAGCACTGTGGTCGGCTATTTCCAGAAGCCATAGACAATAAATGGAGCAGCGGCCAAGCATGCGCGCCGACGCTCCAATTAGCTCCATTCTCAGGCATCCAAAACTTGGATCTCGGATTTGCTGGTGGTGTTAGTGGTTAGAGACCCAATGATCAGCATGTTATCCCTTATCCAATGGATGGGAATTACCTGAATTTTTGGGAAATAACTCTTCAAAGGAATATATCAAATAACTAGCAAGTAAATTAGTAGTAAATAGTGATGAGCGAGTATACTCTTTCCTCGGCATGCTCGGGTGGTCTCCGAGTATTTGGAAATGCTCGGAAATTTAGTTTCTGTTGCCACAGCTGCATGATTTATGGCTGCTGGACAGCTTGAATACATGTGAGGATTGCCTGTTTGTTAAGGAATCCCCACATGTATTCAGGCTGTCAAATAGCTGCAAATCATGCAGCTACGGCAACAGAAACTGAATCTCCGAGCACTTCCAAAAACTCGGAGATCACCAGAGCATGCTCGGGAAAACCCG